>CM060964.1:249202196-249764696 GCA_030765045.1 Tenodera sinensis | reverse complement strand
GTAAATAAATTAATTAATTAATTAATTAAATAAATAAATAAATTAATTAATTAAATAATAATAATTATAATAATATTAATAATAATAATATTAATAATAATAATAATAATAATAATAATAATAATAATAATAATAATAATAATAATAATAATAATAATAATAATAATAATAATAATAATAATAATAATAATAATAATAATAATAATAATAATAATGCGTAATAATTAAGTTATTAATTAATAATTTAAATAATAATTAAGTGTTGAATTTCTGAGAATAGTTATCAAGCATACCATTTTTATTTTGCATATCAGTAGGGTATGCATGTATGCTTGAAATAGACCTGCATAACAATGGAAGAGTTAATCACCCTCCCCCTCCTGCACCCCTCCCGCACCCGCTTCGCCCTAAGTAACATGGGTAATTCTTTTGGAAACGTGGGAATTCCAAAATGCATTGATGCTATTGTTACAGTCTTTGACAGTTGGCCTATTAATGGGTGCCTTTGTGAATTTGACATATTTATTTGACAAGTGTAATATTCCCCATGTATCAGTTATCAAAAAGCAGATGGTTACAGCGTGGGTAATCCATGGAACTCCTCTTGAATTCAGTCTCCTCAGGCCAGCCGCCCGCATCATGACTATTGCTTCAGTATAATGAGGGTGAGAATATCTTGAGATTTTCCACAAAGCCGAAACCAGACTGCCTCTTTTGAAAAGGCCAACAACATTTATGTCTGAACTGTTTCCCGTCTAAGCCCCTCCCTCCAACTGTTTACGCGCACGCGTATCCGCTCCCTTCTGCAAGATTACCCCTCGGATCACACCGCGGGTAGTATATAAGCATAGGTGCTTAGGCTGGAAAATGGGGAGGTCCGAGGCTACAGGGTAACTCCAGGAGCATTTTCTCAACGCCAACTTGAGGAACACCACCAGTTGCCACAGTCACAGACACATCGCCACAGACCGTAGCAGTCCCAGCACCCGTTGTCGCCAATAGCATTCTTCGAGACGCGGTTCAAGACCTCCATTCAGAGGTTCTGAACATTGGTTCTCGGCTGAAAACTATCACAGAACACAACAACACGTACGCAAACACCAACATCACTGAGCCCCTAGAGCGCCACGACCACGCCACAACCAACGCCCTAGCAGCAATCCAGACACACCTCACGGAGCTCATACAGATCCTCACCAAAACTTGCGAAGAACTCGCCCGACAACGCCAACATACAGAGACCATCTACCGCAACACACAGAAAATCAACGACACCACAACACTAGAGACTAGAGTCAACCAGATATTTGACATTATCACACACCCCCAGATTTCCATAGGTGCCCCAATGCCACACATAAATGCCTCAAGTCGTAGGTCAATGTCAGGGCATCAGCCATGATATCTGACCTGCCCTCAGCTATCATTATCATATGCTCCCACAATCATCCGGCTTGCTTTGGCGGTACCGGACCTCATGTCACCCCTTCTTGAAAATAAATTGTGCCACAGCAGAATAACTTTAATATAGTTAATAAAAGAAAAAAAACTGGAAAATATTAGTTGGAATACAAATTTTACAAGCGTTTCTTATCTATAAGTATATTGCTATGTGGAATGGATGACTTTTGGAGTGAGTGCGGAGAAGAAGCGCATCACTACACCTGCTACCACAAGGAGTCATGTAGTGAACTGATGCATTCAATTGTGTGACATGCCTTCATATAATGACCAGATGTCTTCTCGAGATATATGTACAGAAAACTGTCACGTAAGCAGAAGACCTTACTTGTAAGTAGATCATTTTTAATTACCTTTTACAAATACATTTTATAACATGTCTTTAAGCAACGGTTAACATGAAACGCTGGTATTTTTCAGAGAAGCGGATGACGGCGATCAAGAACATAGTGGTGTGGATGAGGTTGACGCATTTGTTTCAAGACACGTTGCTGAGTGCCATTCTGAGTTTTGTAACGGCTATACTCATGCAACCCTATGCGACAAGCCAGACGTGCGTGACCAGATGACATTATTTTGTGCAACGAAACCTGCGGTGTAGATCAACTCAGGCAGGGAAACGTAAAGTAAGTAGTATTACAGCGAATAAGTGAATGCACTTAGCAGCACAAACCATGGAATATGTGTTAACGAAAACATTCTTGTTGCAGAAAACGCATGATATCGCCAATTCCTAAAGAGGATGTATATCCAGACAGCGGAGGGGTGGATGAAGTAGATGCACGCATCGCAGAGAGTGACACTCTCCGAATAGACGATCTGCTGCAGGCGACTCCCGAGCATTCACCCAGTAAACAAGCAGAACTCCACAAAAAATTGACGTAAGTTTCAAGCATATCATGAAAGAAACTTTGTTGCATAAAAACATGCAAGTGCTTTAACCCTATCTCACGTATTTCTTTCAGGAGATCACCTTTTGCCCTTACCAAGACCTAAACTTTCTAACAAAGTCAATGTGGAAATGTTTCAGATCCAGCAAAAAAATTGAAGAAGAAGGAGAAGAATACCTTTACTGATCTCCATAGAAGGCTCAGACTCTTGGGGGATCGAATGACACGACTTGACAACTCCCAGAAAGATGGAAGCCGCATCACTCGTGCTCCAAGAGGCCTCCATCTCAAGAACGCTATAGTGTTAATGTAGGGTTATCCCATGACATTCCAG
This sequence comes from Tenodera sinensis, assembly GCA_030765045.1. Lineage (NCBI taxonomy): Eukaryota > Metazoa > Arthropoda > Insecta > Mantodea > Mantidae > Tenodera > Tenodera sinensis. Next base: position 249,762,011 of record CM060964.1, on the reverse strand, counting down.
TGATCTTCATAAAACAGCACACAATAACGAATTTGCGTGCATGTCATTGCTACACTGGGAGATTATTCAACAAAATCTCCAAATATTTGAAACTTTCCTGAAAGTGAAAAAGTGTCCGTGCAGTGCTTACGGAGAAAATGTAATATTCTCATATATCATTGCATTTATGTAAAATGGGAGAGTAAGACTTTTGAATGCAATTTTAAATACTGGTGAAATACTTCTAAATTGCAATGAAATATCAGAAGTGAAAAGACTTGAACCTTATATTGATAGTCATTTGCGGAACCTCTACATTGCAAATGATATCTACGTAGGGCAGGGACGGGTACAATATCTGGGGCTGGGCACAACCAGCAGGATTGACTTGAAGGAGTAGGTGTGAACAGTGGGACACATGCAGTGGCGGATTTACAAACAAACTAGACGGTCTTATTATTGCCAGATCAGTAAAATAATAGTGGATTGTTTATTAATATGACGTTTATTGTTTTCTTCACGTCCTACCTTTATAACAAAATAATTTCGTCAAAATTAGGATTAATATTTGTGGTTGCTATTTTTAGTTATGCTATTAGTTATTAAATTACCCTTCTAAATATCACTCTCCTTTGATTAATTCCTATCCGCCGAATCTTCAGGATAGCGCAAGTTCACATCAAACAACACGTACATAACTAACAATTTATTGAAATAACTTAAAAGTTTTAAACAATATCTATATGCTAAGTAAAACCTTTCTAACATTACATCGTATCTCGTGAAATTAAGAATACGAGAAAACAACAAATCATATACACAATTCAAACATTTTTAAATCCTTTTTAAGCTTATCCTAACTACTCCAAACTTCAAAGACACAAGAAGTCTTTTTTTTTTTTTTTAACAATAAACATGACCTACACTAAATAAACATTTAAACTTGACCTACAGTATATAACACAGTATATAACGGAAAATGGAATTACATTATCTTTGATTCCTTATCTTGGTAGAATTCCATGAGGAGTACGTCCCTGGTTCCTTTCAGCTTGCTGTTCTTAATTTCTTCTCATTTACTTTCATTAGATTTTCCTTTTTTCTGTTTAGCTCCTAGTTTGTTACTGTATTTTGCTGTTTACTAATAATTACTTTGGTAACATCCTTGTTTGTATTTTTCTGTTCCTTTACAGGTTAAGCTTCTTGTCTTTTTTGTTTAGAAACAGTTTTTATGGATTGCTCTTTTTCAGCATCTTTTTAGCGGTCCCTTTTATATCTGCTTGTTCATCACTTGATGTATTTCCTTGCCCAACATGTGACTTTTGCTTATCTTTAATTTTTCTCTTCTTGTCAGTTGGTTTCCGGTCATCGCCTGTATACGTGAGCTGGGCAAATGCAGTCTGTTCCGCAGATTTGAATCCAAACGCAAATACAAGAACGGCACATATTAATACAAATCCTACTGAAAATGCATAATGGGGATTGACAACTTCAGACAGTTCCATTTTCCACGTCCTCTTCTGTTCAACTCCACTGTTTACGTGAACACTAACCGTTCCACTTTCGGGACATACCCCTTCTGGCTGTTCCCTAGTCTATAATAATTTCTTATATCCAACGGTATTACTCTTAATACCGTTACAAAGGTTCATTGGTTATGCGGGATCTATGTTTGGAGTTTCTATACTTCATTTTAGTTCGCACTAATAAGTATATACATACATGCTCATAATTCGTGGGGCCTAAGCAAAGGATATGCAGTACATGACAACTTTTCAAATATCCTAGCTCCCACCAGAACGTGACATTCTTCTTTTATGAAACTGTCATTCTGGAGATCCAACATCTCTAACAAATTCCAGTATCACATTTCTGATTTCTACACAAAATGGATTTACAAAAATATTAAAATACTTTTCTATCCTTAGGAAGTCACTAAACCTACGTTCTTTGAACTTACATAATAGATTATTAATTGCAATAATATACTTATTGATGTCGGCCTCCATAATATTCGAAATGCATTCTAAACATAGGAACTGAATGAACTTTTTTTCTTGTAGATGTGATTTCAATAGTTCGCCATGGCTGATTTAACAATATCAAATATGCTCACAATATTTACACCACGACTTGCAGGCGGAGATTATTATTATTATTATTATTATTATTATTATTATTATTATTATTATTATTATTATTATTATTATTATTATTATTATTATTATTATTATTATTATTATTATTATTATTATTATTATTATTATTAATATTATTATTATTAGTATTAGTATTAGTATTCGTATTAGTATTATTACTATTACTATTATTATTATTACTATTACTACTGCCACCACCACTACTACTACTACCACCACCACCACCACCACCGCCACCGCCACCGCCACCGCAACCGCCGCCGCCACCGGGAAGGGGAAGGCCCTTATTTACTTGTGTATTAAAGGCTACTATTGTTTTAGCTCGGGATGGATAATAATAGTGATGCTAGGTTGGCTGACCCCGAGACGCAGTTGATAGAGCACCTGCCTGATGTGCTAGGGTTCCCGGGTTCGATTCCTGGCACGGGGTATAAATTTTTCTCTATCCAAGATTATTCCTCATCCTTACCTGAGTCTGGAAGAATGAATAAAACTGTGAATTTGTGTGTGAATTCAACGTATAAAAACCCCAAACACCGAAAAACCCACTGTTAAACGAGTAACACCATTTGCCAATAGGCAAGGTCACCGATGTGACCTCTGCAGTTAAAGGTGATGGTGATGGCGATGGCATATATATATATATATATATATATATATATATATATATATATATATATATATATATATATATATATATTGCCATTTACCGGTTATAGCCTTGATATAGACTGCTTTTAAATGTCTGCATTAAATTAGAACTACAATGTCGAGAAATAGGTCATATTTGAGTGGTTATCAAAAGATAACATTAAAAGCATGCCGATATGAAGAGTTAAAAAGGTAATAAACATAGATACAATGTACCAGCGGCAAGCTACCCGCCCTTAACAGATGTACAATAATACGGAATGCGAAAATGAAATGGGGGAAGAATCTGGTGATACAGAAGCAGAACGTGGTGGACATGCTAGCACTACCCTTGTCTAAAAACGAAACTGGAGAAGAATTTAGCAATTTACCAGTTCATAGTGGACAGGAAATCAGTTCTAAAAATGAATCAGGAGGAAATTCTGGAGATCTACTGCCTGAACGTGGATCGTCAACAATGGTTACCGTTTCACCACCATCACTACCACTAACATTAGTAACAGGGAGTTCTTCTAAATAGCCCACCATGCAAACCTCAGGGTCCTTTCCCTAGAGACGCTAAGACCAAAATATCTTTTAGCTGTGATTATCATAATTACAATAAAACAGACCAGGAATTGAGCTATTCTGGTTGTGCTATTCTCCTACTTTAAATTCAGTATACTGTGAAACATGCTGGTTGTTAGGAAATAGAGAAAATGCTTGGCGTGATGGGCAGATTCATGAACGGTAAGGTCTAAGCAAGAAAAAAGTACATGAAACTTGTGCTGCACGTTTAAATGATGCGTGTATTAGTTACAGCGTGTGGAAACATTGCAAAACATTACATTTAGGGACGAAAGGCATGAACAAATGAAAGCTAGAATACTAGATGTAGCGAGGACATTGACTCAATGTCAGCTAGCTTTCCGGGGGCATCATGAATGTGAGAGAGGGGAGCAGAGTGGAAATTTGTTAAACATACACCTGCTCTCCAGATATGATCCTCTTTTGAAGGCACATCCTTCTAATGAAAAAAGTGTAACAAAATATTTCAGCCCACACATTCCGAACCAGATGATGCAACTGTTGAATAATTATGTTGTAGAGCGGATCATTTAAACAACAGCCATTCTTCTCAATGTTTGTAGACACAACTCCCGATATATCACGAAAGGACCATCTTTGTGTTGCTATAAGACATTTGCGTTTAAATCCTAGCAAATCAAACATTAAGGAAATTGAAGAATCGCTTTTAGGATTCTTTGAGATGATGCTGAGAGCTATGATGCTGAGAGTTTTGAAAAAGAAATAATAACAGCTTCAGAGAAGACAGCTATACAACTGGATAGACGTAGAGGCCAAAGACACAATGGTGCTGCATCTATGAGCGGCCAGTAAACAGGATTACAGGCAAGAATTAAAGTACGAGTTCCAAATGTTGAATTTAACACTGTTCGGCGCATAACTTAAATTTGGTACTAAATGACTCTGTCATTAATTATAATGAAACTATAACGATTTTATGAGAAAATACAAAGCATTTACATTTTTCTTTAGTAGTTCTGTGGTTCGGTGGCAACAAGTAAATGAAACGTTTGCAGCCGATAGACATGGCAGGATTAGAACTACTCTGAAGAAACTATGTCCAACTACTTGTAGATAGTCTTCCAGATTTGATTCCTTGTTATCAACCAAACAAAATTTCATGCACCTTTTACAGTATTTATCCTATACAAGTTTGAAGAGTAAGAAGAACGCAGAGAGGGACGAAGCTTCAAATTTGAGGGAAGATGTGGAAAGCTTTGATTTTGTCCCGCTGCTCGTATTTCAAAGTAAGGTTTTGGAAAATATTAACCTAATTTCCAAGCTATTGCAGTCCCCTAACGCTGACCTAGATACACCCTCTCAACTGCAAACTTCTAGAGACAATTTAGTCACCTTAAGAATCAATTTTGAAACTTTAGTAGAAGAAGCTAAAGTTTTAGTGAAAGTTTGGAGCATTGATCCAAAATTAACCTCAAAGCGCCCTCGAAAAGTGAAGAAACATTTTAATGAGCTTTCTTCGGATCACAGAATTGTGGATGCACTAAAATAGTTTCAAACTACAGCTTTCAATGCCCCTCTTGATATTTTATTCAACAGTTAAACACACATTTTACCAGCCTACAAAATATTAGCAATTACTTTTTTTTTTTCTTACAACCCATTCCTGCCTTCAAGTTGAAAAATGAGAATATCCAGGAAAGACCAGAAAATCTGGTTAGAAAATACTAATCATATTTAACCATGAAACTTTCAAGTGAATTCATTAGTCTCAAAACGCTCATGCGGAAAGACATTGACTAAAAGGAAACCATATTGTTAATCAAAGATCTCGCAAGATTTTTGTTTGTTAGAAATACTTTTCTTGCAAGCAGTCTTCCACATGTGTGTACAGCTCTTCAGTTATATTTGACTCTGCCAGTCACTTGCGCTACGGCAGAAAACTCATTTTCTAAACTGTAGCTAATTAAAATGTTTCTGAGAAACACAATGTCCGAGACCAGATCAAGTGCTTTAACAGTTCCGAGTATTGAAAATAAACGTGTAGCTTCCTTGACTTGAATGAAGTTGTTGAAACGTTTCTGAGTGCCAAGCGCAGGAGAACTGGAGCGATGCTGAAGCTAATTAAAACGTTTCTGAGAAACACAATGTCCGAGACCATATTATGTGCTTTAGTATTTCTGAGTATTAAAATGAAGCGTGTAGCTCCATTGATTTGATTAAAGTTGTTGAGAGCTTTCTGCGTGCCAAGCGTAGGAGAAGTGGATCAATGTGTTTGCTGTAGCTGGACTTCATAAAACTGAAGGCGTTGTTTGTTCCAAAAAGAGTCCATCGTAGGTGAGTTTATTTCACTTTCATGATATTCCATGTGAGTAGATATGTAATGTTTCTATCTCTCCATTTTTAAGCTTGGTGCAGTTTAAATATTAAGTATAAAGTTTTGGCCTCTTATCTCGCCCCACGTTGCGGAGCTATTTGGTGCAGTTTAAAACGCGTTGGGCGATGAGTAATCTCAAGAGTGACGGAATAAAGCACATACTGAACTTCTCCAATTAAACTTATGAAGTTATTTTATTGCACACTTTTTATTAACACAATTACTATGTTGTTATGATATTATAACACTTTCTTGAAGATTTCCCGCTAATTGGCATGTCCAAAATCATATAACTCACAATTTTTCGGAAGATTATCGTAAAATGGCTACTAACGTATACGAATACCCATGGAGTATTTGGAAAAAAAGTTCTATAGGAAACCATGACAATATCGCTCGGCTCTTGTCTTCCTTAACAATACCCCTTCCTACATCATCAGAACCATCCATAGCTAACGCAAAAGACTACGGCGCAAACTGCAGTGACGTAATTCTCATAGTTTGATCATGGCCCAATGAAGTAAAACCACATTCGCCTAATATATCGATGTTCTAAACAAACAAAAAACTTGCCCGTTGAATTCATACGAAGGCTACAGTTTTATCATGATGGTATACAATGTTAGCCATGTATCAGACAGCCTACGTAACGACAGACTATGTAATTCCGATTCGCACCTAGCCTGTCTTTTGCGTTAGCCACGAGAACCATAACAATGACTTCATACGCCGCGTATATTGTGCAATTTAATGGTTGTTTCGGTCATGCCAGGAAAAGGACATTCAATTTATATTTCAAAACATGCATGATATAATACAAATTAATGATTAATTGTGTAAACATAGTTGAAATATCGAAACCAAATTAACAATAATTGTCATTTCCACAAATTGAGAATAGATCAAATAACAAATGAAAAATAATAAATTAACAAAATCAAGTTGTCATTAATTGTTTGATTTAAAGATTCCTTGAAATATATAGTATTTTCTTCAAGCTTTATTCGCAAGTAGGGCCCCCAAGATTTATTTGCAGGGGGGGGGGGGCTCCAAAACCTTAGCTACGCCACTGGTAGGCTACCATAAATTATCAATTATCCTGAGATATCAAAGAACATTCCGATTATATATTTACGTTGACTTGTGCCTAAACAACGTTTACCCTATTTATTGCATCAGTTATGGAGCTCCAATTTCTTAATCCATATTGTGTCGTTGTTATGCCCATCATAATCCGATATTCTCTAAGTCTTTTGTATAACAGTTTCCCAAATTGTTTACCAAGTAGGTACATTAATTAGGCAAATTGGTGTGTAAGATATCACATGATGGGGATTCTTATCTTCTGCTTTCCTTAAAATAATTACAGTAGCCCCTTTCCAGCATTTGGAAAAGCTTTCTTGCCACAAACATTCGTTACACAGATCACACAAGTACGATGTTAATGCACCTTCCAGGCGCTGTAATACTTCAGCTTGAATAAATGGATAAGTTAACTTATTATTCTCATATACGAGTATATCTGGCCACATACTCCTTAGCATCTTGTGATATGAATTCTCACCTTCATGGTCATCCTCCGGAAATAATGTTTCCAACAAGAATATTCTTAGCAATCCTTTGCATATACAGCATCTTCTTTCCTTAGCGTAGAGATTATTTCAGGGGAACGTATCTTATTTTACAGGGAATTCCAGGTACATTGGTTTTCAAATTCCTCTCCATACATTTCTCCCATGAGTTCTCTCTCACTTGTTTAATCTTAAATTTATATGATTTCTTATAATCTCTATATATCGCTAAGTAATTCTGTCTATCAGATTCCACAACACTCCTCTGATAGATTATTCTTGCTTTTCTTACTTTAGTTTTTAGTAACTGTGGTTCTTTTGTCCGAACTTTATCTTTATCGTTTTTTACTTCCATCTTCCGTAACGAGGTTTCCAATGCATTTTTATAGAATGCGTTAAAAGTCTTGCCTTCAAATCCAAATTATCTCCATATTGTATGGGATTTGGCAACTGAAGTTTTGTTTTCCCCGACTCCAATCTATGTTCTTAATATGGTCGCACCTTCCTATTTATGTATTCTGCAGGTTTCTTGCCTTCTTTCATAACACAATTAAAATAATTAAATTAGGTCACTGGTCCTAAGATTTTTAGCAAATCTCCAGTCTTTTATCCGATGGTATATATTGCTAGTTGCTAAAGTTGCATCTATATTTTCAGACGCTCCGGCCCTATTGTGGAAAGTCTTGGGATTATTGGGTTTGTTCACTGCTTTCAATTGCAATTCCGATATAACCTCTTCCAATTTCTGCCTTTATCATCTAAAATTTTACTGTGCCACAATCTGGATTTGGTATTCACATCTGCTATACAAACTAAGAGTCTGCCTTGAAGCGCCTGTAATATCGACATCATTATGTTTAAATGTACCTGTATAGCATCCATATACTGCAAATAGTGATTCACGATTATAAAATGTATTCCTTTGTATGTAATTTCTATAACATTAACATGTTTACTGCAAAGTTGTGAAATTTTTACTACTTGTATGTTATTATTGTATATTAAAATGGCCGCCATAGGACGATCTCCATCTAACACCCCCCTAACACCCCCTAGATCCAGCCCTTTTTATTTAAATTTTCTTCCAATGATATAAGGTTCCTGTGAGCACAAAATGTGTATTCGCATCTCTTCAACCAATTTGTTAAGCTCTTGGTGTACCAGTCTACTTCTCTGTGCATTAATCTGTGCTATTTTCAAAGTGTACACTTGTTAATTAAGCTCCATATTCTATTTTAAAGATAACCCTGTCCCAAGCCATTTGGTAAGTTACACATTCTTCTTTTTTGCCAGTACATCGCTGTTTTTCCACCAACATGGTATACAACTCACTTTGGGTTGTTCTTTCTTATCGCAGTCTTTCATTTCATAGTCAAGCTCTTCACAGTGACCACATACTGGATGCTCGGCCATGTTTTGACATTTAATGCATTTAGTTATTGATATACAGTCTTCGAACTTAACTGACTGGAATCCAATAAACAGTTGCTCTTTATTAATATAATATAATATAATATAATATAATATAATATAATATAATATAATATAATATAATATAATATAATATAATATAATATAATATAATATAATATAATATAATATAATATAATATAATATAATATAATATAATATAATATAATATAATATAATATAATATAATATAATATAATATAATATAATATAATATAATATAATATAATATAATATAATATAATATAATATAATATAATATAATATAATATAATATAATATAATATAATATAATATAATATAATATAATATAATATAATATAATATAATATAATATAATATAATATAATATAATATAATATAATATAATATAATATAATATAATATAATATAATATAATATAATATAATATAATATAATATAATATAATATAATATAATATAATATAATATAATATAATATAATATAATATAATATAATATAATATAATATAATATAATATAATATAATATAATATAATATAATATAATATAATATAATATAATATAATATAATATAATATAATATAATATAATATAATATAATATAATATAATATAATATAATATAATATAATATAATATAATATAATATAATATAATATAATGCAATGCAATGTAATGTAACGTAATATAATATAGCAGGTAAAACAGGTCACTCAAGGTATCCCGCGAGTTGCCCAGGCCTGACCTAGTATGTTCTCTCAGACAAAAAAGATCCCATTGTAAATAACCAGGTGGAGCGAAGTCAACCTGCCACGTGTCTGACGCTACATGCGTGCAGATGTTTTTTAAGACTAGCTATAGCAGCGCTAAGTTCTTGACAGTGAATCGAGTAAGACAGTACCAGCAGCGCCTCCTGGTCCCAAGGTGCCACGTTCAAATCCGGCCCACAACGATGGCTTTTAACTGTTCTTAAAAGCGACACCATCAAGTCAGTAGATTTACTGGCATGTAAAAGAACTCTTACAGGACGAAATTCCGGCACACCGTCAGCGCTGATATGATCCTGGCAAATGACAACGTCGTTAACAAGGCATTTATTTTATTTTAAACAGCAGCTTACTAAATATGTGTTACAGCATTAATAGCATCGCGAAACAATGTGTCACCATTTGCCTCTCGCCTCTTTTTACACGGTTAATATTAGCTTGGTGGAAAAAGTCCCCCGCCGGTACCAGGGATTGAATCCGGGTCCTCCGCGCTAGGGGCAGGCGCGCTACCAATGCGATACGGAGGTGGTCACGTAATATTTATACCTACTTCAGAAAATTTAACAATAAATAAATATATATGCATATGTGTGTGTGTGTGTGTGTGTGTGTGTGTGTGTGTGTGTGTGTGTGTGTGTGTGTGTGTGTGTGTGTGTGTGTGTGTGATACGGAGGCCGTCACATAATATTTATACCTACTTCAGAACATTTAAAAAATATATAATAATAATTTCTAACACATGTTTTACATGTGTTAGAATAATGACGGTGCCATAGATTATGTGGTTGCCAATGGGGATAGTGACTGCTGTAAATGTACCATTTTTCATCCTCACATTTCTGATCATCATGCACAGTCCTTGTTATTAAAATTCTCAGGCCAATTTTTTCGTGAGTCTCAACAGATAAATACTTATATGAATACTTGTAGGAATGTTGGTTGTAGTAATTTATAATTATTCAGCATCACATGCATAGTGTAATGTGGGATGATATATATGTACTTGAGGATGTGAATGGTGTATGGAATAAGTTTATGGAAATCATTTTATATTATTTTGATCTATCTTGTCCATTAACTTCAATTAAAGTAAACCATGCAATAGTATATCGAAAAAATGGATAACAAAGAATATCATTAAAATGAAAGATAAACTTATAAGTCTATTTGATCTCAAAAAGGCCACTCCATCTGATTATCTTAGTTCTCTTTATCACTCATTGTTGCGTGAATGTAAATAAAACAATTTTGACAACTAAAAATGAGTATATATCCAAAGAAATTAATAATTCAAAAAACAAAAATAAAGCTGTTTGAAATGTTGCAAACACTGAGTTTGGTCGAGCTAATAAAAATAACATTACTAAACTAAATATAAATGGTGATCTTATTGAACACAATGCACTTATTATAAATGAATTTGCTAATCATTTTTCCACTCTCGTTGAGAGAAAGCTCTCGGACCATTTCACCACTTTGTCTGATGTTTGCACTACAGGTCAAATTAATTTAAAATCTATGTATCTTATGCCTGTTGATGAAATTGAATTTTTAAATGTTATAAATGATTTGAACCTCTAACTCAACAGGTATTGATGAGATGACTTGTAGAATTTTAAAATATATAAAAAGTGACATTGTGTTACCCCTTGTCTATCTCATTAATCTTATCTTCACAACTGGAGTTGTTCGAGATAATTTGAAAATCTCTGTTATTTCTCGAATTCTTCAGAAATGTAATCCTTTTGATGTTAATAATTATCGACCTATATCCATACTTTCCACATTTTCTATGGTTATTGAAAAATTATTACATAATGAAGTTTGCACTTTTTTGAATTCCAATAATCTTTTATCTAAGTGCCAACATGGTTTTACTAAAGGTAGATCGGCTGAAACAGCTTGTGTTGATTTTATAAATCATGTTCATTCCAGCCTTGACAAAAAATTACTTGTTGCTGGTGTGCTTTTTGACTTGTCCAGTGCATTTGGCTGCATTGATCACACTTTTTTGATGATCAAACTAGATAAATTAGGGATAAGAGATTGTGTTGCAAACTTAATTTTATCATACCTCAGTGGTCGCAAACGGATTATAAAAATGTCAAACCATTTGTCAGAGGACTAACCTTTGAATATAGGTGTGCCTCAGGGGTCCATTTTGGGGCCATTATTGTTTGTAGTTTATGTTAACGATCTGGATCAATACATTGATAGTGATGTAAATGTAAATGTAAAGTAAACCCCGCGCGACAGCCCACGAAGGGCCAAGGCCTACCGCCCAACCGCTGCGTCCCCCACCTCTTCCCACTACAGGCGTCATTGGTGAGGTGCAGTACTGCAGGGTGGGACGTGGTCAGCGCCCCGAGCCCTCCCGGCCAGTTATGCGGTCTTCTCGACCTGGGGCCGCTACTTCTCCATCAAGTAGCTCCTCAATTGGTCCCCCCGGGACCTAACGAGGCTGAGTGCACCCCGTGACATTGATAGTGATAAATTAATAATATATGCTGACGATGTGTCTATGCCTATATCAGCAAGTACCATTGATGAATTGAACAAACGTATTAATGATACCAACTATTCTTTTATAAAATGGTGTGATGCTAACAGATTAATGATAAACACGGGTAAGACTATTATTTTATCGTTTCATAATACTTTGTTTCTTCCCTTGATAAATACTCAAACTGCTCCTATTTTTAGGTATTTTCGTTGACGAAAAACTGAAATTTAATGCTCATTTGGATGATATATGCAAGAGATTAAATAAAGTATGTTTTGCTCTTAGGTGCGTTAAACAATCCTTGGATCTCGAAAATTTATTAAATATTTATTTTTCTCTTGGTCATTCTGTATTAATGTATAACGTGATCCTTTGGGGCAATGCTTATAACATTCAAAGGGTTTTCCTTATTCAAAAACGGATGTTGAGAATTGTTTTTAATTTAAGACCTAGGGATTCTCCTAGAGATGTTTTTAGTATATTTAAAATTTTTGACTCTTACACCTCTTTTTATTTATAAATCTGCTTTATATTACAAAAATTATCCTGAATCATTTATTTTAAATACAGATGTACACAATTACGACACCAGAAATAAAAGTAATGTACATATAGAGCATTATAGGACATCTAAATTTACAAAGCCACCATTGTGCTCCATAAGTAACGTGGTAAATAATTTGCCAAAAGAAATAATCTGCATCAAATCTTTAAACAGCTTTAAAATTTGTTTAAAGGATTAGGTATCTTATAAAGAAATGTTTTTATTCCTTACATGCATTTTATAATTAAGTGTATCTTCTTTCTACTGACGTGTCCATCTGTACGTTCTATGGCAGTGACAAAATAAACTTTAATACTACATAAAACATAACTTCCTGACCTATGGGTTTTCCTGACACGGTTCACCGGTAGCATAATTACAACCCCGAATTTCCTGTCCTTCCAGTTCGCTCCTTTAATCATTTCATTCATCGTTCATCCCGTTTGTTCTTTCAGAATCACAAGTGTTAGCGAAGGCGTTAGATGCAACTTGGCAGGGATGATATGCGCACAGCAACTTTTTCCATCCCTCGTTGTCCGTGGGATCCGGGTAGGAGGCAGCATATGGGTGCGCTAGAACCCGCGATGAGGTCACCCTCAGTAGGCCCTGGAAGACCTAAAGACTTTGAGGTGTCGTCAAACATGGGAAACCTTAGGGACCACTGTCAATGTCTGTGCCGTTAGTATGGATCTGGCCGCCCGGTGTCTCCTCTCACCTCGTCCTTCTTCCCGGAAGTGCCCCTATGGGACATACGTACAATAAGCCTGACTTCAGTGCCGAAACCTCCCCGTATCTCCCCTATTCCTATTCATTTAACCTTTAAAATTGATTACTGTTAAAGCTGCAAAACTGTGTTGCAGATAACGCTGTATAATTAACATTATTCTCAGTTATAGCTTTGGATTTTAATTCAATTTCACGAGCTGAGCAGAATTTTAAAGTTAACAATTAAAAATTAATAAAATCAGTGAAAATTTCACCACATTTAAAGCGAACACGCACCGTTTTGACAACTTTGAATGTAAAGAGCTTCAACGAACCACCAGTCAGAAATGGATTATAATTACATTTAGTTTCACAAGATTTGGAAAGACAACTAACTGCCTGTGTTAATTTTATGATCACCCTGAGAACTCACTGCAGAAGTATAACAAACCAAACACTTGTCCTGAGCAAGAAACATAACATATAAGAGTTCTCCCTTTCATCCTTCGCTTATATTATCAGAACTGATAAGAATTTAGCATAGGACAAAATACGCAGAAGTTTAATATACTGAACAACTCTAAGTTTTCTGTTATGACGATTCTGGGCGAATGGTACCATTAGGTCCTCCCCATTAACTCTGTATATAAACACTAATAAGTAGCCATGGGTATGCATTACATGAAGGACAAAGGGAAATTAAGGGAAATTGTTACTTTACGTCGCAGGCAACAAACCACCCCTATCCCTCGTACAGTCTATTTGCGTTTGCAGACAGCACTCACCGGACCGTCAATGAATCATAACTGCTGTTGTTTACATTCTTTGAATTGGTATACAAGTTTGAGTACAGATAACTTCAAATCTATTGCTTCAAAACTCCTATGTCTGCTAAGAAGCATACAACACTGTGTTTGAAACGATCGACAGCTATGATCACCGATACGAGGATACTTTACTCATAGGCTTTGTAAATACGAAGTAGCTAGCTGAATTTGACCTTATTTCTTTACATTCTCACCTATGTGCTTACAGTAAGTAGAGCAGTATTGTATTCCAACTAAATATTCCAGTCCGAGATTTCGCCGGAAATGCATATTTCGAGAGTCTTGAGTTTAAAAAAAAAAAAAAAAAAAAAAAAAAAAAAAAAAAAAAAAAAAAAAAACATATTGACAAACTTGGTATTTAAAAAGGGTAAAGGGTATATGTAGGGGAGGGAGACACCTCGCGCACTGCGACTTTCACAAATCTATTGTGGCTAACACGGCCCAGGAGGCAATCATGAAGTAAGGGAGCCGCAGGGTGCCACAGGGCCGCAAAAAATAAAAATTATTTGTTGTTTAACGACGCTGTCAATTGTCAGGGTCATATCAGCATGACCGGTATACCGGAATTTTCTGCCGAAGGAGTTATTTTACATGCCAATAAATCTACTGACATTGAGCTGACCTTTTAAGCACACTTAAAAACCGTTGGTGTGGGTCAGCTTTGAAACCGCGACCTTGGGATCAGTAGACCAGGGCCTAACCTACTGAGCACCCAGACCAACGAACACAGGGCTGCAGCTAGACGGGCGACAGAAACGCGCAGAAGTCCCCAAGAAATGCTGGGATGCCTTCATCCCGGCGTCTGGCCCCATCGAGCAGTCACCATCCTGCGGGTCCGGTCTCATACGAGCGTCCCCACCCACGGAGAACAGCAGCCGTCCAACGCCACCCAGCGCAGCGAACAGCAGTTACAATGCGCAAGCATCCGCGCCATCTGTCCGGCAACGCCAAACACTTTTTTGTGTTAACAGTTATCGGGATATTCCTTGTTGTTGGTTTTAAGGTTCCAATACTAATGGTTTTCTCAAAGAGGAAGTCGTTATTGGTTTCTTTTCTTTTTCTGTTTGTTTTGTTTTGTTTTCTTGGCCATGATATTGGGAAGGAATTTCAGATTCATCACATAGCGACTAGCTCTTAAAGGATTTGACTATCGCTTAAGCACATTGTATTCCGCTTTCCCATCCTACTTACACCATTTCTAGAAATGCTCATCTTAATAGAAGAATAAGGTTTTTTTTTTAACATTAGTTCTTTGAAGAATGGCCAGAGGTCACATAAATGTAATTAATCATTTTTATTTTAGAATAGAATTCACTCATCAAAAAGATGAGGTTCCTTCCCTTAAGCCATGCGTTCGGTTTCGAAGGAGGTGCCATCAAGCGGCGGGTAAATTAAAAGACACACTGTAGAAAGTTGGTTTGCTACCACGTGTCTGAATCGGTTTTCAAGCGACTTCACCCACCACAGACACTCGGTTGCTACAATGAACCACATTGCCACATACAAGCTGTAACATTCCCGCATATGTTTGCTAGCGCCACCACCACGTGTGGGAAATGGGAACCTGCGTGCTGCTGGTTGCGAGTAGCGAGGGTTGTCTAGAGCACATTGGAACACAATAACGCTACAACTCTTTACAACCTATTTCCTACAACAAGAATTATTCTTAAACGTTAAATGCCGAACCAGATGTTCCCTATGAATCTGTGTAATAATATACGTTAATTTTTCAAAATTAAACAATAATAATAATAATAATAATAATAATAATAATAATAATAATAATAATAATAATAATAATAATAATAATAATAATAATAATAATAATAATAATAATAATAATAATAATAATAATAATAATAATAATAATAATAATAATAATAATAATAATAATAATAATAATAATAATAATAATAATAATAATAATAATAATAATAATAATTCGTCAGCAATGCGGTATTAATTTGTTTATTTTAGAAAATGTCATACAAATACGCCTGATATTGTTGTTATTTTTAAACCAATTGTGTAAATGTGCCTTTCTAAAAAGATTCGCTTCAGACAAACCAGAAGTACGACATAGAGATTTTAATATATGTAATTCTTCGACGACAGCGTGTTTCATCCATTTCCTGTTCATGCTAACATGCCTTGAAAGTTAAAGTTCCTGTTCCTGTTTTAAAATTTACTTGCGATTTAATTCATGCAGCATTTGAATCTCTTTCGGCGAAAGTAGCCATCTCACCTTCAGTTGTTCACTGACTTAGTCAACAGTACCAGGGGTACGATTACCGGTTGGCAGAGGCTATAGCTGAGAATAATTTATTTTATTTTCGCGTAAATATAATATGTTCATTATTTATCGTCAAAAAAAATAGTACAGGAGTCGCAGCATAATAATTCAGATTACTGAAAACAGATGGCTGATGTATGTTAGGGCGGACAGGGCTCTAATTTGAGTCACTAGATATATATAACGGTAGAAATTATCAGAAAACTTATTCACAAAATACACGCTCTTTCGGTCGTCTCTAGAAATGGGCCATTGTCATACCACATATTGCTACGTAATATTCTTTTCTTAAGTGCAAAGTTTTGGTCATCATCTGCGTTCTCCACCATAATTGCTGTTTAATATAACTTGAACCTTGAGTGATAAATTAACCACGCGACCTTGCTATGGGCTTAATAACTCGTAACGTGCGTATGTTATTAAAGATTGCGAATTACTGTACTGTAATAGTATAAAGAACAATTTATAGTTATCTTTTGATATTTCGATGTACTTACCTCTGATCACGTAAATTGCTGTGAGTTCCTTCAGACAGAACATCGTTCTCTAAAATTCAAAACGCACACAGACAACGCTTGCAACAGTCATTAAAATGTCTACTTCACTGCAAAGGCAAGATCTAATGATTAATAGTAAGCTAGTAAGTTGACTTAATAATAATTAAATGCACGAATAACTGGCCTAATTGGCATAACCATGCCTAATCTAATATAAATAGTAATATCATTAACACAATATTATAATTAGTATTATAATCAGTGCGTCAGTTGATTAAATGGTCGGCGTACAAAGTTTGTACTCCTGCAAATATAAAAACAGGGCACCAACGTAACACATACAATATAAGTAACACCTTCACAATAGACGTAGCAGGTACTTATTTGAGAGGGACTTACCGGTTGTGAGTACAGATGAAACAATTCCTTCAACGGACGCGAGGTTGGCTACACATAAATCATACATTGTAAGTCACTCTGAACTTTGCACCAGGTCAGAGGTCAACAAGAGCAGGTTCTAGGTGCACAAGACAGTACAGACAATCCCCTCTCAATGATGTAATGTTTATATAGTGCGGGTTGAACTTTACGTTGACATCTTAGTTACGAAGGAATTGTTTCATCTATAGTTATGAGTGAAGCCTAACAACTCAAATATCACCAGATTCTAGTGACTTATCTCCTAAAGCTGGAAAAATGTTAAAGTTGCACTTTGATAGCCTCTCGTATATTGTCACCTGCAGTATATGCAATACACATGGCTGCTAAAGAGTATCTATACTGAAAATCATTTTATTCTGTACATTACGTGAATGACAAATTATCCTGGTAATGCTTATGTAGCTCTGATAGTAGTATCTAGCTGTTTTGGTGACAAATCATTGTCAATTTCATTTAATGTCTTTTTGAAAGCTACTTAAATGTATGTGTATTGAAGAACTGACAATAGATGTTATACATCGCTAACCAAATAACAAAATGGTGACCGTTCTGGTTGTAAAAGGCTAGTGAAGGCTTAAAGCAAAACTCAAATTAAATTTGTATACACATTTTTTGCCTGTTTATAATGTCCTTTTATGACCATTATTCAAATATAATGTTTCCATACAGCCATGGAAAAATGATTAAAAGAGAGCAGAATATTTCTACGAGTAAGTGTCACGTCATGCTGCAGCGCGGTTTATACAAGTCGATGCACCCTGAGTGTACTGATAGTCTGTTTCATGTGTTATCGTCTGTTGGACACACAAATAGGCTGTGTCTTGAATCACCACTCACATTTGTATTTGTTCCTTGTTAAAAAAAAAAAAAAAAAGAGAGAGAGAGAGAGAGAGAGTAACAAACAGCTTATTTGTGTGTCCGACAGACGATAACATATGGAACAGACTACCAATAAACTCAGGGTGCATGTTGAAAATATCGACTTGTGTGAACCGCGCTGCAACACGAAGTGGAACTTAGAAATATTCTACTCTCCTAATGTGCTCAATTACTTTTTCTATAGCTGTACATGTGCAACTAAGCTGTAGGTGGGTCAATCCACGTCAAATCGCACACCCGTAAAACACAACTTTTTCGTAGGAGGTTAAATTTTTTTTTATGAATAATAGGCATCAAATAAGGAGACCCCTATTTTTTTATTTCCGTATTTTTAAATTAGTTGCTTAGTTATGGCTATTAGAAATTAAGCAATTTCTTCGCGCACCGTAATATAAAATCGCTTGTTACTCTAAGACCATATAGAGTAGAGAGTTGGGTTTGGCGCAATGGAAATGGTAAATACAACACTTTTAACAACTTTCGATCAATCATTATTACACACAAATTTTGGACTGTTTTTTTGATGCTATATTTTGTAAAACCAAAATTAGAATTTAAATCGATGTGTTAAAAATCTAAAAAAATATATACACGTATTCCCTGACATTTTATCTTTAAAATAAGACTTTAAAAACTACGGAGAGAGCGTAAGTGCATTTGCTACAATTTTTTTTTTCTTCTTTCCCCCCCCCCCCCCCCCCCCCCCCCCCCCCGGAGGCCTGCAAGCGCTCACGGAGGACAGGAAGTAGTGATCCATTTGTACAGCTGGATTCGCCGTTCTTGGCTCCTGGAGGAAGTAAATGTAAAGCTTGAAAGCGAGTACCAAGCCAGGTGACTGCAGACAGCATGCGAATTGGTGCGTCAGCTTCATATGCTACTCATATAACTTCTTACTAAGGCAGTACAGTCCATGTAGAAAAATGTCTCCACAATGCACCTTCTTTCTGATACTCCTGTGGCATCTGATACACGCTTTTGAACTTTTTGAATTTTTTTGAAAAACTCTTCTAATGTAAATAGTTCTTTGCGTTTAGCTTCTTTCTTCATGTACGCCCATAAATTTGAAACAGTTTGTCTGACTGTAATGTTTTGGTCCCTAATTTAGAACGTACAGGTGGCATAATTGATTTACACTATGATCAATGTCTCACAAATTCACTATATTCACTCTTTATTGCAAAGATCCATGTCTTCAACTGCACGCTGCACTAAAAAGAACCTGTGAATTAGCAAGGACTGTCTCAGATCATGCAAACATCACTAGCTTCCCCCTCCCTCCCCATGTGCATGGTTTCAT
The DNA here is from genome assembly GCA_030765045.1 of Tenodera sinensis. Classification (NCBI taxonomy): domain Eukaryota; kingdom Metazoa; phylum Arthropoda; class Insecta; order Mantodea; family Mantidae; genus Tenodera; species Tenodera sinensis. The sequence goes on along the minus strand of CM060964.1, from coordinate 249,742,543 downwards.
TCGCAGAATTATACAATATGAGCTGATGAAAGAGGCAAAAGCTAAGGATTCGCCAACAGGACTTCCAGTCAAGGTCAGGGGCCAAGAACGATGGGTCCAGTTGTGCTTTAAAATTACACTCCTTCATTCCTTTGTCAAAAACTGAAGCTTTAGTGAAACAATTTTCTTTCGAAGAAGGAGGTAGACGAGTAGAATTTTAAAGTTTTGTGTTGTATGGAAACATTAGTTTAAAATGCATATTTAAAAAAAAAAATTGAAGATGCTAATAGTGTACATATAATAGTATTAGCTAGCAGTGTTCTCCTTACTGTACTGTTGTAACATTCATGGAACCTCAAGCAATGAACAGTTGCCGCAATGGAAGGCGCCAATTGTGTGAGGTTACTGTAGCCGTCACCGCTGCCACGCGAGCTTGCTGCACTGATTTGTAAAGCTAATTACAACTGAACTATTAGAGACTCAATTCTGATTTTTTCTGAGAATATTGAATAAACTTCATTGTATTTTGAGCTTTTTTTCAGATTTTTAAATGGTCGAGTTTGCTTTATCTAACTTTAAAACTTTAATCGTACAAAATATAATATTAATAATAATTAATAAAATTTTCTAATAAATACCTCACGAAATGCTGCAATTTATCTTTAATTTGACCCAAAGATCAAGTAATTTGGTTGATTACAGTCGGAGGTATAATTGATCGAAGGGTGCGGAGCGCGCGATTTTTGGGACATTTCAAAAATTAATATCTGCCAAAATAATTTTTTTTTATAAAACGAGGAAACACGGGTCAAATGTATTTTCCTCCAAAACACCCAAAAACATTTCAAGAAAATCTGAGATATTAAGGTCAATTTTTGCCATATTTTGTGCGATTTGACGTGGAATGACTCAGATACACGTCCTTGGCATGTTCATGGGCCTTTATGGCTACTAGTGAACTCACCGAACGCAATCCAATCTTATCTACATGTGACTATGTCTGTTATTTTCAAACTTCTTCCGCATTCTCTCGGCTTGTGTCCCAATATACTGACTAGTTCTCACAAGAATGTGGCTGTACAGAATGTGTCTGGTATTACGAACTCTAGCGATCCGTGCAAGGTCAGTATTCCAGCATTGCTAGCACAAGAGCGCGTATTTTCGAAGAGACCTAATCCTTGCTAATATGTTGAAACTCTAGCCGTAATGTTTCTCAGAAAACGGTGGAGTTGCTAATGTCAAACACATTCCTAACATTCACGTTCTCGTGTAGTTTTTTTAGATGTAGATCTATTTATGACATCATTATTAACTGCCCTTTGCTACTGCTTCACCCTTCCCCTCCAGAGAGCAGAACACAGATGTTGAGGCCAACTATTGTGTGGAGTGGGGCAATGTGTACTGCGGAAATTTGCGTGCACTACAGGGAGAACTACGCAAACATTATATATGTAAAATAAAGGAGCTGTAGAAAGGACGGACATGATATGCAATGAAACTGTTTAAAAACAGTGGGCGGTGAATGATGAATGCTGAAATTGATCAGAATTGGCAAAGAAATTGGGTGAGAAGAAACAGCTGGCTATGAGACGCAAGGCAAAATGTTCGGAAGATAAACCGTATGATGGAAAGTATTAAGATAAATTGTTCATATATGGAAGCGAAGGGGAAAGCGATAAGAAGAATGGTGAGAACTGAACTTACGTTTACGGTTTAAAGTGTATCTTTGGGCAAAAAAGTATTGCCTGGCTGTTCATAGTCCCCAAAAGAGAACCCGGTAATTAAAAATCTGACGTGTAGCACTCACATGACTTTCTCTACTCTTGTACTAACCATTCTTACAAACTCTTATTCCTATATCTTCTTCGTGTTAGTTAAGATAAACATTTGTAGAAATTATCTTATTGCTTATTTCCTTGTAGGTGCAAGGGGAACATTAGAATACAGTAGGCTTTGTGCGATAGTCAAATCTTTTAAAGCTTTGAGATTCCGTTCTCTTTGCACAGTTAACATATAAAAAAATGAACAACGATATTCCATTTCATGAAAGTTTTTAGTTTTCCGAAACTCACTCACATAATAAGGAATATCTCCGAAATGGTTCACCCTACAAGAAAATTTATTTGACAATAAATTGTGTAGGTATTTTAGTAAGGTCTACGTTTTTTGTATAGTATGATTTGGTCTATCTCTAACAGTTTACCAGTTACGCAAATATCGTCTAGAGAAAATAAAACTACAGGGGCCAGTGAATTCAAAATATATATTTCATTTGTCATAAAAATATCTCAAACATATGACATTTTAATCAAAATCGTTAGAGCCATTTTCAAGAAAATCAAAATTTTCGAAAAATTTTCTATGTAAAGGGTAGTTTATGGTGGGGCTAGTTTCTTCAAAATCTTCATGTCGCATCCTTGAAAGACATTAAACTTAAATACCAGCTTTAGTTTTTAACGGGCTTTTCGTTTTTTGAGTTATGCTGTCCACAGACTGACATACTGACACAGACACACACAGACCTTTTTCAAAAAAGGTCTTTTTTGGGTTCAGGGTGTTTCAAAACATATAGTTTCTGTGAAATCTTGACATCTAATTTTTGGGTGGAATACAATACTTTCTCTACATACCAGTAGAGAAAGTAAAAATGGGTAAAATCAGGTTTTTGTAAATATCACTGTTCCTAAACGACAGAATCTTGTTTTCAAAGATACTGCGATTATTTCTGTTGGGATTTTCTGTGGTAAATTTCTGCACTATCAGGACTGGTAAATGGCTATACTGCTCAACAAAGAGAAGAAAAAGGCAACTTTCATCGTTCCACTGAAGTGAGAAAAAAAATTTTATTTTCTGTGAAATGGTGTTCAGTGGAAATAATGTCTGTATTTTATAATAAAATCTTTTAAAAAGTGAAACAATTGGGAAAAGCATATGAAGTGGAAAATAATTTGCAAAAAGAGGAACCACGTGATGAAGAAAATATAAATAATATGCCCAGCCTGTGTTCGAGCTCTGATGTTATTTCTATTGTTCCTCAAAATTGTGAGAAAAAATTATTTCCTATGATGACAATTGCAGCACACTTTTGAAAGATAATCATGAAAACTATACAAATTAAATCATCAATACTCAAGATGATTCTGACAACCTCTCATATAGTGCTGGGTTGGATTTTTTTTTCCCCGATATCTCAAAACATTTTTTGGTTCATAAGAGATGTTTGCTCAGAAACTGTTCTACATCGGCTGAAATTTTCAGAACCTTTTCATATGTATGATTTGCCTATCTTAACAGTACCTTCTTGTGTCCGCCTCTGTGGTATTGTAGTTGAGTGTCTGCCTCATATCAAGAGGTCCCGAGCTCGAGTCTGGGTTAAAGTGAGTTATCCGAATAAGGCTTTTTCCGAGGTTTTCCTTTGCCCTGAGAAGACAAATGTCGGGTAACTTTAAGCTCTTTGGACCTGGAGCTCATTTGGGTATCATTTCACCCATTTCATTCATTCTTGGTCCGATATGACATTACGTTGGAGGACGTTAATATACAAAAGAAAATATGCCTTCTTGAGAAACTAGTTCTCGTACCCACTAAAGTTATTTATTAATACTTTTACTTTGTCTGCTATATGTATTTACAATAAGTAGAGGAAGCATTGCAATCCACCCGAAAATTTGAAACCGAAGTTTCACCGGAAATGCATCTTTTGAGGCCCCCTGAATAAAATAAAAGGATCTTTAGAAAAAGAGGTTGTGTGCGTGCGCGTTTCTGTCTGTCTGTGAACAGCATAAGTTAAAAACGCAAAGTCGATTAAATACAAACTTGGTATTTATGTCCATCGTGTTACAAGGATACGAGTCAAAGACCTTTAAAACGAATCTCCCATCGAAAACTATCCTTTACATAGATATTTTTTTAGAAAATGTTGATTTCCTCAAAAATGGCTCAAATGGTTTTGAATAATTATTTATTCAAAACCGTTTGAGCCATTTTTGAGGAAATCAACAAATCAACATAAGTTCATATCACCATTTTTATGATAAACAAAATGTAAATCTTGAATTTTCCGGGAATAGACTCTGAAGTCCTCTTTCTGGATGACTTTTCTATAACTCGTAAATCATAAGAAATCGAGAAAAATCTTACTGCACAACGAATGTCAAATCAACTTCTGGCGTCATATTTTTAAAGTTTAGTTATTACTCTCTATTATTTGGAAATAAAGCTTTCAATAAAGCTTGACTCTCCCAACAGGCAGAATATCCTGTAACGTATTGGAAGTTTTGGAGTGTACGGAAGATGCAGAATCCACTGCATTGGTGTAAATATGCTATTTCTTCTCATATTCGGACTACGTAGATAGTTTTGGCGAGTTTCCTCGACCTTTTACGGTTCACCCCATCTAACAAGTCAGTTTTTCACATCCATTACATCTTATTAATAAATTTATTCCTATCTTGCGGGACATCCCTTAGTGCCATCCCAGTAAATGAAGGCGAAGGTCATTCTCTACTAATGCTAGGGCTACACCTTCCCTGATATCAGTGACAGAAGCAAAGCATAGCACCTTCCTCTATTTTATCGTTTGTGAGAATACACAAAACGCTGTGAAATGGGTATCAAATATAAACCTATGAAAGAAACAATTTATTTGGAAATTATTTAAACAAAACTCGAACGGTCCTATCAAGTGATCAAGTGCCAAGATAAGACTTTTATAGTATTACCCCATCTGGTAACCAAATGTTTAGACACTGTGTAAAAACACATTTATGTGTACTTTCTCCCCATTTCCTCATCGAAAACTCCATTTAGAGCACACAGCAATCATTATGACATTAAAATCGATTATCATATCAACTGACCAGTCACCTTTCCCTGGTATGAATTACTCATCAAATGACCGTGTGACAATGTGCAATCGCTTTGTCGATTTTGGTGACGATCAATAATTTCAATGGCACCGAAATTAAAACTCTGATTATAAGAACAATTTCAAAGAAGCGGCTTGAGCCCAAAGTATATGATCCTCTCACATGGCACAATCAATTTAGACAAAAATGTTGTAGCGTTCTGTTTCCACTTTGAAAAAAATATTCCCACTTCCCGGTGTTCCTACAAATGTGGTGATTTACAAGCGCCAGGTGTGATTATGCAACTTAGAAATACATTATGGGATGAATGATAAACAGTACGGTTATCGTTGGAAGAAAAAGCACGGTGAGGGACTCAAGAAGTTGGATCGCGTTTATACAAACATTTAGCGGAAAATGCTAATAAAGCTAAGGAGATCACTTTGTGGTCAATATTAAGATGGTTTTGTTATCGAAAACTATTTTAGAGTTTTAGTTATTTCCCTACTGTTGGAAATATTACACATTGTTTACTTTTACCAAGCCGCAGTTTCTTCCACAATGACGGTGATTTTGGGGGCATTGCGCGTATTACAAAACTTCAACAAGGTCTGTCTCTTAATGGCTGAAGATGACATAAATGTGATGAAAATGTGCCGCAACAAGAATGAACTTGTATATACAAGAACCAGACAATATTTTCACAGCACTGTTACACTAGAGAAGCATATTGTAAACAGAAAAGCAGTGAGAATATAAACTGACTGCAAGGGTCATAAATAGAACTAAAGAAAGACAGACATTACAGCATTTTCTTCAAAACTCAACTTAATGCTGAGAATTCTGTTGAACTAAACAAGTAAACATTAAAAATCCGCAGCAGTGGTAGAGTTCAAAATGAAAATTCCAAACTATCTGCTTACTCCATCATGCCTCAACGTGAAACCCGTTTCAGAAGCAGATCATAGTGACTTGCCTTCTCTCATGAGAAGATGAACATCCAAATGATGTTAAAAGTTTCTACAGTTTCAGTGACCCTGGAATACACGATATAGATAAACTTTATTGGGAGTACATAGATTCTGAACTTGAAGATTTTCAGCAACCTACATTACCAGGGACCGAACGTTCATACAGGAAACAAAAAGTTGCGGGATTTGGACTATAGGAAGTGGGAGGGGTCAGTTAGTGACATGAACACAACACAGAGGAGACAAGGTGCAGTCGACGTAGGAATATTGTAGATAGTTTTTGCATAATTTACATTCAACGTTATCACTAGATCGCTCGAGCGCGGGATCTTTAGCGCAAGTTAAGTGTGCCTGGACTGTTCCGTGGCGAGGGTAAATGACCTAGCAAGGAAGCACATCACGGTGTGTCGGTCAGGCGTATACGAGTATTGAGTATATGTATTGCCTTAGATACAATGATCCTACAATTCGTGCGTACAGACCTACTTGATGCGACGTGGACGAAATCTTTTAAGCTCTTCCCTTTTTCCTTTCTTTACCGAAGGCAGTTCAATAAGTGACTCAGTAAGCCTACACACCATTTCCCCTTGTTTTTGGAGACAAACCTTAGTGGTTCCGAAAAAAGGCGAAATAAAGCTAAAGAGAGGTATTTCCCTGATGTAGGAGGTACACAGTTCGAAGTCCGTTTGTAATATAGAATGCTCGATGTGCTACTATGTTGGGTTTATTGAAGAAATGTGAACGCTCGCCCGTCTCACGCTTCGATACGCTACAGTGTCCAAACCGTGCATTTCCGGATAGGGATTACTTTCTGAAAAACGATTGTTTGTCATCCCGCACAACATACTAAGCGTTTTGGGGACACTTGCATATCCTTGTAGATACAAAGGGAATATGAGAATGCAGTAGACTTAAGCGATAGCCAAATCTTTTATGACTTGGTTGCTTTATGAGGGCATTGAAATTTCATTCCTCTTCGCATAGACAGATCATAAAAAATAACGATTGTCTGTTTGAGAAAATTATAAGCACTTGAAATTTCAAACCAATAGGAAGGAATATCTTGGAAATGGTTATCTTCATTAAAAAGATACGTTTAACATTAATTGTGTGCTTTAACGAGATTTAGGTATATTTTTGTGCATGAAATGCATATTCTGTCTATCTCTTACTGTTTTCGAGTTATGCAATAGACATTCAGAATGAAGAGGACTTCAGAGTATATCCCAGAAAATGTATGATACACGCTTTAATTGTTATGAAAATATTTTAACCATTGGGTATTTTAATCAAAATCGATTAAGTATTTTTGAGAAATAAAACATTTTCGAACATTGTTCCGTGCAAATGGTAACTGTGGCAATGGCATTTTCTTGAAAATCTTCGTGTCACTTCCTTGGAGAATGCTGAACTTACATACCAAGTTTAACACACTTTTCTGTTTTCTTTCCTTTTCCATCATTTTTTTTAATGTTGTAGTTGTTTTTTTAAATTTTTGTGCACGTGGTAGATAGAGAGAAGAAATATGAATCTAGAAAATCAGAATAATTGGATGATATAGAGAACATAGACATGAGGTAGGCGCAATATACCGGTCTATTTATTCCAAGTTACTTAGATGTCTCACAAACAGAAAGGATCTTAGTGAAATTTACGGAAAATTCAAGATACTTACTCGTTTTATTTCATCGAGTCTGTTACTTCAAAGCTACAGAATTTTAAGTGAAACGCTTAGTCATATGTTACCAAATAATGGATTAGATGACATGAAATAAATTATAAAAAATATCGGCCAGGGATCATGGACAGGCGCCTTATTGTCTTTACATCTTAACGCAAGGTACAGTTAGATGCAAAGAAATAACTTTTTGCAGTATGTAGCTTGGTGGTTAATGATACGTTGCCAAAGAGCATAAGCTAGTGACTTTTAGAATAACTAGCGAAAAATATGAAGGTAAATATAGAAAGATTACCAAGCGCATGGCGTCGTGGCATCGTGTGCGACTCGATTTCGTGAGGTCCCGAGTTTGGTTCCCGGCAACCCCGCACTCTCACTTAGGTTTTTCCATGGCTTCCTCTTATCACTCAGTCGAATGCTGGGGTGCTTAATGTATTCCAGGCTTCCTTTCCTAATTTCATTTTCCTTGTCGTCTTTCAGGTCCGGTTGTCACTGCGATGGTTGGGGCAAGTGCGGGCAGATGGTGAGGTTGCTTGCGCTCTTTAAACTCTTCTTCCCTGGCTCCGCTTGTGGTGTCCGGGTTGTAAGGGTCGCTACGAACCCCTCTCTGGGTAACGGTGAGGACTTTGACGTGTTGTGCCCGGTGGTCTTCTGTCAACTATTAAGGACTTCCGCACGTATCTGTGGCACTGCCTTCGCCAACCTTTACCGTACTTCTGGAAAAGTTCATCTTGGCACAGTTTAGCCTATTTTCGACCTGAAAACTCGCTCCTTTGTTTAGCTGTTTCAAAAAAATTACGAAAACTTCATACGTTCTTTTCCTTTGAAGTATATAACTGTCTTCTCTTTGCTTCTGACAGAAAACTATGTCAGGAGATTTTTTTTTAAGAATATCAAGTAAATATCTCACTAAAAACATGACCAAAAATGCAAATTGAAAATCGCTCAGATTCTTCAGAAAACCATTTCATTTCACAAAAAGCTTACTGAGGTCATTGCAATATTCTTCAACCACTTTAAGTAATTTTGAGTGTGGGCTCCACCGTGTATTTGTTGCAGTAGGTACACCCCGCCTTAAAAGGGTGTCTAGGGCATAGCTTCTCTTGACAGAGCTATGAAAAAATGAAGGGATTCCAGCAATATCAGCAAAAAAGATGCAGCATTGAGAAATTTCATTGGTTGTGATATGTTTGACTGAATTCAGCCTATGGGATACACAATGAACACAGACTGCCTGAAGTGCAAAGTACTTTTTCCTTTTTTTTTTTTTTTCTTTTTTTTCTTTTTTTTTTTCTTTTTTTTTTTTTCTTTTCTTTTTTGCAAACCATTTAAATGTCCAGACCTGACACTGGCGCCATCGTAGCACTGTTCTGTAAGTTTTGACTGATAGTCATACGGTCCCAACACTGAATTAAGCAAGACAAACAATGCTTCCGATGTTCTATCACGACTGACATCAAAAAGCCCAAAAAGTACTTGACTAATTCGTCATTGGCGTCTACTAATCTGAAAATTATGGAACAAAGGTTTTTATGTGATATCTATATTATCATCAATTTGAACCGAGAGAAAGTCGCTGCTGCATAGTTCCAACTTGATATAATCGTCAATGTACTTCGAAATACAGTCAATAATCTCGTTCTGTACTGTTTTTGAATCGCCAGTGAAGATACTTTTGATTTTATTGTAATGAGTCCGAATCTCTAACGGACTTGTCAAAATTAATAGAGACATCAGTTCTTTGAAATTCGCTCTATTAAATGAAGACGAACTTTTATCGTAACCACGAAAAGCAAGTTCTTTTCTGGCTAAGTACATTACTGCATTAATTACAACCTTAAAAACTAATCGGCTCAGTCTTACATTTTCATTATACTGAGCAGCATATAACCAGTTGTTTTCCTTCAAGGCATCAGCAATGGTTCTTTTCGAGTTTCTTCAATTGTGGTCCGCACTTGAGATATTCAGCAGAGTACGAATATGTATATAGTGACCGATTTATGTTTAAAATGCCACAAAAACCAGCACTGTTCCACACTGTCTTTTTTACACCAAGAAATAAGCAAGGCCAACAAAACAGTTTTACTATATAATAACTACCGCACAGCCACTCATATTCACTATACCATGAACTTTTAAAATGCTTTTTGTAATGTTTCCAAAGTTTTTGTTCCACTTTTAGTGCCGAGAAATTAAGAATAGGAATTGGTCTTCTTGTTAACAGCACATACCTTTTATCACAATCAGTCCACCGCAAAAATGGTGTGCGTAATATATTACACACTATAATTATCATTTTGTGGATTCATTTCTCCACAAACTTTAACTAAACAAAGCAGAAGTTGTAACGAAGCTAACTTCAGCAAATGGGCAACTAGAGTACACAACCTCTTTATCCGAACAGTATTTTTACACTGTTTAGTTAGTTACAACTTATTGGGAATGCCAAAAGGGTGCCCCTAAGAGAGTGAGATGAGATAGCTTGCATTTCACGAGGGTAATAAACCGATAAACTAGCCTCTACAAGGGACTGAGGTTCGCTAAATCCTTGTACTGAGTAGCTGCACTTTACCCTCGCAGCAGGTCTATTTAGTAGTACATGGAACCCCAAATTGTGTTTCGTTGTCATGGCAACCGGATAAACATGCAGCTGTAAGTCGGCTGACAGAAATAGCTGCACCTTTTGTCCCGCAAAGTTAACGCCCTCTTTCAGGCTAAAGTGGGAGGTAGCTGGTAGCTTTCACACTTCCTTTTAGTTACCCTCACAGATATATTCCCGATTGATTATTGGATATTTAAGCATACAACAAATGATACACCTATATCATATTTAATACAACTAAAAGTGGTGAAATGGTGCTTTACTAACTTTACCTTAATAGCCGCCACTGTAGACATGTGAAAATCCTAATGACAGCTACGAAGCAAGTTACCAGATAAGGAGTTGACCAGTCGACTGCATGCTGGGGAGTGCGTGGCCAATCAACGACAAATATTCTTACACCAGCTATGTAGTGCATCACGTTTTCACCTCTGGTTCATGAAGCCGAGAATGTTTGCAATTATTTCCCCTACCTGCCTTTGTAATCCCTTGCCAGTAAGCCCTGGAGACGTAGAATCCACTGTTATAAATACTACAGATATAAAATAAAGCATTGTGTACTACTTTCTTTTAAAACAGAACCAAATGCGGAACAGTTTCGATACAGGTACAGAGGTATTTTTTAAGACGAATGGCCGATAGCTGCGCAGTAATTTGCGGTAGAGTTCATTTTTGTATTTATAAGACCATGGGGGTGTACCTCTACGAATTCCGTGCAGTAAACATCGAGAACACTAGTGATTAAGTACAGTGGCGGCTCGCTTTATCAGCAGAGTCTTGTTTACTTCAGGGAAGGAAACAGAGACGTTACCCGCACCGTCAATTTTTATGACGTCACTCGTGCAGAACCTAGCAAGGTCATTCATGACGTCTAAAAAGTACGTCTATGTGTTGGTCGCTGTGAGTAAGTAAAAGTATCATATCGCTTACCCAGTAATTTAAACGTCAAACAATTCTTAGGCTCAGCAGCTGGGTGGCAGTCAAAGTCACAATTCCAAGAGTTTTGCACGCACTGTGTTTTTAATGTCCTAATCGCATACCCCCATAATTATTGGTATTACTACAACTATAATACTGCAATGTTGCCTTAATTATATTTTGCGTAGTAGAAAAACGTGCTTCAAGCCTCAAAGTAAAAGAGTACTATGCCTGTGTGTATAATATGTAATAATTAAGCGTTACTTTAAGTCTCGTGTTCGGGAGGTTCCGGGTTCAATTCACGTCAACCGCCTCCTTGTTGACCCCTTTTTGACCTTAAGCTTTTCGTGATTTTCACTAGTTGGTAGGCGATTGTGCTTTCTCATCTTCCACGATTTCATGTCCCGTTCATTCCATTTGCCTCTCATGTCTCAGGTGTATTTCTGGGTTGTATGACGTATGGCAGAGCCGGACAGTTGGTGCAACGCTTGCCCAGAGGAGTGTTCCTCATGGACACCAGAGGGCTGCTTGGTTGACAGGTATTTGATGGCCCTCTCTAAGCAGTTACCATAGTGGGACGGGTCTACTCTTAGGGACTTTCGCGCGTCCCTGTGGCCTTCATCCCTACATTCTGGGAGACGGTAGCTGCATACCCTTTAACACTCAAAGTGTCACTCCACGCGAGGCCGACGTTCCAAGCAATTCATACGGAATAAACACATGTTTTACAGCATTTCTGCACTGGAAGAAGCGTGCATTCATTTATATTTTCACGTTTCGTATTAAAAGTTAACGTGTGTTAGTATGTTAGTGGAAAACATGCTTTGCATAGTTGTTAATGGCAGAGCATGCTTCTTACGTTCGCAATGTGAATATATCTCCAGTTTCTTTCTTTCTTTCTTTTTTCTTTCTTTCTTTCTTTCTTTCTTTCTTTTTTTTTTTTTTTTTTTTTTTTTTTTTCTGTAGATAATACCAAACTGTCTTGTTTAATAATGCAGTAGTTTTTCAAGAGGATGTTGGTTATTACTTTTATTATTTTCCTCGTCAAAATAGCGCTCGGTAACTCGCAATCACTAGCATTACAGCCAGTACCGATATTATTAATGTCACATGTCTCAGCACCTAAATGTAGAATTAAGTTTCTCTGGTTTTCTACTTTAAGAAATTCTTGTTCATATGTCTCTACAAATTTACTACTTTTTCGTGATCACCAAGCATTTTCACCTTCTCTGATAAATATTTTAAATGCAAGAGTTTCTATCAGGACTGAGGGGTTGAGAAAGTTGTCTGAGGTAATCATGATGGGGTAAAGAAAGAACATTGGAATCACGTAACTGTCTGTAAGCTGCTGGGTGAGAAAAATAAATTGAGCACGTCCATAACAGGGTATCGGGCTTATAGTTAATTTACTTTTGACTGACTAGTTTTACCTGCTCTTCTAGGAAATTAGGTTTTAGATATTCTGTGGAATCTTCATTCATGTCCTCCCAACATTCCTTTAAAATGTTGGCAGCCTGAAGTAGTTTATGTTCTGTTTGTTCACTTGCTATTGTGAACCAAAAGAGCATCAAATTTAGACCATTTATCCAATATCATTTGTTTACCGAGAATCCATTTAAACTTACTATTGAGTATTACAATTTTACTCTATAGAACCTAAATAATAAAATTGGAATTAATTTTTAATGCTGCTACAATTTTAGGAATTTCTTCAGTATCAATTTTCACAAAAATTACATGGTTTTCTTTTATGATGACGGCGAATCCCTCTAATTTCATGTCACTAATTCTATTTTTAAAGCTCTGAAAATCAACAATTTTGTCATCTTAGAGTCATTTACGAAATGTTATGGATTTTCAGTAAGTTTAGGAGTTGTTCTGGGTGCTATAAAACGCTTCATCATTTCGCGTAGCAGTAAATTCCTTCACTATGTGCTGTTCAGAAAAATGTTTAATACATACCACACCTGGTTCATAAATATCCCTGTGACTAGCACGTACCCACTACTGTCTCCTGTGTGGATCCTTTGGAAACGAAAACACTGTAACATACTTTTCTACACTTGTTTTATAGTTTGAGGTATAACCCGGCACACAACATTTCCCAGGCATTTTACACTGAAAACTACACCACTTTGTAATTTAATTTTTCGCTCACTTAATTGTTTACTGACACGTTGTAAGGCACAAACAACTTCTTGGCGTTCCAACCACGCACTGATGCGTTGCATTCCCGTAATAAACAAATAGGTGATAAACATAAGCCTCCCGTGATGACGTCAATAACGTAATCTCTTTCCGTATACAGGCCTGTTAGATAAAGATGGCCTTGCTAATATGAACCGAAAGGTACAGCTGCATGCCACAATACTAGCACTACATCTTCTATGACGCAAAATATGCTTAACAACATGATGCATAGATAAATAAACCCAATTATTCTCATTGTTGGACGCTACACCTTCCTTATCTTCTAATGAACTAATTTCAAAGACATTTATATAAAATGCAATTTCAAGCCAAATAAATGAAGGTCGAACTTTTGTTTATTAAGGAAGATAGGATTAATTTATTTCATTATAGCCTCCTTTGATTAAAACTCATCAGCAATCTTTTTAAGTAACCAAACATGTTATTAAGAAACATCAAACCAGATCCACAGCAATTAGAGATAGTTTCTATCGCCTTAGAAATCAATTTAACTACGTATCTTCAATAGAAAACGGGTCAATTACACCAGACAGTGTCGTTCACAGGGAAATCTGTTCAAACCAGAAAAGGAGAAAACGAAATTTCATATATTTGCAAAGAAAGAAATCGCATGACTTGAGCTTACAGAAACTATTTAACAGTAGTGCCAATTTGTAGAGCAAAACTTCTAAAAGTCGCGCTAGAGTTTACCTGTCCGCTCGAAAATTTTCTGTAAACTGATGTGGAATTCCCACCATAAAGTGGCAGATATAATACCATTTTAAGCGTATTTAAAATACAAGTGTTCCGCCTATAATCGTATGATGTGTCATACTAGGTGTCCCCCCCCCCAAAAAAAAAAACACCGACAACTCTTAGTATGCTATGTGGGATGGCAAACTGGTCGGTTTTCAAACAGGAACCCCTGTCCGGAAATGCACAGTTTGGACGCTGGGGATCGTCGAAGTTTCAAAATAAACTGTTGTGACAATTTGCTAAAATTCGTTTTGGTATCTTCATACGCAAGGCATGCAACCCTTTAGCTATCTGTGTACGACCTGAACATAATAATATTCCTGCGCATGCGCTACATTCCTCCATAAAGTCCTTGGTGCGCATCCTACTGCGTTACTGGTGTAGTTTCCAGTACAGTAACGTTTTTTAACAGTACTGCGACAGATACCAGTACATAGCTGCGAAAATGGCCGACATGAGCTCCAGAACGCTTTCATATAAGTGTGCGCAATCACCTCAACGTCCCAAATCTAAATCGATGGATTGGTAGAGGTCCCAGTTCCATGGCCAGCACCGTCGCCAGATCTGACACCTCTTTACTATTTTCTGTGGAGTTGTATGATGTATGACACTCCTGTAACATCAGCGGAGGACCTTATGGCTCAAGTCGACGGAGCAATTGAAAATTTTCAAAGACAATTGCGCGTATTGGATCATGTGCATGAGGCTCACCATGGCCGATATAGGTTCTGGAGTGACGTAGGAGATACATAGTTCGAAGCACGTTTGTAATGTAGACAGCTCGATGTTGGGGTTATTGACTAAATGTGAACGTACGCGCATCTCACAATTCGATGGGCTACAGCGTCCACACCGCACATTTCCGGACAGGGGTTCCTATTTGAAAACCGATCAGTTCGCCGTGCTGCACAATATACTAGCGTTGTCATTGTCTTTGAGGACATCCTGTATATTACACATACATACGCATAAAATTAAAGAGGAAATTGTAATGAATGATACCACACAACGAAGGTGTACATAGAAAAATAGGCTTAATATCAAAATACGCGTTTTGAGGTGCACTAAGCGTATGTTTTAGAGAAAGGCCAGAGTGTGTGCGAGTCATCGTCTGGGTCTGTGTGCATGTGTATGTGTGTGTTTGTGTTTGTGCGCCTGTGTCTCTGACAGAGTAATTGAAAAACAGAAAGTATAATAAATACTTAACCACTTTCATTCTGTTCACTTCCTGGTGTAACACAAACGATATTCATTTGTTGTGAAAACCATCGTGTGAAATGCGATGAAATTCTATGCCACAAACTTCGCAGGATCTTGTTGGATGTAAAATAATGCAATAACATGTAGATTCAATGTGGGGCGGTAAAAACTCTGCGTGAAGGAAATCGAATTTTAAGCATCCCCTTCACACTTCCTCTTCAAAAGGTTCCAAAAGTAAATTCGGAGTTGGTAATATTGTAGTGAAAGCAGCAGCAAAGTTTGGAAAGCGCTTCTTCTATTTGCTCAAGCTGTTGCTGTTACCAGATGGCAGTATCTCCGTGACGTGTACTTTCTTACCTTCACTTTGTCTGCAACTTTGAACAAAGAATATTGCAAATTGCTAGCTTAGTTCGGCTTTCGCTTCAGAATAGAGGTGAAAGAAAATTCGAGTTAACATCACCTTAAGGTTTTGGAAAAATTCAGTATGTGATTCTCCTTGGTTTCTTTTATTCTTATAGGCAAGTATTTGGTAGCTTTTGAAGTCCTCTCTCAGCCTTGCTCCCCAATGTAAGTAAGCTCTTGAAAACAGCATTATTTTATTGTTAAATGTAGTAGAATACTCAGCTATGCGTTATTATTGCCTCACATGCGGAGGTTCTTTACTCTCTCTCTCTCTCTCTCTCTCTCTCTCTGTGTGTGTGTCCGTGTTACGTAGTTATATAGTTACCGGGGTGCCTCACCGTGACAACGTGTGCGACTCGCATTCGAAAGTTCTCGGGTTCGTTCCCCGGTGACCGCTCTCTCTGATGAAATGGGTTTTCCATGGTCTCTCGGGATGGGTAAGAATGCTGGGTAGTTCCTCTTCTTCCACGACTCCCCTGTTCCTTACTTCCTGTCTTCATTGTTTCCTTACTGTCATCGACTTCAGGATTGTAGGACCAGGCGACGGCATTCGCTGGGTTGCGGCTGAGCGGTGGATATGTACTTCGCAGAGGATTCATACCTGTTGTCACTCATTCCCCGCCCCCCCCCCCTCAGGGGGTATCACATCGGTAGCTGGCTTGTGGGTGGAGTCGGGCGGCGTCGGAGAGTTCGAACTGGAAACGTTAGAGGATCGGGAGTCTATGTGCAGTGCTCTATCACGATTACTGAAACCACTCCATTCATCCTTACCTCTACCCATACTCATACAGGGTGGAAGGTACTGCTTGGGCCATACGTTAAACAGGGATTCTACATGGATATAACAAATGTGCAACGTCATGTTAACATTAAAGTGTAACTAAATTCATTCGAATTAATGTATAAATGCATTACAGCTCCGTTCAAACAATGTTTGCGCGACAGTTAGTGAAATAATAAACTATTTATATCCATTCGTCAAGAATATAGATGGCAACGAATATCTGACATTTTTTTTTCGCAAAACCGTTCTTTATTGACAATAATTGTATTGGGCATATTTGTTACATTCATCATGCAGAATCCCTGGTTAACGTATGGCGGAAGCAGTACCTTCCACCCGGTATAGTTTGTAAGGTGGAATCAGACTGAAAATTCAATACCATGCTCGACATTTGAACAACGAATCTTTCGCTACCCTGCACTTGCTGTAACCGGCTAACCTACCAAAGCAACATGATAATACGAAGTTTAATTTCCGAATTGACTCGCGTTTTTTCCCGTTAAAACATAAGAAAATATCAAATCATTTTTGAGATGTCATACCCCATTAGCGATTTACGTCTGGGCTTTATAGTTAACGTCTATACGGTCAATCAAGGAAAATCAATTGTTCTTTCACAAAAGGTCGTGCGAAACAATCCCCGCAAAGAGAACGAAAGATCCGGGTTCAAATCCCAGATATAAAATTTACCCTTTTATTCTGATTCTAACTTTCCAACCCTTACCCTTGTGTTGGATAAAATTGCTTCATTTTGTCCACCATTTGCGTATCTGTAATTAATTTCATCAAATCGATGGATTTACGGGGGTCGCGGGAACTATAGACATACATTTATAATTGTATACCATTTGTTAAAAAAAAATCAGTCATTTTAATAACGTTAGTCAAGGCAATTGAAACTACATAAAAAGCGCAATTAATAAGTTTGTTAATCTACAGTGTATGTCACATAATTGTTATGGGCAGGGTTAGGAGTTTTAGGTGCAAATTTCAGATGAAGAAAGGAAGGGAAGGTAAAAACAGAGACAAAAAGGTGCTGGTTTATTCAACCAATTCAACAATTTCTCTCTCCTCTATTCTAATTTATTGAATTACAAACACATCAAATTATCACTCATCAGAAGGACAACACACGAAGCTGTTATACCTCAAGACATTAAGCATCTCTACATTTTTCAAAGTAAGTCTGTTTCTATTAGGAGATAGAAGTCTTTGTATATGCTAAAGCTTCTTCCGTCATCCACAAAAAACAACGGTACATACCTTGTATTCACTCGGAATGGCAATTCTACAGATGTGGGGAAATCCTCAATGTCCGGATTCTTCTGAAGACTAAACTCAAGTTTGTCTTTGGCAAAGCCATGTAACTACTCCTCCCACTGTTTCTCCTTTTCCAAACCTTGTTCTTCTAATAGTTTAATAGCTGCAGTCAGGTACTTGTAACTATGGACACAATATAGTTCTGTCTGCAAATTACGTATTTTCTTCGGTAACAGAAGTTGTTGTGTCTTGGAAATTGCACCTGTGTCGGATGGATCTAAAGAAAACACAAACTCATTAATTTTGTCAAAATTCTCACACAATATAGCAGCACACTCGAACCAAGATTCCCAGCGAGT
Organism: Tenodera sinensis; assembly: GCA_030765045.1. Taxonomy (NCBI): domain Eukaryota; kingdom Metazoa; phylum Arthropoda; class Insecta; order Mantodea; family Mantidae; genus Tenodera; species Tenodera sinensis. Next base: position 249,724,597 of record CM060964.1, on the reverse strand, counting down.
AATGACCGAGAAATTTGGAAGGGACAGGCCAGTGGTTTCCTTGTATACCACAACACGATTCGGAGTTTTCAGCAGAATCTTCTTCAGGGCAGAGATGAACTGATTTGCGATGCCGTGTTTGTTCCTTATGGATTCACAAACCCTGTGAAGGGCATGAATCAAGCATGTCACATGTTCCAACTTAGGAAGTAAAGGCTTCAATTGGTTAACAGCTGAAGCCATGTACGGAGCCTGGTCCGTAACCACAAGAAGAAGTTTTTCAAACTCGATACCAGCAGGCCAGAGTTTTTGACAAAAGTCCATAATTGATTGCATTACTGTACTGGCATTGACTTTCTGCAGCTCATACATTTTTAACAACATGGCTTAACTGTCTCCCCTTCTAAGGGAAAAACTAAAATGTTCAAAACATATCGTTCCATTGAATCTATGGTTTCATCCACAATGATTCCCATATCGCAATCAGACACTTTCTCCTTGATTCTTTTTATGGTTTCTTGGTAAGCAGGCTCCATGTAGTTTTTTCTTAAAGTACTCTCATTCGACATTGACATCTTTGTGTATTTTTCAAGAAATTCCTTGAAGGCTGGATGGTTCACCTTATTGAGAGGAATTCCTACTTGTGTAAGAGCTACACACAACTCATTGTTGATTTCCTTAAAATTTTGGCTTTTTGCAAAACTCTGTTGAAACGCATTTCCTAATAAAGTCTGCCGCGATTTGTTTGCCTGATGAGTCTTATTCATTTGATACTTAAACCTGGAAATGTGCTGTTTGATGCGCTCTCGCTGGTGTTTTTTATCTAACGAAATTCCTGAATCACAAACAGTACATCGAATAACAGTTCCATCGGTGTCTATGAAATCTTATTTGAATTCCTGAGTCAGAACAACAAGTCGAGCACTGTACACCTTTGGCATGGTAAAATCTAGTAATACACTCATTTAGTAATGTAACAAAGGACTAATACCAGTTCACTTGCTAACTCAATGTGACTGTTACACAATTCATTCACTTGCTGTCCACAATCTTATATAACACCGCGACGGTTATAGGTCGCGCGTTACTTCTTGACGAATGAAAATTTTATATGAAAGGTTGAATGCGAGTCTCTACTCAGCTTTTGCGGGAACGAGAGAGAGGAGGTACAGTCTGCAGTGAGATGACGCGCATGCTTCTGAACTGAAGTAGTACAACACTACAAATCAATTTATGACACTTGCAGTAATATCAGCCACACGTATTATACACTACAGCTCTATAACTGTTTCCACTTAACTTTCTTGCATTTATTCTATTCCCGACATCTCTCCCTCGTCTGAATTGCTATTTTCGTTGCATGCATACATACATCCGTACCGCACAAAACTTCTGCAGTCGACTGTATACACACACGTGACAGAGGAAAACAGAGGTGTCTGTTATCGTAGCATAAACATTTGCTGACCTGTTTATTAAGGGTAGGCTCACTCATTGGATTTCTGCTCAAGGTCATTCGTCAAGAACGAACGCACAACCTATACCAGAATGTTCTCATCCATGCTGAATCTGCAGTCTCAGCGATATCTAGTGTCTTCGAGCACAACCCAGAGTCAATTCTGGGGATGACTAGTGTACGGTTACTGCTGTCTCTGCGTGACCTAGGAATCCGCGCGAACAAATGGCGTCTGTCACAGTAACCAACTCACATTCACGAACAGTAGGCTACTGATTCTGGAGAAATTAAAAGGATAGCACGATACACAATGACTGTGAGTCATTGTCAGTTGCATTATTGTGGGCTGCTTTATAGCGGTAAAGCAAGAGAATGAGGATTTGTCGTACACAATTATTTTCCATTGTTGTAGTTGTGCCTTCAATTCCCGCGCAACGTTTACTGAAAGAGTTAGGCTTACTTTTCACATGTTCACAGCAAGCTGAGAACATATTAATTGAAAGTTAACTATTTTATACTAATTAAAATCATATAGAATAATATGGAAGGAAACTTAATAGAAAAGATCTGATCTGTTGCACTGACATGACTTTCTCTACTCATGTACTAACCATTCTTACAAACTCTTATTCCTATATCTTCTCCGTGTTAGTTGTACAAATTGTCTTATTGCTTGTTCCTTGTAGGTGCAAGGGGAATATTAGAATACAGTAGGCTTTGAGAGATAGCCAACTCTTTTAAAGCTTTGAGGTTCGTTCCCTTTTCACGCTTAACATATAAAAACTGAACAACGATGTTCCATTTCACAAAAGTTTTAAGTTTTCCGAAACTAACAGAAATAACAAGGAATATCTCCGAAATGGCTCACTCTACAAAAATTTATTTGGCAATAATTGTGTGTTTTAGCGAGATCTAGATGTTTTGTATAGTAAGATTTTGTCTGTTTCTTACGGTTTACGAGTTATTCAAAAGTCATCCAGAGTAAACAGGACTACATGGGCTATAGCCAGAAAATTCAAAATATATATACTTCATTTGTCATACCAATATCTTAAACATATGCCATTTTAATCAAAATTGCTAGAGCCATTTTCAAGAAAATCGAAATTTTCGAAAAATTTTCCATGTAGTTTAGGGTGGGGCTATTTTCTTCAAAATCTTCGTGTCGCATCCTAGAAAGACATTAAACTTAAATACCAACTTTGGTTTTTAACCGACATTTCGGTATTGAGTTATGCGTCCATAAACTGACACACACACACACACACACACACACACACACACACACACACACACACACACACACACACACTCACACACACACACACTCACACACACACACATACACACACACACACACACACACACACACACACACACACACACACACACGGACCTTTTTGTAAAATGTCGTCTAATGACGTCTTTTAAAGCCCAAACTTAAAAGCTAGACATGGGACACAATATAAAGTTCTACTATGACAGATAACTTGACCTCAATGGATATAATATAATTATATGCCTCAGTGCATATAATATTTAGAATGGATTTATAATAATTTAATGCTTCCACAATTTTGTTTGATGCAGACTGTATGTTTTGATGAAATCTACATTTTTCGCGTAATAAACATTTGTGTATCTTGGTTTATTGTAGGCTTCCTTAATCCTGCAGCAAATGCTCGCTTCCCTTCCACATGATATTTTCCCCCCACTACTGACCAAGGCAGTGAGAGACAGACCTAGAAGTCAGAGGCGGATGGCACGGAATAGTAGTACAATGTCGAAAGGGTATAAGTTGCATATTGAATGGGAGGAGAAATATTTTAGATGAAGATAATAATATTGTCTGATTTGTAAGACTGGTATTCCCGAGTTATACCATTTGCCGTGCTTACGTTCCGTGTTCACGATAAAGGTTATTCTCCTGGAAGAACACATCGAACTTTTGAAGCAATTGTATGACACATTCTCTTCACAATTTGAAGACCAAAAACATTTGAAGCCAAAATCAAAAATCCAATTTTGAAGTTTCCATGTAGCGAGGCTCCACACGATCTACAAACGGAACCACTTCGATTGTAAAATACCACCACCGTAAAACGTGCTCAGAAAGAAGGGTGGCAACTATTTAAGTCTTTGCTCTGTAGTGAGTATCCGAGATTACGTTTGTTTGCATCTGGTTTAATGGAAGTCTATGTCTCCGCTTATGTCTGCGAACAAACATTTTCAAAAATGAACTACATTAAAAGTGAATAGCCCAGTAAGATGAGTAACAATTATTTTACGTATCTTTTGATACTATGTACTTCATCTTTTGCACCAAATACTTGCCAAAAAAGTCATTTTCAGAAACATCATGTGGTTTAATCAGGAGTAGAGTAAGAATGTGTACGCCTTTGATTCCCTGTACGTAAAATGAAGGCGTAGTGCCACTGGAACTCAGCAACCACGGATAAATGAGTCATTCCATGTCAAATCGCACAAAATTTGACCTTGATGTCTCCGATTTCATTAATATTAAATTTACGTGTCCTGTGAATGAAAAAATGATACCTCTATTCTTTTGCTTGTCTGTAAATTAATTATTTTGGTAAATATAGCATTAAATTTTCGGATATTTTGCTCACACCGTTCTACACAAATATAAATATCTCTGCTATTATTGTTCAGATAAATATGACATGTAGCTCATTTTGAACATTGAAATGTGTACTTTATTTATACGTTAAACAAAAAACAATTAGTTTGATATTTCCTATTTTCACAAGGCTATTAACATTACAAACATCATTAACAATACTTACTCTTAACTAAAAATTTCCGGGAAATTTTTTGAAACGGAGCTTGATGATGACATGTAATCCTAGAAAATTTCAGATTGGAATTCCAAATACATGCAGAGAAATTAAATACCTTGCCAAGCAGTGCAGACTGGAGTAACGCTGCTTTCACGGCCAGAAGGTATACACCGCGTGCAGCTGATTGCGTGTTGTGTTGTACTTCCGTCAAAATCAAACTGTTAGCATAAACACTGGAATGGGTCACTCCACGTCAAACCGAACACTTCTGAAACTTGACATACTATTTTCTCCAATTTTTTTAATCTTATCAATAGATGATATTAAATAACCCGTGTGTTTTCTTTTTGGTGTGACACGCTTATTTTGCGCTTTATTAATATTATTTTTACGCAATATTCGCATACTGTATTATATAAAAATCATTATACCTAACATTATTTGAATTTTAGAATGTTCGTGGTTGCAGCAGTCTAAAGCAAAAATAATTGCAGTTCTGCATGCCATTGTTTTAGGTTCACTCAAAATATAAAATAAGCCCCTTTTAGGGGGTAGCATTTTTAAAATACATTTCAATTACTAAACGCTTACTTTTAAAAAACTGAAACAATGTAATTATAGTCAGAAATATTGTGCATTGAACTACGCTGGTTTCAGAATGCGATTCGAATAAGATGTGACAGAAATACTTTACTAATGGCCTCCTCTCATTATATTACCTATTTCTTCCAGGTATATGCAATTTTCAGCCCTCTCTCGGCCTCCCCTCCCTGTATTCCCAATCTCTCCCCATAAATGTTCATTTCACTATGCTCGATCTCTCTTATATTTACAGGATGGGGCAAAATAAGTACTAAAAAAAGAACAATAAATTAAAGAAGAATAGCCGCTTATTTAGAAATACAATTTACTTGAAAACAATCTCCATACTTTGTCATTTCATGAAAACAGGTTACTTTCTGAGAATTACATCCCTTAAATGTTCTCATTCACTTTACTTCGTAAGTATACAGTTGACTCAGAAATCTATCCATCACACTTGCCAGCATATCACGTGGAATGTCTTGACAAAAGGAAGCGTTTAATGCCCAATGAAAGAAATCTAGAACTGATAGGTCAGGAGATCCGGATGGCCACTGGATGTCACCAAAACGAGAAATTAATCGGCTTGGAAACACCTGCCGCAATCTTGTCATGCTGATGTCGACTGTGTGGACAGTAACCCCATCTTTTTGGAGCCATGTAGAGTCAAGATGTCCTATCTTTCTTAACCCTGGAACACTAACCCTATTCCTATAGTACATAAACACCAAGCCTCGTAAAATTTACTACTGTTTATTTCTATTACAAAATACATTACTAATAACATCACAAATATTTATGCCTGCCCCATAAAATATTATCTTGACTCATTTAAACTGTTATGATACAAGAGAGACAGTTCTATCTCGCCTCACTTACAACAATTTGTGCAGAGATTTGCCCTATTTTCTTTGCAGTATGATGTTGTCAATCTTCTTTTTTTAGAAGGACATTCATGACAAATGGTTCTCTTGCCATTGGCCTGTGGTTCTTGCCTTTGGGAGGGTGACTGTTCTGGAAGAATATCCTGTATCATTACACGGAGGTGTGTTAGTAAACTGGGGGACTCCAGTCTCTTCACCATCCACGGCATAGTGAGTTCCTCAGACAAGCGTATTAGAAAGTCCTTCCTTGCCAATTTGTGTGTCCCTTGGCGCTGATTATTGTGACTGTGGATAACCCAGGCATTTACGCAGCCAATATTAATCATGCCATAAAACATACACAGTGGCCATCGCCGCTTCTTTAGCCTGTCCAATAGGCGTCTGAACGAAGTGGATTGTATTTCTGCTTGGTGTACTGCATCTTGAATGACTAGCAGGTTTCGCAGACCAGCGATGTTTGTTCTTCGCTTTCAGAATACTTTTTGGTGGCATCACAATATATAGACTTTCTGGTGGCGAAGAAATGTTGCCGTTCTCTTCACTTTCAAATGCGGAATTACTAGAATGTTCACATTCTAACCTTCTACTTTTACGTCCACGTTGCCTAGTTAGAGGAGAAATTTCATCGCTGCTCATACACATATCAATATTTCGTCCTGCCACATCTTCACCATCTGTATCATTCATTATTACATCATCAGACACCACATTATCAATTTCTTCATCGGAGCTAAAATCAATCTCGGGGCTACTATCCTCAAGGAGCATTGCCATAATCTTTTTTTCAAAATTTGGGTCGTCTGCACGCAGAATACTCATCTGAAACGATAGAAAGCAATGACTCAACTGCTTTCCTGAATTGTTATTAAACGTCCTGCTTTCCTGGATTCAGATTATTACAAAAATAAATCTACTTCCTTATGAAATTCTGGATACGTGAACACTAATCGTCGTAAAATTTACGACAAAGCACTTACTAACAATGCACTGTTGCATCCTATTTCGACAATGCACACCCAGTGACAAAGCTCTTCAAAAGCTAGGAAGCTACTGAAAAGGAAATAATTGTGGCGCGAAAACCATAGGGGATTGGCAGGATTGCCAATCATGCGTCGTAAAAATAACGAGGCTTAGGGTTCTAGGGTTAATTCAGGTACCAGAAAGAATGTTCATCATTCAAAGTGTTCTAATTTCGTGGAAAAGCATGGGCCAGCAATTCCAAATTTCAGTATAGAGCACCACATTATAATTTTAGGGCTGTGCAGTGGGATTTCATGAAGCAATCGAGGGTTGTGCTTTTTCACAAACCCGTTTAAGTGGAAATGTATCTATTTCATCTGACATAAGCAGATTGGACAGAATATTGTTCTCTATAATTATCAGGGTTGCCAACATTTGGAAGAAAAATTATCGTACCGGCCACTCAAAATTATAGATTTGGAGTCAAAATTATCGTACATCTTAAACCAAATGCTACAACAATAAAAATATCAGTATAACACTTATGAGAATGTAATAGTATTTATGTTTATGGTATCCACTTACTAGATTGATGACCTCAACCAATATTACAACTCTAGTACTTGTGTTTCTAGCACTATTCATCTGAAAGTTCATCATCTTCCTCAATCGTTGCAGCATTATACAAATTTGTTGTTGAGATAAACCTTAACATCTTCTCGTGGGGCAACGAGATCAATGCAAACTCCGCCAGTTCTTTGAAATCAGTATTTCCACCAAGGTGACGTGTTTAACAGCACTCCAGAAACTGCCAGGTTCAGGCATGTTCTTTATTTCACATGGAATATCACTTACTCCGAGGTTTCTCTATTGATCATCAATTTTCTGAACAGTTCCTTCTTCATTGAGATTACCAGGTCTTCGCACACTGGCAACAAGGGGATAAAGAGTAGAAGGATTAATAGGATACGAAATGGTTGCCTTAGAGGGATGGAGGCAGACCATGAGGGCAAAAGTAGTGTTGGTACCTGTAATTAATTTCATTTCGCTGGTGTGACAAACCAGTGAAAATGATATTTCGCCGGTATCGAAATTATCGTACACCCCCATAATTATCGTACGGGTTGGCAACCATATGTACAAACAGTAAAATTATCGTATGCCCCCATAATTATCGTACGGGTTGGCAACCCTGATAATCATTTCGTGAAGTTGCGTATAGAATGTTATTCTCACCTGTCGGCCAGCTGGACCTAACTTATGAATAGCTTGTAACTAATAAGGATGGAATTCAATTCCTCTTTCAATATCCAGTGAAGCGATCGTCGGCTGATTTGCATTGTCAGCGAATGTCGACGGGCTGAACGCTGTGGACTTCGCTGTATTTCTGCTCAAACATGATTGACATTCTCAGGCGTTCGGCCTACCTGATGATTTCTTATTTTCCACTTTTCCAGTTGCCTTTAAGACTTGACCCATCGCACAATTGCCCGTCTGTCGGGTGCATGACGATGACGATCTCTTATGCGTAAGAAACGCTGAACAGGGATTACACTATTTAAACTATTTAAAGAGTAAAAGCTTCCACAGCTTGATTACGTATTTGTACGGGCCACTGATCCAACGCAATTGAAATGGCTGACCTTCTGTTGTAAATAAAGCAACCCAAAGCCGCCACTGTTGTATATCGTTGCACCGACTGGAATAGTTAAATCCAGGACCTCCCGAATGCGAACTTCACTAGTTACCGCGGAACGAACTCCCCCAGTTTATCTAACGGATACTTATTTCGATTACTCCATCTACAATGTTAACAACAGAACTACTATTGCTTATAGTTTCACTCTTTGAAAATCATGTACATTCCAATATAAAGGTAGTGTTTCAAATAACATTGTTTACGGTCTTATGATTCACATTATGAAGACGAGTTAATGTCAGAAACTGAAATGTAATAGAAAAAAAGAATCCCAAATAAACAGCTGTAAGGTCTCTACACCAGCAACGATGAAGCTGAAAAGCCTCAGAAACGAGAGAAAACAAAATAAGAAAAAGAAGAGAAGCATGAGGTAAGGTAAAATAATGAAGAAGGAAGAGGAAGAGATTAGCTCAGAATTTCTGCTGCAGAGCAGGCGGATACAATCGTTCGATCCACTTGCTCGACTTGTATCCGGCTGGCGGTGACGAAGTTCCGCCTTGAGAACTCACTTCCGGAACTGCTCCGCTCCATCAAATTAAGTGAGCTGGGAAATTCACAGCCGCCCCAAATTCCTTTGTGGTTAAGCTTTTAAATTACTTAATAACATTTTATATATATCCAGAAATTGTAGCTTATAAAAGTCACAAACTACTTGGCGAATCGGTTTATTTACAGGAAAGGGCTATAGAATAAAATCTATCATACTAGAAAACAAAAGGTCATGAATAAAGTGAACATTTCATCTTAATTCCCAGACTTACAACTATAACATCAGTGGTCCCCTTCCAAGGACTTAAACCAAGCTTAAAACCAGTTATACAGTGTGTCCAAAATAAAATTGGTAGGCCTCACTGCGTTCACATATGGATGACCTAAGGAAGAAAGAAAATAATGTAAAGTGAAGTATTAATCAATTTGGAAGAGAGAAGATGTTTGGATTAAATTTGCATGGACACTGACATTTATGATATAACAATTTCGTAAGAAAGAAGAATGGTTCTAAGTCTCGAGAATCAATATAAGTGTGGTGTAGCACAACTTGGAAACAGTCCTTTTTGGTATGTCATAGTATAAGATCGTTTGCTTCAATAAAATAAAAATCAGTAACTTCACAGTACAAAAATATGAATAATTTTATATCAGTAAAAGTTAGAAGAAAAAGAAAAAATAAAGTATTCAGATTTACAGGTGAGACAATTATTTAAGATTTGAGGGAAGCTTTAAAAATTGAATACGTTATATACGAAATAAATCTTTTGCACACGATTAAACACAAGACACCCTTAATAGAGGAAATACTTCATGCATAGTAGTAGTAGTAGTAGTAGTAGTAGTAGTAGTAGTAGTAGTAGTAGTAGTAGTAATAATAATAATAATAATAATAATAATAATAATAATAATAATAATAATAATAATAATAATAATAATAATAATAATAATAATAATGATGATGATGATAATAATAATGATAATGATAATGATATTAATGATGATGATGATGATAATAATAATAATAATAATAATAATAATAATAATAATAATAATAATAATAATAATAATAATAATAATAATAATAATAATAATAATAATAATAATAATAATAATAATAATAATAGTAGTAGTAGTAGTAGTAGTAGTAGTAGTAGTAGTAGTAGTTGTTGTTGTAGTAGTAGTAGTAGTAGTTGTAGTAGTAGTAATAATGAATTTATTATTGTAATAATTTTAAATAAATAATAATAAACATAGGGAGAAAACGAACAAAAAGTGGGTAGCCTCATGAATGAAAATATCGAAACCAACGTATTTCAGAGCGTCGCTTCTTCTCGACAGACCAACGGATCTGTTTATATCTGCTGGTCAGTCTCTCAAAGGTGACAGACGTGTATTTTGTTATCACATCAAATTGCTTAAGAAAAGAAACAACGGGCATAAAGCAAGTGTATTCAAGTTTGTTTGTTTCTGTAAATAGTGTTGGTTTGAGAATTAATTCTACGAGAGTAAATATATTGGTTGGCAATATTTCCAGGGAAAAGAGATTGAAAGCTAGATTCTTCATTAAAATCCTTTATATTAAAAAATCTGTCTCGTTCTTTCGAAACCACCCACGCAAACCCAGAGAGAGAAACCTCATTGCCCCTATCAAGGGCAAAAGGGCAGTTTCAAAGAAGTTTCTAGACATTGTTAAGTGCGGAGAGCATTGTCGATTCATATAGTTTCACCGACAACAGTGTATAATTTTGCTTCAAACTGGTGTAACAACATTAAGCATTAAAGATCTTCTGCTTCAAACTTTCATATGATGTTACCTTTAAAATACACGTTATTATCAGATAGGTTCCTTTTATCCTCTTCTTCATGATGAGTTGCCATCCACGGATAAGGCATCATCATCATCATCAGCAGCAGCATCATCACCATCATCATCATCATCATCATCATCATCATCATCATCATCATCGCCATCATCATCACAAGGTTGATGATGCCCTTCTTCCAAATCCTTGGCATTTTATAGATCCTACCTTTTACTCCGAAGCGGCCTCAGGCCGGATTATTTCACCGGGTCCTCCGAATTCCCCACCACTCATTCCACTAATTGCTCCATTATCACCTTTCCAATCATCGATTTCGTCTGCATTTCATATCGTCCACTTCCTCACTATCATACCTGGTGCTTGACTGATCACCCGCTTCTAGGTCTTCACTCTGCCCGGTCCATAGGTTCCTCTGCTCCCCGAGAGGCGTCTGACCCTAGGCACTGGCTTGTAGACCCTAGGAGGTGTAAGTCCTACATAAGGGGAGGGTAATCAGATAAAGAAAAAAAATAATATCTTTTACTTCGTTTGTGAGAAGTAGTAACATATTACTTGCAATGGCAGAGCAATATTGCACTCACAAATACGAGTAAATATAAGCCGTATGTAACTAGAGTAGGTGCGCAAGGTTATCTCATTTATTTTAGAAGCACGTGCAGTCGTTTTCCTCACTTGGTTGAAAAGAGTAACACATTCATTGTAAAAAAGCATATTCTCCTGTTCCTGATCGGAGAACTCCCTAAGAGAACAGGCAAATTCTTTAACTTGTCTATGCAATTTTACTCCCCGATTGGCAGCTGATGTTCGTCTTGAGTCCACCTCTATCTCCACCATGTGTTGCTTCCATGTAAGGGTTTCAACACAGTAGGATAGCAACACACAAGGAACTGAAACCCAAGAAAGGTCGAATTTCTGCACATAACTAGCGATAACTGAACTGAGGAGTACATGATTCATCAGTGTAGCCTATGTGGCAGCTTTTGTTTGTTTCCATAGCAACAGCCTACCCCTCTTACACCTCATTACCCCTTGCTTGGAATCTCTATTATGTTCTTTTGAAAATCAGACTGTACAATGTGATATTAAACTTCAGCTGCATTAAATTGTCGTATTATAGCATAAATAGAATGCATGATGCACGTAACATTTACATACATACTGTTTGTTCACCTGCTCATGGTCTTAGGGGACTGAAGGGAAGAGGAGAGGCATTCCACGATAGTGCAACCCGAGTTTTGTAATCTCCGCAGATAACGTTGTGGCTGGTTAGGTTGCCAGCTTACCGTCAATGTTATTCCCGCTATGTTTGCTCGCTAATATCTCTTAACTTCAGCCAAAAATTGGACGAGTCACTGCCGTTATCTGGGAAGTAAAGAAAAGAGGAGTGTAGAAATAGATAAATTCCCGCATAGGAGTGTTGTGAAATCTGTTATGATATTGTGGTTGCAGAACAAAGGGGCTCAGAGTTCCACGTGTAAAACAGATTTTTACAGGGTGATTGAAACAAGTAAGCCCAAAGAGGTTTGTAAAGCGGACCCATTTTGGGTTTCATTGGGTCACACTGTCGTTTGCTTGTCCCCATACACGTGTGATCTCAGTCCCATAGAACTAACTCGGGCCAAGGTAAAACAGAAATGTAACCGAGCGGGATGACTCAGACGGTAACGTCTGTGGCCCGCATTCGGGAGGTCGCGGGTTCGATTCCCGTGGCCCTGCACTCTGATATGGGTTTTTCCGTGGTTTCCCTATGTCACTTAGGCGAATGCTGTGGTGCATTATTTCATACCACGGTTTCCTTTCCATCATTTCCCTTCATTCCATTTCCTTATCATCTTTCAGGCGTATGGTGTTGGCAGTGCCGGACATATGGCGCGGATGATTGCGCATGGTAACTGCTGCTCTCGGCGCTAGATGGTGTTTGGCCGTTTGTATGTGTTGTTATTCTGTCTCTTAATTTAAAGATGTTTAATTCCCTTCTTATATTTTCACCTTGTTACCTAGTGAGGTATATACCGAACAGATCTTAAAAATCTCATTTCCACTGTTTCAATTCTCCTTTCTTCTTTTTCTGTCAAAATCCAAAACTCTGAGTCGTGAATCAGCATTAGTACCACCATTAGTTTGTAAAATTTAATCTAGTTTCCTTTCTCATTCCTCATAAAAGAAATATGCAGCCAAGGTAATTAAAACAACTAATATATTTTATTATTCTTCCTTCCAAGACAATTTTAGCTCTAACTCTATCTGCTGCTCTAAATACGAAAACCTTAGTTTTGTTAACTAAAATTTTTAAATTGAAGTGTTGACTTATCTTATTTCATTAGAATAACGCCCTCTATGCTTTATTTTCAGAACTAGATATCAAAACTTTGCCATCCCTAAAGAGAAGCGTATCAAAAAGTATATATATATATATTTACTTTGAATTATATAATGCTCCTTTAAACCCATGGGCCATTTCGCTACTATTTCATATATAGAGCCAGTGGAAGTGCACAACCTTGTCTTACTCCTTTATTTGTTGTTGTAATTGATTTGTTGTTAATGTAATTCCTGTTATAATTTTATTCTCAACGTATAAACATTTTATTGCTGAAGTTAAACACTGTGGACTGCCTTTTTCCTTTATTATTATCCATCATTTATTTCCACAGACATTGCCGAAGGCTTTTCGTAAATATTTAAACTTCATGAATGAAAATATGCGTATGCACCTTTGTGTACGTATACTACTGGGGTAATAAAATACAGTTGGTCAATTCTGTTGCATTTAGTGCCGCTCGCTTTTGTTCATTAAACTGTAGTGAACGATAGTTAAGATTAATAATTATTATGAGTAATCAAAATTTATATTTAAAACATTTCAAAGGGAAATCTTTGAAAAGTTGTGAAAAAACTATTGATTGAATGTGTTCATTAATATTTGTTAGAAGCATCCGAATTTTGTCATTTAAGACATCAATTGGCTAAGTTACTACACTTGCGTCATATTTTAAAACAGGAGAAGGAATTGAAATCTAGAGGTATTATCAATACCTTGCTTTACAGCAGGAGTAGATATTGGGACAATCTTTACTATTTTGGCCCAATTTGGCCCAAAGTAGAAATTGATAATAAAACCGATTAGAATAACAGAGAATACGTTAACCCTACATAAATACCCAATCAATGTGTTGGGAGTAAGTCCCAACTGCGCTTTTGCGTCTTTGCTACCAGGAGCTGGACTGCTCCTTATGTTTGTACTCATGCAAGAATGGCGGTGTTTCTTACTGTCATGTAGGTAGCTCTGCCGGTGCAATAACGGTATTTTCAGTCTCATGTTGGCATGTGTGACGTCAGAGCGTTGTTTCCCTGACTGCAGTAAATGGGGTGCACAGTAGTCAGAGAATTGGGCTAAAGTACTAACGAATATTGAGATGTGTCTAAAAGCCTTTAAAGCACCCTTTTTAGGTGGTCTTCTTTTATAAGAAAATAATGGCCGTTGTCAGCCTGGCGGATAGGTGACATCTGCTAATTTACAAATGATTGTTGTTATTGTAACTACGACTATAATCAGTGTTGATTAGTAATAAAGCGCAAAGGCCAATTCTACCAAAATTTGTTATATATGTCCTAAGCATCGTTAAGGAACGCACGTTCGCTTCGATCGGGTACTTAGGTGTAACCACTGGCGTATAGTTGGCCCGTTCTTTGCGATTCCAGTTCAGCTTCTGTGATTCTAGCTTTGGGGTAGCTTGACAAATTTATGAAACTTGCGACCGCACTGTTTTGGACCGTGTTCACACTTTAGTGGTGGGGAAGTGAGCATCCCACAACAAATGACACAGCAACGTTGTCGCTTTTTGCCGTTCCTATTGGAATTTTCACGACATGAAGGCACAACGGGCTCTTATGGACCATGCTTTTCTTATGGAAGAATCAAGTCCGCCGTTGCCAAATATGCGTGTTTTCAAATGCGTCTGAGATAAAGTATGACCATGCATTTCGGTGTGAAATGTGTCGAAGAATACTATGGTATACATAAACCTTTTATATACTGTACAGTGTTTAAAATAATAAAATCTAAAATTTTGTTGAAAGCAGATTTGTTAACATCTTTCTCGCTCCGAACGTCTAAACATGGTTTTAACCCGAAATAATTGCAATGAAAAAAATCTGGATTATTCGCTTGCATTTATAGGCCACGTTGGTATTTAGATTACATCAATATGTCTAAATATACTTAAAAAAAAAAAGCTTAAAACAAAGCGTTAAGATTCTTCGTTTATACAGTAGAAAATGTCGCTGGCTAATTCTCGTTCTGTAAGTCCACGTAAAAACTTCCAGCGACAAAGTTGTCAAGAAAATAACGAAATTATTTTTTATATATAGAGCGTCTCCAGTACCAAGGTATACATGAATCACCATTTAAAGGCAAATGTTTGCAGCGCAGTCCTCGTGTTTTGGAGATGAACACCAGATGTGGTGTGGCAGTTGAAGGGCCGATAAGGGATCAGTGGAGGTTTTCAATAGGTTTCGGGAATCTGAGGTGTGAGCGAGTATTACAAGTTCTCTGGTAATAGTGTGCATTGCAGTTAAGTGATCAGTGCACAATGGATCACAGAAAGAAGGGCAAAATTATTAAAAGTGGCGAGCGAAAAACAATTCTTAGAGTGTATGCTTATTTAAAGAAAAAGAACTCCGGACACAGCGACTCGTTTATTGTTAGTGAACTTCATAAGGCGACTGGTGTAAGTAGGCGTACATTTTTTAGATTAAGAAAAGAATGTAAAAAGGGTCCCATCACTACACTGTGGCATACATACAAAACCAGCAGGGAGGTAAAATATAATGATTTTGAACGCAAATATGGTACAAATTTCATGAATTTCTATTATAAAATATCCCCCCTACAATTCTGACTATGTTGAAAAATGAGGACGAGGACTTCCAAATTTTAAATATTCAACCTTTTATCGCTTAGGGAAGGAAATGTGGTTTGATTTTGGAAAGAGAGGAAATAAATCGCTTATGATTGAGAGAAGTGATATTACAGTGTGGCGACATTCCTATTCACGGAAAACAAAACAATTCAGCAAAGAAGGAAGGAAAATCGTGTACGTTGATGAAAGTTGGGTAAATGTAGAACACACTGTATCAAAAGTTTGGAAGGATAGGACTCTAAAACTGCTAAAGAAGCGCCTTTGGCCGGGTTATTCACTGGTCTTGAATCACCTACTCCTCGCGGACCACGATTTGTAATATTGCACGTCGATGGTACGATTTGTACAGGTACAAAACTTGTTTTCTTGGCGAAAAAAGGTTCTGCTGATTGTCATAGTGAAATTTGAACAGTGGTTCAGAAACCAACTGGCAAAAACGCGTTAATCGCGGCGGTGCAAGATACGTGGCAACGCCGCGCTGATTCTCCATGAGAGCCATTGTGCCTTCATAACGTGAAAACTCCTATAGATTAGGCGTAATGGTACAAGTTCTCTTTCTCCTTTTCTTTGTAACGCCACCATTACCAACAGCAGCAGCAGCAACAACAACAACAACAACAACAATAATAATAATAATAATAATAATAATAATAATAATAATAATAATAATAATAATAATAATAATAATAATAATAATAAATAATAATAATAATAATAATAATAATAATAATAATAATAATAATAATAATAATAATAATAATAATAATAATAATAATAATAATAATAATTATAGTTATAATAATTATAAAACCGTAAAAATAACAATAATAACAAAAATAAAAGTAATAATAACAGTAGCAGTAATAATAATGTAAATGATAATGATGATGAATGAAATTAATTAAAATTATTATTATTATTATTATTATTATTATTATTATTATTATTATTATTATTATTGTTGTTGTTGTTGTTGTTGTTGTTGTTGTTGTTGTCGTGCGGTGGATTTCTTACACTTGTTACAGAAGAACAAGGCATTTTACTGTGTTACGGTTGGGGCTCATTTGCATTGAAGCGTTTCTTTGTTGCAGAGGTTGAAGAACAACACATTTTATGCGATTCACTTAGATCCACGCGATCGTTTGGCGCAAAAGATGAAACATATGGTCTCCATATGATGTTACGAGGCAATATTTATCTACACTAAATTTAAAACTTGAATCAGTAGAAACTGTACACTTTATGCAGAATCCAGAGAACCACTCAGCACTAAGGTTTTTCTTCAACTAATACAAAGAGCAGCAGGTCAAACTACTGGCAACATTGGAGAAGCCTGGAGATTAGCATGTGATTTTGAGGCTTGCACACATTGCTGGGAAAGCTGTAAAACCTTCACATCAGGGGTGGAAAAAGGTCCCTTAGTAAGGAACCGGAAAGCCGACTTTCGCGGGAACCTACGAAAAACATTAAACTTAACCTAACCTCCCATGAATCAGAAACCTGAGCTTACGTAAATAATCATACCATCGTTTAGCAACGCACGGTGTTAATAAAACTAGAATTCATTTGGTGTATTTTTCGTAGTTATACATATATTGGCAGCTGTGAACTTTGGGAACCGATAGTGCTATATTCAGTGATAAATGCTAACTGTGGCTGAAGTAACGCGAGGACAAAAGTGGCATAACTTTTCCACGATTAATATGGCATACTTAAAAATGCAGTATCATTCTCCTCCTATCATTCCATACTGTATATATTAATACTTCAATATTGTAAATAGCTTATAACTCATACTCGGTGTGCAAGAAACCTGCTACTTGAAGCAAGTTCTTCTTCAATACTCCAATTCAACAACATCAAATTCTTTCAAAGTGTGTTTTGATCATACGTTACAGCACAACAAATGTGAAATAACAATCTACTGTCAAAGGAAATAGCACTGTTTAATGAAAAGAGCATAATGCAATCGTTCAGAAATAAACACCGCTGATACGCATTTCTGCTCGTCTGGTGGTTTATGTCAGAAATACGTGTCTTCAGATAGTGCGTATGCTCCGCCCAGGGCGTAGCAATACAAATTGCTGACCAGTGTTTGGTCCGTTTTCTTTTTTGTTTACATCTGATTCCCTTGTAAGTCCAGCGGGATAATCGCCATTTTCAGTTTTATTAATAGCTATTCAACAAATAATTCGTAAGCTGTTTATTTTTCTTCTAACAAAGAGTAATTTTGTTCTCCTATCCTCCCTACCAGCCTCTCACACTATCTAACTTTCCCACCATCTCATCTCCCCCTTGCTCAGTTTTTGTCTCATTTTTTCTTTCTCTTCAACTTAGGGTTTTAGTTTCTCTCTTCTCCACTCTCTCTCTCTCTCTCTCTCCCTTACACCTCTCTCTCATTTTTACCCCTTTCTTCTCCTCGTTCAATCCTTTTTCACTCTGTTAAACTGAGATGTGATGTTATGTAATGCTTTGAAATTGGTAATAAATCCCTATCTTCTCATGGTTGAGGAATTTCTGGAAAGAAGTAGAAAATGTATGCAAAATCTGGCTTCCAAATATTTGAACCCAAAACTATTTGAGACCTCTACATTCGTAAAAGTCTTAAGTTTTGGCCTTCCTACGCTTTAACGGTTCACAGTGCTGAACAAAAGTTTGTTGCTATCCTTAGTTTCTAGCTTTTTAAATGTTCAGCACTCTCAATTTTGCTTTCTCTACTGCGTAGTCATTGGAAATAGGACATTATTTGTATTCCACCAAAAATTTCGATTTTGATTTCACTGGAAATACAAGTTTTCAGACTCCCTCAAACAAGAGAATTTTAAGAAACATATCTGCACAAGTGCGCGTGCGTGTTTGTGTGTGTGTGTGCGTGTGTGCGTGCGTGTGTGTTCGTGCGCGCATAACGTCTGTGAACAGGATTAGCACTACTAAAAATGAAAAGTCAGTTAAGTATCAAATTTGGTATTTAAGTTCAGCGTCTTCCAAGGACAACACAAGGATTTAAAATATTCCACATCCTAAAACACGCTTTACATGTAAAATGTTTAGAACATTTTTATTCTCCCTGTATCTTCACCATACAATTTATTTGACAGAAATTGTGTATTTTAACGAGATCTACATTTCTTGTGTAGTAAGACTTTATCTGTTGCCAGTATACCAGAATATCCATATAGAATGAAGATGACTTCTGAGGACATTTTCAGAAAATTCCAGTTATTTCATTTTTCATGAAAATATCTTAAACATTTTAATCGAAATCGTTAGAGCCATTTTTGAAAAAATCAAATTTTGTAGAAATGTTCTATGTAACGCCTACTACGTGGCGGGCAATTTTCTTGAAAATTTTTGTATCGCATCCTGGAATGATGTTAAACTTAAATGTCAAGTTTGATATTCAACTGACTTTTCATTTTCGAGTTATGCTGTTCAAAGACACACACGGATACACAAACACAGACACGCATAGGGACTTTTTTTTTTTTTTTTTTTTTTTTTTTTTTTTTTTTTTTTTTTTTTAAGAAAACCACCTTTCTTTAGATTCAGGGAATCTCAAAACGTATTTTCCGGTGAAATCTCCGCATCGAATTTTTTACTGGAATACAGTAATACTTCTCCTGTTAATTATACATATATAGCACACAAAGCAAAACAAAAAATATACATACGTAAATACCACAAACACACACACCTACGTACATACACCTACACAACTGCATTCCTACTTACATAAATATATACATATATACAGTGATACATGCATGCATACATACACATACATAGATATACAGGACGGAAGGGAAGTCGTTACATTAATTTAAACCAGTGATAGATCTCGGTATTTGGAACATATTTTGTTTCTTACGTTTTTTGTCTCTGACCATTTCCTACGGAGATATTTTAGTTTTATTGAAAACAACCTGGCAACATTGCAGGTTTCACATTCACTAGGTCAGTACATACACAAACACGCGTCACGGAGCCGCACGGCTCGTGAGCGTAAACATACAGACATACCATGCCGTGTCTGCTACGTCGTAATAAATAAGCACATCTGAATTCTCCAGTAACGCATACTATAACCTAAACTCACAATCTAAGGATTTTGTTTATAATTTCCTTCAACATCAAACTTATATCGTTTCGTAGCTGATACTGCTGTAATTTAATAAACCAAACCATCTCTCTGAATTATAAATGCTTACACAAAGGTACATTTGTAGGCTCTTACAAAGTGTACCAAATGATACTTTCAAAGTGGCAGCAAAAGAATAAGCTAATGAACCAAATGGTTCACCTACTTCACAGGTATTGTTCAAAATGTCCACCATTTGCTCACCTGCAAGCCTCACACCTTCTTAACCAATTACGTCGCACTCTAGCAAAAACATCCTCATTCTTGCGTATTTCTTCCGCAGCCAGATAAATGCATTCTCTCAAAGATTCGAGGGCAGTAGTTGCTGTTCTGTAGATCCTGCTTTTCACGTCTCCCCAGAAGAAAAAATCCAGAAGATTCATACCGGGTGGAAGGGAAGTCATTACATTAATTTAAACCAGTGGTAGATATCAGCATTTGGAGCACATTTTGTATCTTACGATTTTTCTTCTGACCATTTCCTACGGAGATCGTTTTGTCGAAAACAAGCTGCCGACACTACCGATTGTGTGTCACTTTCACTGGTTCTGTACATAAGCAAACAGGCGTCACTACCAAGCGTCTCGTGAAGGTCCCCTTTCACGTGTAGGCCAATCACAGCCATTAGCTACCAAAACATCAGACGAAAGAGAAAGTGTTTACTTCCGGAAACCAGGTCAATTCCCTGACCAACCTCAACTAAACATTGTCGACTTACCTCGCGTCTGAAAAAGGCGCTCGGAGAATTTATTCACGTCTTTTAAGTGATTAATTATTTCGAAACCCTATGTTATGTCCCATAATTACTACCAAAGCAATGTCAGAAATAAGTTACTCTATACATCTTACAAGTAACAAACTGTTATCTTCGTACATTCTTGTGGAATTACACATCCAATTTGGCTCAAAAACCATTTATTTTTTCGAAATCGGCTGATCAAAGAACAAAATGCCCTAAGACTTTTTTGTTTGTAATGCTTTTATGAAGCACATATTAGAAGGAATGTAATGACTTTCCTTCCACCCTGTATACATACGCATATACATATATACTCACGTACATACATATATACATACGTACGTGCAATAACTCGAAAGATATAGTCACGTATGTGCTGTTTGGTCATCCCTAGGTGGAGGGAGCAAGGATTGTGTGAGGTCAAAGGTCTCATCTACCGAAGCAGCAGGTGAGCGACTGGTTTTTGAATAATTGAGGCAGGATCAAGGAAGAAATAACTCTACGCCTTTAGCACAGGGCATTTATGCAATTGAAATACTTGCGTCAGACGATACGTTTGCTAATTTAGTTAAGGATATTCGTTACTGCTAGAATGCTTCTTTTTTCTAGCAACTATTACAAGTAAATTGTGTTTAAATAGCTATAAAATTAAAGTACATAATGGCCATATACGCTTTTTGCTCCTGACAAACGAATGTTATGACCAAAACTTATACTGATGGCAGTAGTAAACATTATACTCCTCCAGCATTGTATATCACCCTGTTAATAGCAGGTTAATAGCAATAATTTTAGCTTTCTAAGCTTGCATCAGTGGAAATACTATGAACCATGGGATACATGCGAAAACAGCGTTTTGCTTATATTTGTTTATAATCCGCTATTCACTTGCAAATGTATATTAATTGGTTTATACCTGTAAAATGAAAGAGCTTCAGTTAACTAAACGACTGTATAGTACACATTTCGAATGTTGTAAAAAAATGAAGATCTGAAAAATGAGATTTCCCGTTTTAGATAGAATCCGGAAAGAAAAAAAGAAAATCAACAAACATCCGCTAGCATTGGAACCCCCGTACTTCAGTTTTAAAAGCCGGCATTTTACCACAGCCCTACCGTGATACCCAGCTCTGGGTATTCACATTCATGCATTTCACGCCCGGAAGATCTGCTTTTAGGCTATCTCAGGAGCTCGAAATTCATGTGCTAGAAACATCCGAGTTTCTCTTTTCGAGAACTAAATGCATCCACTAGAAACGCCGGCATCTATAACTGTAATGTTTCGGATGTTCCCAAATTTCCACGTCCCTTTTTTTACTTCTCGCACAATGGGTATATATTTAGAAGCCACATAATCAAATTATGCTCTATATTACTTGTTCACAGTCAAATTAGGGAAACAACATTCTTTAGTCGTTCGTTAAAACATAATCCATTTGTGCTTGCCTTTAATTCCTCCCTAACTCTTTGGACAATACCAAAAATACAACAATGTAGTGGTAGTAGTAGTAGTAGTAGTAGTAGTAGTAGTAGTAGTAGTAGTAGTAGTAGTAGTAGTAGTAGTAGTAGTAGTAGTAGTAGTAGTAGCAGTAGCAGTAGTAATAATAATAATAATAATAATAATAATAATAATAATAATAATAATAATAATAATAATAATAATAATAATAATAATAATAATAATAATAATAATAATAATAATTAATAATAATAATAATAATAATAATAATAATAATAATAATAATTATAATACTTACATGCATACATTCAGACGCGCACACGCACGCACCCACCCTCCCCCCTCCCACACACACACACACACACACACACACACACACATACATATATATATATATATATATATATATATATATATATATATATATATAATACGTATATACGTACTCAGACACACACACAGAACACACACATACGTACACACACATATTCATACGAACGTGCGTACGTACGCGAGCACAATGTGACTCCATGAATGAATTGAAAGCCTGTTCAATGTGTTGCACAAAATGCATTGTTTAGAAGACCTATTATCAACTTTAGGAAACCCGTGCTTTAAATCCTTTTTTTAAATCTCAGCTGACAATGTTTGTGTCACAGCAATACATATATTTTATGCAAGAGTAGTTGGAGAGCATGGTGTATATATTTGAAGAATCCGCAGTGACGTCACAGGCCCCCTCTCACTATTAATTAAAAGCTGAGTTTGCCGCAGACTGCGACCAAGCGAAACCTATGTCATTAAAGCTCGCTCGATAACTTTACAGTTAACCAGAATGCTTTCATAATTGCGAACTAATAAACCGATGCAGGCACAAAAATTACGGCTTCCTATATTAAATTCTGTGAACTAGCTAAATAACTGACACAAGTAATACTCAGCTCGGTTTTAACTGCATGTAATGTGCGCATGCGGAAAATTATCGGCATATCTTGCTTGTTACAGAAAAAAGCAGAACGTTGGTGGAAATGGGAAGGGTGGTAGATAAAATAAATGCAATGGAGGATGAAGCACGCAGTTTTACTCGTTTTTGTTTCCGCTGTTCTATCCCATCACACGCTTGCCTCGTAATTTCCTTTTTTATAGAATGTCATAGGCTGTATTATTCCACTAAAGAATGCTTCCATATCGTTTTAATAATACTACAAGCCCTGGTTAGCCTCGATTAAAGTTTTAAATACTGTGCAGACTTATAACAGAGTAATGAAAAACACCACAATTGATATTATACCTCTGTTGTAAACATTTAAATTAAATTATCGACAGGAAAAATGTTTACCCGTTGAGAAGGTAAAAGTGCTAATTTAAGGCAGGCACAGGAGGTATTGTACATATTCTAACCAAACAAATGGTATTGAAATTTCAAGGAGCTCCCTTGAATTAGAACAAAGAATCCGTAGAAAATAACTGGTGCTCGCGCGCGTGTGGTGGGAAGGGTGGACAGCAGGACGTAAAACCTTAGCATGCACAAGAAGGGAGAGAGGTGGCTAACGTGCGAGCTTTGCATTCGCTAGGTAGCGGGTTCGATTCCCACTGTTCCGGCCACTTTGACCATGGCTTTCTTAATGGTTTCTGGTTGGTAAGCGAATGTTGGGATGGTTTCCCGTCTACCATGAACTTCTTATCCCATCATTTGTTCTTCATCTCATTCAGCGATATATGACCAAGCAACGGTGGTTGGTATGTTGCGGGAGGACGGTGATAGTTGTGTTTTGGAAAGATAAATTACCTGGCTTTTGGTGGGACTGCTGGGACCCCCTTCCTGAGAGCTACCTCGATTGCCATGGGAGGCTCAGATGGCGAGTGGCTTACAGAGCCAGTTGACGTCAGGATTGATGCTATGTTGGAATCGTTTGGGACCTCACCCTTGCTAAGGCATATCAAAGTAAGCTGTCATTAATTTATATTTTGTCAAAACAATTCTAATGTTTATTATTATTATTATTATTATTATTATTATTATTATTATTATTATTATTATTATTATTATTATTATTATTATTATTATTATTATTATTATTATTATTATTATTATTATTATTATTATTGTGATTGTTATTATTATTGTTATTGTTATTGCTATTATTATTGTTGTTATTATTGTTGTTATTATTATTATTATTATTATTATTATTATTATTATTATTATTATTATTATTATTACTATTATTATTATTATTATTATTATTATTATTATTATTATTATTATTATTATTATTATTATTATTATTATTATTATTATTATTATTATTATTATTATTATTATTATTATTATTATTATTATTATTATTATTATTGTCATCATCATCATTATTATCATTATCATCACAGTATTGTGAAAGCTATAATATTGTTATTAAAATAACTCTTATACTTAAAATACCTAATGCCATTCAGTTTATGTACCTTGTTGAGTGCTTCCTTCCATACAGCTCTAGTTCGATCCAATCCATGTCCTGGCCATGAAGCTACTGACTTATTAACTGTTCTTTGTCACTGACCACACAAACTCTAAGGCAGGGGAAGACCGGTAACGCTGCTGTGACGTCAGCTCACTCAGCTCACATGCTCCCAGCGAAAGCCAGTTGAACGAGTGACGTCACAGCGGGCAAGAGGAAATGGCATACGGGACATCGTAATTTTAATGTTGACTGTTTCAATTACGGAATAGTCACAGATTATAAATAATTACATTTCGACTTTATGCCATATATATGAATTCTAGTTTATGTGAATAGCCATGTTATAACGCAAACAGAACAGAAATTTTAACTATTTTGCCTGAGCTAGAGGAGAGCTATGCAGAATAATTAAGTGTACATTTTCCGACATTTGTCGTTTCGCTTTTCTTCAATTAGTTTGTCAGTGTTAGGGCGTAATGTACGACTCATTTGTAACCGAAGACTGCATGTTAGATTGTGATCTGACAATATGCTTTGAGATTTTGACTTAGAAAGGTTCATAACAAAAAATAATTGTTCACACACGTACGTAGAACCAAACATACACAATATTCGTGCAACAAGGGCATGCAACCTCAGAAATGTGGTTTGAGAAACATTCTTATAACAATCAGACAAGTCTTTCTTGTGTTTATATTTGTCCTTCAGCAAATCGTCGCACTGTAAATTTATCAATTCAGTTTGCTACCTGCTAAAAACATTATTAACATCCAATAAATACTGCGTCACAAAGACCTGAAACGTAGTTGACAATGTTTGTACACCTTGAAGTCTGGTCTCAAACTGGTGTGAAACACGGGGAACTGAACACAAACACAAAACCACAACACACAACACTACACAACGTCAACAAAAACAGAAAATAAAAACAAAATTCCCACTAACGCCGTTAAGATCCCTCACACAACAAATAAAAACCCTCAGATTAGGCTGAAGATGGTCCTCCCTAAACAGCCAGGGCATGTTGTAAACATGCCCAAATAACATTTTTCATATTCATTCAGTTTCGTGCAAGTAGCGCCGCTGATTTAGGCAGCATAGCAACACACCGCTCTCGCCTGACGTCACACGAACGTACAAGCTAGCTCTTCGTTTAAATACGTCACACGGCCCGAAATTGTCTTCCCCTGCATTATAAAATGAGTGGTAAGGGGGAAGCCTCATTACTGAATGGCCTTCTTTCATCAATATTTCATCGCTGACATATCCGAAACATATTACTTATTACTCTGTAATAGGTATTATTTGACCTTGATATTATGAAAGAAACAAAAATACTGTTTTAGATTGCCTCGATGCATTCGGCATAACTGATGCAATTCATTTTTGCATGCATTGTCTGTCACTGGCACTCCATTTTGTCTCAACCATGTCTGAAAACAGGAAGGAAAATATTATATAAGCATTAAATACGATCAATAAACATTGCTTGTTTCTTAAAATACACAAGCATTATAAGCACCATTAGCTGATCTTTTCTCCACTTTGATGTTGGCTGCTCTTCTGGAAGTTTGCTGTGGTATGATGCATTATCCGTAACAATTAGACTGAGTTCTAAACCCCTCAATCCAGTAACAAGCTGCTTGTTCATTCATTTCTGAAAAGTTTCGCTGTTCATTGCATCATGATAATCTTATCCAGTCTTCAGATTGGAGGAACATATCAAATCGGCACCTTCGACACAAAGAATTCATATAAGCTGCTATTAAAATCCAGAAAAGGAAAACAAAAATGTAATTCTAAAGCAAGATATAACTCGTCGAAAACTAATTTACCGGGAATAAAGCCATCTTTTGTTCCAGCATGTATAATGACCAGTCTTCCTCCCTCAGCTGGTCAACTCATGAATCCCCGAGTTTATCATGAACAACCTCAGATTTTACCATGAAAATGTTGCAGACCCTATAACCAGATAATCATGAGCAATACCTTCACATCAAATGTTTTCTAAAAGCAACTATCTCACATGTATCTAATCTTAAATACTGTTATAAGCTTACCATTCATAAAAATCCATGTTTCATCCAGAAACACCACAGGTTTCTCATATATTCTCTTAAAAAGCAAGACCTCTTGAACTGAATCTCTGGAATATCTCCTACATAGAGAAGACCATTCTCCTTGGTCTTTCGTGTTAATCGAGTTAGACATTGCAGTATTGGTTTTACTACATACTTGTTTCCTTGTAAGTACAATGGCAATATAGAAATACACTAAACACGAGCGACAATCAAATCTTTTAAAATCAGGTTGGTACATGATGACTTTACAATTTGCATGACCATGGAAAAACTTATATCGACTTAGCAGTAGATAAAAAGTATAAACCATTTCACAAATTCAAACGAATAATAAAGAATATCTCAGGGATGATTAATTCGAGGCACATTATATCACACATATTGTGTATTTTGACGAGATGAGCGTTGTTTTGTATTGTAATATTTTGTATTATCTTTTACAGTCTGCAAGGTATAAAAAGTCATTTCGCAATCACGAAGATTTCACTGGCTTTTTCAAGAAAATTTAAGATTTACATGCAATTTGTCATGCAGATTTTTTACATAAACATATGGTATTTTAGCCAAATTCGTTAGTCACTTCCGAGAAAATGCAAATATTTGTATGTAGAGAATACATTGGGGTTGAGGGATTTTCTTGAAATCTACTATGTCGTATTATTGAAAGAAGATGAAATTAAATACCAAGTTTAGTATTTAACCAAACGCTTCTTTTGACTTATACTGTTCACACACGCACACAGACATGTTTCTAAAGATATCTTTTCGGATTCAGGGACTTCAAAGCGGTATTTCCAGTCAAGCATCAATATCAATTTTTGTATGGAATACAATATTTCCTCTGCTTACTATAGGTAAGCAACGGAGTGGGATGGCTCAGGTGGTTACGTTTGTGGCCCACATTCAGGAGGTCGCGGGTTCGATCCCCGTGGCCGACGTTCCTGATCCATAGGATTTTTTCGGAGGCTTCCCCGCATTGCTAGGCGAATGCTGGGAAGGGTTTTCATATCCTTTGAATTTCCTGTCCCTCTTCTTCTTCTTCTTCTTCTTCTTCTTCTTCTTCTTCTTCTTCTTCTTCCTCTTCTTCTGCCTTACAAGGATTAGGCCAATCGGACTGTTCCGGCCTCAGTCTATCGTAGTCTGGATCTTCCTGGATCTCTTCTATCTATTGGTGTAATATCCTTTTTGGAATCCTTGTGCTGTCCATTCTCTGTATATGTTTTCTAATTTTTCCTATAATTCTATCCCTCCATTTTGTTACATTAATTATTCATCCCGTTAGGTTTCTTTCAGGATTGGAAGCGTCGGCGAGTGTCGTGGCAGCAGCATGGAAGGGGGAACAAATGTGTTCTGGAGATCTCATCCTCCGGAAGGCGAGTCTACTGATTTCCGGGCTCACCATCAAACCCGAGGGGGGGTTGCCGGTTTCATAGTCTCGCACCTCCCTTGGGAATTCAAACCCGAAGGGTTGGGAGAGGAACCGGGCTGAACCAGCCTCTGCCGGGGTGCTTCTAACTGGGAAAATGTAGGGATCCTGCCCTCTGCTCTGCCATGTCAACGTTCCGGCAGCCCATTGGCCTCATCCATCCTCCGGAGGGGGGATTGCCCATTAGGGACATAGGCACAAAACATCGCCTTTCGGTCGAGGTCTAAGTCCGACTCCACCAGTTGCCATTGAGTCTTAGGTAAGTAGAAGGAAAATTAAAATGTAATGAGGGACAGAGAATCGGGAGGACATTTGCCATGGAAGTTATAACAAGGTACCTTTGCTCAATCTTGCTGGAACCATAGTGGCTATTCTGTTTCAGACATTAAAGAAAATACTCTAAGAGAAACTAGTGCTATTTAAGTAGAGTATTACATAAACCGTTTACCTAAGTGTATCGTAGGCTGGCAACAATGTCGTTGCAGAAATGGAGCCCATTTGCGGACATTTTAATTTTCAAAGTTTGGAACGCCTTCCAGCGTTGCACAAAGTGGCACGTTACTGATATTAATTCATTATTATTAATTTATATAAATAAAGTAATTCAGTTTACTACATGATTGTAAACATTTGTTTTCGTTGCATTATCCTGTTGCATTAGTTTCTAAAACTCAAACTGGAAATGTCAAATTCGATAACATATATACGGAAAACTACTTTTCTCTTGAAGTAATTGAATTTAGAAAATAACTGCACAACAATGTATTTATATTTGTGCACCTAGCCTAAATTAAAAACAGACATGCGTAGGCTCCAATGTGCGTTTAATATTACCACACAAAAAGGTGATTAACTATGAAAAAATTATCTTATTAACGTTTTGATGTAGCTCTTAAAAGCTACCTGACTACTTTTCGTGTTCTGAGTATATGCTAAAAACTCCAACCTAATCAGAAGAAACCCATAGGTTTTTTATTATTAGTCTCCATTGGCGTTTGGTCGATCGATTACACCATCAAGTTAAGAGGGGCAATTTTGTGGCATAAAAAGGAGATCTAAGGAGGGTTCAAGATATAGTGGGAAGAATTGCGCTAACATAAGAGAAATAAAATTTAATTTACTTCTAAGTTTTCAAGAGGAATGGGATATTACGATCGCCGGAAGGAGAGCTTATCACTCTTTTAATAATATTAAAGAAAGATTAAAACTGAAGCATGTGAAAACCACTAGAGGTTTATTACATTATGTAACCGGATATGCATCATATAAGACATATTGGCTAAAATACAAAGGACTGATAACGACATATGTGACGGATGCAATGTACAGGACACACCTGAGCATGCGCTATTTGAATGTGTGAAATACAGGAAGCAAACAAGAGAAGAGAGACAAATACTGAGTGGCAATTATATTTATAATATTATTAGGAATAAGAATTTATACGAGCATTTTCATAAGCTGGCGGATAAAATAAGTAAGATTGCGTGGGAGGAGGAGCGATTACCAGCCAGGCAACAACCACATAATGTTAATTTAGTTATAGAACCAAGCAGATTAAGATCTCATCAGGTACAAGAGGAAAGAATAGTAGTGCAAGATGAGGAGTTTCATGATTAGGGCTAGGAAGTTCATGCGTTTGCATGTTTCTCATAGGGGTTAAAAATGTATGCTTTTACATTATGTGCACGAATTATGAATTTTGCAGTTATTTGGACATGATTTTATGGCGCATATAGCTGCATATTTTCTTGATTTTGATAAATGCATAATATTTCAATATTATAGCCCCTATATTGCATATTTTAATGATCTTTGTGGTTTTTTATTATTTTTTTCCATCTGAATAATATTTTTCATATTGGTAAGATTACACATGATGATGCAACTCACGAAGATTTGAATATTATAGACCCTATATTGCATATTCTAATCATTTTGTGTCTTTTTTTATTATTTTTCCCATCTGTATAATATTTTTCATATTGGTAGTATTGCACATGATGATGCAACTCGCGAGGTGAGTCATGTTGTCATGCAGTGAATCCCTTGTTTCCATCCTTTCATTATATGTACGTACGTAGAGAATAATCAGTGCGTTATCTGAGAGGTTTATATTAACAAAGATAAAGTGCAGGTAACGTTTTGAGCAGCACGATTATAGCAACGCTGGCCTGCCCAACAATAGTTGTGTCGTGGTCTTCAAACGTAAGTGTTGTGAACTGGTTCATACCAAATTAAATTATGCGTATAAAATGTTAAAAAGCTCTTCAAATGCCGAAAATAAAGCCAACTTCAAGTGCTAGATTAATTTACAGAAAGAGTTTTCTGATGATTTAATATCTACAGATATTAGGGTACTGTTTTGTGGAGCGTGTGAGAAAAATGTCGGGAGTGAGAAAAGATTTCAAATAGTTCAGCACATAAACACACCAAAACGTAAGGAGAATTTAATCAGAATACTCGCAAACAAAGAACGT
Source organism: Tenodera sinensis (assembly GCA_030765045.1). Lineage (NCBI taxonomy): Eukaryota > Metazoa > Arthropoda > Insecta > Mantodea > Mantidae > Tenodera > Tenodera sinensis. The sequence goes on along the minus strand of CM060964.1, from coordinate 249,694,214 downwards.
GTTCAAAAACAGCTAGTAGAGTGTTTAGGAAGTAGGGTTACTGAATTTTCCTATGACGTGAGCCAAGCATGTTTAGCTGCTGATATTCCCTTGTTCAAAATTAATAATCCGACATTTAAAAACTTTCTTGCCAAGTACACTCGACAACATGTGCCTGAAGAAAGTACACTGCGTATGATCTATGTAGGATATTGTTACAATAACGTATTGTCAAAGATACAAAATGAATTAGCGGATCAGTTTGTGTGCTTGTCTGTTAATGAAACCCCTGATTCTGAGTGCCGTTCTATTGCTAATATCATCGTGGGTGTTTTAAATAATGAACAAAAGACTACACCTTATCTTCTTAATTTGTGCGAATTGTCGGCCACTGACAATGTAACTCTAATCCAGTTTGTGAAGGTCTCTTTGAAATTACTATGGCCATGTGGAATCAAATACGACCAGTTACTTTTATCTGTTACTGATGCAGGTCCTTATGTGCTAAAATCAGGACAAACTCTGAAAGGTATCTCTCCGAACTTAATTCATATAACTTTTTTGGCACACTTCTTCATCACATTTCTGGGACAATACGTGATTATTTCCCATTGGTAGATAGATTTGTGTCCAGTACAAAGAGAATTTTTGTTAAATCTCCTAAAAGAGTTAAGTTGTTTAGATCAACAGCACCTAATACCCGACTTCCTCCTGCACCAGTGTTAACTCGATGGGAAACATGGGTTGATGCAGTTTTATATTATGCTGAGCACATAGAAATAGTCGAAGAGATTGTTAATTCATTGGACTCAAAAGATGCTTCATCAATAGAAACTGTGAAAATATTCTGTCACGCACTGGGTTAAAAGAGGATCTTAGTTTCATATCTGCCCATTTTTCTTTCTTACCAACAGCCATAACGGCATTGGAAGCTGCAGGATATCCTTTGCATGAATTACTTACTGTCTTTGAAAAAACAATATGTGATCTAAGTTCGAATTCTGGTTGCATAGGACAAAAAGTGAAAGAGAAAGTGAATTATGTAATTTCAAAAACTTCTGGTTATAAACAGATGTGTGATATTCGAGACATCCTTGAAAGAAAACCATCTGTCACACCAAGAGACTTGACTCTCTCTGTGAAGCAGTTAACATTATTTAAATATGCCCCGATAACATCTTGTGATGTGGAGAGAAGTTTTTCACGTTACAAAAGTGTTTTGCGAGATAATTGACGATATTTTACCGTTGAAAATTTGTGCAAAGTGTTGGTTGTGAACTGCAATTTAGCAGTTAATACTAGCAGCGGGACCACTTCTGCTTCAACCTCTAAGGAATAAGGTAACTTTATTTATTATTTATACTAACTCGTCTTGTCTACTGCAAAGGGACATTAATTGTTTTAATTAAATAGTGCATATATGTAGGCATATTTTCAAGTTTTTAAGAGCATATTTGCATGCATATTTCAGTGTTTTTAGGGCATGAACTTCCGAGCCCTATTAATGATAATAGAAATGGAGGAGATATCGCTGGGAGCGAGAGGAGACGAACTGAGATGGAGGAGAAATCAGCAGGGAGATGTGAGGAAATGGATCAAGATGGAGGAGAAGACCAGCAGGGAGAGGAGATCGATCGAGGTGGAGGAGAGATCAGCAGAGAGAGAGGAGATGTAATGGACCGAGATGGAGGAGAGACCAGCAGAGAAAGAAGATGGATCGAGATGGAGAAGTAACCAGCAGGAAGAGGAGAGGAGATCGACCGAGATGGAGGAGTAACCAGCAGGGAGAGGAGAGGAGATTGACCGAGATGGAGGAGTAACCAGCAGGGAGAGGAGAGGAGATCGACCGAGATGGAGGAGAAACCAGCAGGGAGAGGAGAGGAGATCGACCGAGATGGAGGAGAAACCAGCAGGGAGAGGAGAGGAGATCGACCGAGATGGAGGAGTAACCAGCAGGGAGAGGAGAGGAGATCGACCGAGATGGAGGAGAAACCAGCAGGGAGAGGAGAGGAGATCGATCGAGATGGAGGAGAAACCAGCAGGGAGAGGAGAGGAGATGGATTGAGAAGGGAAGATTAGCAGGAAGAAGTATTAAGTGATAAATTATGTGGCGGTGTAGGTGAAGTGAATGTTAAGATATGGGTAGTAATTTGGGAAGTGGTTGACTGAGGTTTGAAATTCCAAATGGAGAGAATAATTTGGGAATTGTATGTTTTAATGTTATTAGTGATTTAAGGAGGGAAGAAAAGTGGGATGTTATGAGTTTGAATGGGGAAGTGAAGAAATATGAATCTGAGAGTAAAGGTTAGAGGTGTAAGGATATGAAGGTGATATTAGAAATATACTAAGTGGTAAATTTAGTTCTGGATACAAATACAGTTGGTCTTTGGTGCTAAGTTAGATGAAATATTTATTAATTTTAACCGGATACCGGTTATTTACTGGCTAGCAGTAAATTTATTTAAATGGTGATTTAGAGAACTTTATTTTATGTAGTTATATAACTATATTATAAAAGAGGGGGGATAAAACGGGAAATGTTATTTAATTTTTTTTGGCATATTTTATTTTAAATTTAAAAGTTAGTTATGTCACATATGTAATTAAAAAGGGAGGATAAAAATAAGAAATGTGATTTTATAAAAAGTTATTTTGAAATGTTTTGTTTGAAATTGAAATTTTGTTAAATTATATATGTGTATTTAAAAAGGGGGGATGGTAATGAAATGTTGTATTTCAATTTTAAAATTACGTAGAGATAATTAATTGCATGTTTATTATAAAAAGGGGGTTAACATTTGATATTTTGTTTGAATTTTGAAATTCTGTGAAGTTATATATGTGTATGTTATAAAAAGAGGGGGATAAAAATGCATTTTTTATTTGAAATTTTTTTTGAAGTATTTTATTTTAATTTTGAAAGTTTGTAAATATTTAATTATATATTTGGTATAAGTAGTATATATGTATGAAATTGGTAAATTTTGTTAAAATATTATATATGGTGTTTTGATTAAATATTTTTTGTTTAATTTGGTTGATAAGTTATGAATACTTTTAATTAAATCAATTTAATAGTACCTGGGCGACCGAACTTCGCTCGGCGTTTTCTGCCTCTGTTTTTGAGAAATCTTTTATTTCTATTTTTTTATTTTATTTTTTTATTTTTATTTTTATTTTTTTTTTTATTTTTTATTTTTTTATTTTATTTTTTTTTTTTTTTGTGGGAGAAGATAGATAAACCTGAAAGGAAAAACGTTAACTAAATAATAATTTTTGTCGCAATTGTTAAGAGTAAAAAAGTACTTAAGTAGAGAAACCACTGAGAACGCAATATGCAGTATTTCTATTTCAAACATACAGAAAATCGTATGGCTTATTTCTAGAACAGTGCGTAGAGAAACAGTTATGAATGTGTTGCCCAAAAGTAAGTAGAGAAGGCAATGTGAATGTAATACGTAGCATTTCTATTTCAAACATGCAAGAAATTGTATGACTTATTTGTAGAAGAGTGACTAGAAAGGGATGTGAATGTGTTATCTAAAAGTGAGTAGAGAAAACAGTATGAATATAATATGTAGCATTTCTATTTCAGACACGGAAGATTGTATGACTTTTTTGTAGAAGAGTGAGTAAAGAAAGAGTTGTGAATGTATTAACCTTAAAGTGAGAGGAGAAAGCAGCGTGAATGTAATAGCATTTCTATTTCAAACATACAGAACATGGTATGACTTATTTTAAAAGTGGGGACGAAAATGATTTTTGGTGTAAAATCATGTTTTTTATGGAAAATTGTTTATAGAAGAGTGAGTAGAGAAGGAGATGTGAATGTGTTACCTACAAGTACTTAAGTAGAGAAACCACTGTGAATGTAATATGCAACATCTCTATTTCAAACATACAGAAAATGGTATGACATTTGTAGAAGAGTGAGTAGAGAAAGAGATGTGAATGTGTTACCTAAAAGTGCGAGGAGAAAACAGTGTGAATGTAATAGTACTTCTGTTTCAAACATACAGAAAATGGTATGACTTATTTTAAAACTGTGGATAAATTTTTTTGTGTGTAAAATCACGTTTTTTATGGAAAATTGTTTTAAATTGAAATTTTGTTATATATTGTTTGATATTAAATTAATATTTGTATATAAAATTTTAAATATTAAATTATGATATTATTTAGAAGAATTTGATAAATTTTTAAATGGGAATTATTTTGGTAATTGGAATTGAATACTTTGTTATTTTATTGATTAAATGAATTATGGGACATGTTGAATTAAAATAATACTTGTAAATGTAATTTATTTAATATTAAATTATATATTTATTTTTGTATATTGATTGATTTTTGCTATACTAATTGGAAGCTTTGTTGTATGTTTTGATTTGATGAATTAGGAATAAGATTAATAAATTAATTAAGATTAATAAATGAAATTATTTATGTAAGAGGTTAAGAAATTTGGAAATTTAATTAGATAATTTTGGAATTTTAATTTGAGTTTCTGTTTATTTTGGTTGTTGAATTATGAATACTTTATTAAACTAATATTTTTATATGTGTACATATTAATTTAACTATTAGTATTGTGATTGTGTTAGGTATTAGAGGAAATGATGGTATAGATATTAGAGGTGATGAATTATAATTTTGAGCATGTTTAATTTGTATATGTTGTAAAACTTTTCTTTTAATTTTATTGTGTACTAGCTGACTCGTCGAACCTCGTACCGCCTAACAGTCAATGAATGTCGTGTTACAAATTAGCTGAACTTAATTTATGATTTTATGAAAGTAATACAATGAATACAAAATAAATATTTAGTTCAGTACTTTTAAGATAATAACACAAAAATAAATTAAAAAGTACAAAAATTAAGTGTATCAATCGCGTGTCAGCGACATGATTGAATTAAACTACATATGTACATATTGTGCACCATGGGATGCATTCGGTTTAATTCTCTTCATTGAAGCACCTTGTGATGTACGACATTTTTTGTTTTTTTATCAGGCGTAAGATAAAATAAAGGGGATGATTTGCCGACATGTGAACATGCCACGTACAACTGACCATGAGAAAAACATGGATTTTCTAAGTTGAGACCACAAACAGTCAAGGATTGACCTTGTGATTTGTTAATCGTCATGGCGAAGGCAAGACGAATGGGGAAGTAAATTCCTTTAAACTCAAAGGGCATATGCGTTGGTATCATTGGAATCCTCGGAATGAGAACTACCTCATGTTTAAATTTTCCGTTGAGTATCGTCGCGTGAATCACATTACTCATCAGTTTTCTTATCACCAAGCGCGTTCCATTCCATAGTTTTGGTTGTTTTAGCTTTCGAAGCATGACGACTACCGAGCCCGACTTGTCCGGTGGTAAACCAGCCACATCCAAGGAGTTTAAAAATTCAGTTGGATAATCAGTGGCTTCGTCGTCGTTTGTTGCACAGCCAATAGATTTGAATGAATGCAGAATACCAACGATTTGATTCTGAATTATAAAGTTTAAGTTATTCACATCTTTATTCTTAGCCGCCAAAATTGTTCACTCGCTTAACCATTTGTTATTTTTGTGGTTGTCAATGATGTTCGGGAATACTTTGCTGATGAGCTCGTCTTTCGATAAGACGAAATTGCAAAAATTCGGAGGAAATGAGATCAATCCGCTCGATTCGTTGACAGGAACACGGCCATTACCGATAGTCAGCAATTTCTTGGAGAAATCTTCAGCAGACTGGTCGTTCAACAATGCAACTCTCATGTCTGCTGCCAGTTGAAGTTTCTTCCCATACCACAACAGATTTGATGATTTGAGGCAAGCGTTTATTTCATCGGGCCCCACTCTCGATTGGGTTCCTCCAAGAGGTGAGAGGGCAGCTGCCAAACGCCCAATCAAGTTTGGTCCACTTTTGTGTTTGACCTCCCACCTGATACCTCCCTGTACACAGTCTGATGGATAACCTACGCGCGGGTTGTAGGAGGATGGGGTGACGCAAGGGGTGACTGGGTAATCGCGTAAGTCCCAGCCCCTGGTTATCATGTAGGATCTGTGTGCGTATCCGCTGATAAAGGTCAGTCCCGGGGAGGGGCCATTGCATGAGCTGATGCACTCCTGAAGGCGATTGGGTCCCTCTGTCTATACATTGGGAGGTGAGACCCTAGGGTGAGCAAGGTCCAGGCCAGGACTCTCACCTAAGACGGGGTGGCGCCCAGGATGTGAGCATGCCATCGGAGACATTTGCAATGGTGGAGGATATCATCGCCATGGGACATCCCAAACAAAATATAAAAAACTAGAAAACGATTGGAAAGGAAGTAGCAGAGTTGAGTGGTCCTCGCTACTTAATATTTACTAGAACTGAGGAAGGAAGGAAATTTACATCGGTGAACCTATTTGTTATCCAAAAGGGTCTTGATAAAATAGCTGGCCCAGTGAAGAACTGCACAAGATCTCGCAACGGCACGCTCCTGGTTGAAGCTAATTCAGCATCCCAGGCGGCTACTTTACTTAAGGCGAATATGTTAGCTAGCTATCCGGTACGCGTAGAACTGCATAGGACTTTGAACTCCTCCCGTGGAGTTGTGAATACCCGGGCATTGGACGGCATGTCCAATGAGGAGATTCAGGAGAACCTCGAAGATCAAGGTGTAACAGCAGTATACCGGGTTCAGAGAAAAGATGGAGGCGAATATCTGCCTACCCGTACCCTTTTCCTTACCTTTAATCGGGTAGATCTCCCACAAAGGATAAAGGCTGGGTACGAGGCCATTGAAGTTAGACCATATATTCCGAAACCCATTAAATGTTACAAATGCCAGCGCTTTGGTCATACAAGTGACACATGCAGTGGTAGAGCTACCTGCGTGAACTGTGGAGGCATCGCCCATGACGATGACTGTACATCACCTCCCAGTTGTATTAACTGCAGGGGAGAACATCCAGCAAACTCCCGAGAATGTCCCCGTTATGTGGAGGAAAGAGCTATCCAGGAGATCCGGGTTAGAGAGAAGGTGTCCTTCTCAGAAGCCCGAAAGCTCTTACGTTTGCGACAGCCCACTATCCCGAATTCCGGTACCTATAGCTCGGATGTAGCTAAACCAGTACCGTGTCGGGAAATCGCAACTCAAACTAGCGATGAATGCGGGGTAACAATTTCAGATAAGATTCTCGTAGCTAGGTCACCTCCAAAGCCTCAGACATCACCTAAGTCCGCCAGGGCATCTACAAGCACCGCAGTTCAATCCAGCAGACCAGGAAGGTCGCCAACAAAGAAGCCGAGCTCAAAAAGTAGACCGATTGTATAGATGTGTCACCGATCAAGTTTAAGACCCAGTATCAAAGATCTGATTTCCTCAAAGACAATAAGATATCTCCCAAGGCGCCAAAGGGAAAGAAAAGCCCAAAGACATCTCCCAGGAGATCCTCTTCAGAGGGATCCTCTGGTATGGCTACAGACCGGCGAATGTCATCTTCGCCGGTCTCCGTGTCAAATCGGTTCGAAGCTCTCGAACCGAAATTCTCTATGGGAACAGGGACGTCCTCGACAGAGGACATGGAACTAGAATCTGTCCACACTGGGAGACCCCCAGTGGAAAAGAGGCGCGAAAAAGCGTCCGATAAAAATGTAAGCCCAAGAGAGAAGAAAAGGGCGAAATTAATTCGACAACCGCCCATTCCAAAGTAATGAAGAGTTACCTTGGAACTATCTGTCCCATACACAATGCAATATGGCTATCCTACAATGGAACATACGTGGAATTCGAACTCAACGGCCAGAACTTGAGCTTTTGCTCAAAGAATACGAACCTCTGGTTGCATGTTTGCAAGAGACTAAGCTGCGTCCTCATGACGCTTTCCAACTAAGGCGATACACCCCAATACGGTGTGATGTTACACCAGAAGAGGGTGTACCGGCACATGGCGGCGCTATGATGCTTGTTAGAGATGACGTGTATATGCAAACTCTACCATTGCACTCTGATATACAATCAGTTGCTGTATGCATTAAACTGCCAAACATACATTTCACCATCTGTAATATTTATTTGTCCCCGTTCCATGACTTCTCGCACATTGATTTAGAAGATCTAGTTTCCCAGTTGCCAACACCGTTTCTGTTGGTGGGAGACTTCAATGCGCACCACCCACTTGGGGGTTCAAGTCGCGCTTGTGCGAGAGGTACGCTCATTGCCGATTTCCTCGACAGTCACAACCTAGCTCTCCTCAACACTGGAGAGCCTACATTCATTTCTGACTCTCACAGCACCTTCTCACACCTCGATCTTGCAGTTTGTTCACCTCAGTTGGCAGTCTCCTTACAATGGAATGTCATCTCTGATTTACACTCTAGTGACCACTTCCCATGTCTTATTAGTCTCTTGACGCAACATACATTTTCCACACGTATGCCCAGAAGGCGTTTGGACCATACCAACTGGAACCTTTACACCCAGTTGGCTGTCTTTACCTACAACGAGCATGACTCAGTGAATAATTTGGCGCAGCATCTCACGGAGACGATTCTCTCTGCTGCTGAACAATCGATTCCGCGGTCGGCTACACACCCCCGTCGATTTCCCGTCCCCTGGTGGATGGAAGAATGTCGGAATGTCATTCGTGCTCGAAGGCGTGCACTTAGGGTTTTCCAACGTCACCGTACTTTGGAAAACCTGATCGAATACAAGAAAATGCGCGCCAGGTCCAGACAAGTCATTAAGGATAGCAAAAAGTCATCATGGAGCAAATTTGTAGCTTCATTTAACCGACACACACCTTCCTCGGTTGTGTGGGATAGATTAAGGCGTGTTGCAGCTAAAACGACCCATATACCAATAGCGGGACTAAAAACAGCCACAGGAGCTGTTGTTGATTCATTTGAAGTGGCCAATACCTTTGGCAGTGCTTTCGCACAAGTGTCTAGCTCGGAAAACTACTCCCCTGAGTTCCTTCCATTTAAAACTCAGGTGGAATCTCAAGGCTTCACGTTTCGTTCTAGAAACGTAGAAGATTACAATCGCCTTTTCACCATGGCGGAGCTGGAGCATTCCCTGAAATCTTCGCGATGTTCAGCACCAGGACCGGACGGTATTCATGTACAAATGTTACAACAGCTCTCTCCTGTAGGTAAGGCATTCCTGCTCGAGGTCTATAATCGTGTTTGGGTTGACAGTATACTCCCAGAAAATTGGCGGGAGGCCACCGTTATTCCCATCTTGAAGGCTGGAAAGGACCGTCATCTTCCCTCCAGCTATCGTCCTATTTCCCTCACCAGTTGCGTTTGCAAGGTGATGGAACGCATGATCAATGGACGATTGGTATGGTGGTTAGAAAGTCGTAACCTACTGACTAACATCCAGTGTGGTTTTCGACGACGCCGTTAAACTGTTGACCATCTAGTGTCAATATCGACACAGATAATGGACGGCTTTATGAAGAACTGCCAAACCGTTGGCATATTTTTCGATCTTGAGAAGGCTTATGATACGTGCTGGCGAGCAGGGATTCTACGTTCTCTGTATGCCTGGAACATACGTGGACGCCTACCACTTTTCATTCAGGAGTTTTTGAAGGACCGCTTTTTCCGAGTAAGGGTTGGCTCGGTTTTTTCTAATTCTTTTGTTCAGGAGGAGGGAGTACCTCAGGGTTCGGTGCTAAGTGTCACGCTCTTTGCTATAGCAATTAACTCCATCTGGAAATGTGTTCCACCTGGAGTTTCGTCTTGCCTATTCGTAGACGACTTCGCTGTCTATTGCACTTCTCAGCGCACGGCGTTCTTACAACGGCGCCTGCAGCAATGTTTGGACAACCTTAGAGAATGGAGCGTGAAAAACGGCTTCCGTTTCTCAACTGAGAAGTCAATCTGCGTTAATTTCTGGCGCCGTAGGAGACGATTACCACCTTCGCTCCGATTTGGTCCAGACTCACTTCCCTTCGCAGAAGAGACGCGCTTCCTGGGTTTGATCTTGGACAGGAAGCTTAGTTGGTCGTCGCATATTGCACAGCTAAGAGCGAGATGTGACCGTTCCCTAAATATTATGCGAGTACTGAATGGCAAATCGTGGGGAGCGGATCGGACGATTTTGTTGCGAATATATCGGGCATTGGTCCGATCCAAACTAGACTATGGGTGTATTGTTTATTCCTCAGCACGACCAACTCTGCTGAGAAGCTTAGACGTCGTCCACAATAGGGGCATCCGCATTGCAACAGGAGCTTTCCCAACAAGTCCAGTGGTGAGCCTTTACGCCGAGTCCGCAGAACCCCCTCTGCAATACCGGCGTGAGATTCTCTTGGCAAATTATGGTTGTGCGCTTAGGTGTATGCCTAAGCACCCAACGTTCGCTTCTTTTTTCACCACTACGCTAAGAGAACGATATAGAAATAGCACCCTTAGTCCTAAGCCTGCGGGGTTCCGTTTCCAAGAGCTCCTAGTGAAGCTTGGAGTGGAACTGCCTATGATGTTCACCAAGGGCGAGAGGCTTTACCCGCCTTGGCTCTCTGGTACGCCCCATGTAGATCTTGGGATGACCGTACACCAGAAGTCCACGATGCCTATTTCAAGTATCCGCACGTGTTTCTTAGAATTTTTGTCAGGCTACACTGACCGTCGATATATTTACACCGATGGATCAAAGAGCACCAACGGTGTTGGATGTGCTTATGTTTATGGAACCGAACCATATACATTCGGTTTTCCAAATAGCACTTCCATTTTTACTGCAGAGCTTTATGCAATTTATCGAGCCGTTTTGTATGTGCGGCGTCGTAAATTAGGTGACTGCTTGATTTTGAGCGATTCCCTTAGTGCACTGCAGAGCCTTTGTCAGTTGTGCAACCCCCACCCTATTGTCCAACGTATCCAGGATGCCCTCCATGTTTTACACGCTTCTGGTGTTGACGTGGTGTGTGCATAGATTCCTGGTCACGTAGGATTGCCGGGGAATGAAATGGCAGATTTAGCAGCAAAGACGGCAACTACAGAACCTAGTATTACCATCTCACGTGTTACTTCGGAGGACTTCAGGCTTGAAGTGCGGAGAGCGGTGCTGTCGTCCTGGCACGACGAGTGGTCAGCTCTCCGCGGTAATAAGCTTAGAGAAGTGAAAGAACTTCCGATAAACTGGGTAACTTCCTGCCGCACATCTCGTCGCGAGGAGGTTGGTTTGGCTCGATTAAGAATAGGGCACTGCAATACTTCGCATGGTTACCTATTTAAAAGGGACCCTGCGCCTCTATGTCCGCTGTGTGACAACCTTTTGTCGGTTCGCCACGTGCTGCTAGAGTGTTGCTCTCTAGCGCACCTTCGGAATTCTCTGCAGCTGCCTGCCAGTCTTGCAGAGGTCTTAGCGGACGACAAAACAGCGGTTGATAGAGTTTCTAATTTTTTAGCGGAGTGCAATATCAATTTGAGGATTTAAATTTTTTTAATTATCTGTTTCTGCTTTTGGACATATTTATCACCTTGTTTTATATCTGGCTATTGCCACTGCTTTTTACCTTTGTAAACTTTTCTTGTTGCTAGTATTTTTATTTTTTGAGTGAAATTTATATCTGGCTATTGCCATGAATCTGTTAAGGGCGCTGATGACCTAGAAGTTGAGCGCCCTTAAACCAAATCTAATCTAATCTAATCGGCAGCAGTCGATCTCGGAACGACTGCCAGTGTTTGGCAGAAATCGCCAGATTGTAAAATCATTGCGCCACCAAAATTCTTGAGTCATTGTGCAGATCTTTTAAGGTTCAATCAAGAGCTCCCAATGCGCGTCTGTGCGTCATTGTGCATACGTCCCAGATGATGATTTTTGAGGCTACTAAACTTTTGCCACTGCAGAGTGTTTTGTAGTGTTACATGTCGGTTGCTCAGCAGTTTGAAGATTTAATGGCAATTTTAACGCTGAATGAGCCGTACATCCTTCAATCAACGTGGCAACTATTCCCGAAGAAGCAACTGCTACCGCAATTTGGGATCTCGCACTAACAGTGGCTAAAATCAATGACATGAGGAATGTCTTTCAAGTTCTACCAGGGGCATCCAGAAAAAATAAGCCACCATTTCCCTCCTCAATTGATAATAATACTCATACTTACACAAAACAATTTTCAAAACAAATCCCAGACACCATTAATTAAATAAATTACACTTTCACGACGTAAATATTTATATAACATACTCACCCTGACTGGATTGACAGAATAATCTATAATGATTGAGTGAGACCAATCGATTTGACAATTGCTCTTTTTTTTTAAATTAAGTAATTTGTTCATTTGTCATTTGCTCTATATTTAAGTAGATTGATATATGTTCCCTGGTTTAAACCAAATAAATTTCTGAACGCACGCATAAATATTTGACAACAAATATATATGTCAATCCTTTTTCATTACTGACATTATTCTAGTTTTAAAATCCAAAATACCCTATTATCCGAATATGAACAGTTTACCGTATCGAGGTGATGAACATTAAATGTTTCACAGTTACGAAACCCATGACCATTTTGATGGGAAAATAATTGCCCCCTTTTTTTTCGTCAAATTTCCCATGTTTATAATAGTTACTCTGCTATTCGGAACAGACACAAATAGTTTACTCCACAACCAAATACATTTGAAATAAATTGTGCATTTTGCGCAGTAATCGTGCCGCATCCTTGGAAGGCACTGAACTTAAATCGTAAGTTCAAAGCTTTGCAATTATGCTACTCACACACACACACACACACACACACACACACACACACACACACACACACACACACACACACTTACGCGCGCGCACACACACACACTTGCGCGCACACACACAGACACACACACTCGCGCGCGCACACTCACACACACACTCGCGCACACCTCACACTCGCACACACACAGACGCACACACAAATACTCACACACTAACACACTTATACACACACCCTCACACACTCGCACACACACTGTCATGCATACTCTCACACGCACACTCACACAGGTACACACACTCGCACAAACACTCGCACATACACACACACACTCATACACAGTCGCACAAAAACACACACATACACACACTCGCACACACACGCACTCGCACATACACACACTCATATACACACTCTCAAACATACACTCGCACATACACAATCACTCTCACATACACACTCACTCTCACATACACACTCGCACATACACACACTCACATATACACTCTCATACACACACTCGCACATACAATGACTAACACACTCTCATACACACACTGGCACATACACACACCCACATACACACACTCATACACAAACTCATACATACACACTCACATACACACTCTCATACACACACCCACATACACAATCACTCTCATACACACTCGCACATACCCACTCACATACACAATCTCATACACAAACACCCACATACACACCCACATACACACTCTCATACAAACACTCGCACATACACACACCCACATACACACTCACTCTCATACACACTCGCACACAAACACACACTCACACACACACTCACTCTCATACACACATTCGCACATATACACACACTCTCATACACTCTCATACATATACTCGCACATACACACACGCTCACTCACTCTCATACACACATTGGCACATACACGTACTCACATACACACATTCGCACATACACACTCACATACACACTCACTCTCATGGGCACACTCTCACACACACTCGCACATAAAACTCTCATACACACACTAGCACATACACAGACTCTCATACCCACACTCGCACAACACACATACACACTCACTCTCATACACACACTGACACATACACACACTCTCATACACACACTCGCACACACTCTCATACACATACTGGCACATACACACAAACTCATACACACACTCGCACAACAAACTCACATACACACACACTCTCATACACACACTCGCACATACACACACTCTCATACACACACTCGCACATACACACACTCTCATACACACACTCGCACATACACACTCTCATACAACACACTCGCACATACACACACTCTCATACACACACTCGCACATACACACACTCTCATACACACACTCGCACATAAGCACACTCTCATACACACACTCGCACATAAGCACACTCATACACACACTCACACATACACACTCTCATACACACACTCGCACATACACACTCTCATATACACACTCGCACATAAGAACACTCTCATACACACACTCGCACATACACACTCTCATATACACACTCGCACATACCCACACTCGCACATACAAACTCTCATACACAAATATGCACATACACACATATTCTCGTACACACACTCGCACATAGACACACTCTCATACACACACTCGCACATAAGCACACTCACATACAAACACTCGCATATACACACTCTAATACGTACACTCGCACATACACACACTCACATACACACTCCCTCACACACACTTGCACATATACACATATACACATACACACTCTCATACAGCCCACTCGCACATACACACACTCTCGTACACACACACACTCTCATACGCACACTCGCACATACCCACACTCGGACATACACGCACTCTCATACACACAATCGCACAGCAATCTCACATACACACACCCGCACACACAGTCACACTCTCATACACATACTGGCAATACACACTCACGCTGTAACACACACTGGCAATACACACTCACTCTTACACACACTCTCACATACACACTCACTCTCTAACACACACTGGCAATACACACTCACTTACACACACTCGCACATACACACTCACTCTCATACACACACTCGTACATACACACGCTCGCATACACACACTCACACATACACACTGCCATGCACACACTCGCACATACACACACTCACATACACACTGTCATACACACACTCGCACATACACACTCTCATACACACACTCGCGGATACACACACTCATACACACACTCGCACATAGACACACTCGCACATACACGCACTCGCACATACTCACCCTCATACACACACTCGCACATACACTCTCATACACACACTCGCACATAAACACACACTCACAACTCACTCTCATACACACACTCACATACTCACACTCATACACACACTCGCACACACACTCATACACACATTTGCACATAATCACACACTCACATACACACTCTCATACACACACTCGCACATAAACACACACTCACATGCACACTCTCATACACACAGTCGCACATAAACACACACTCACATACACACTCTCATACACACGCTCACACACACACTCTCATACACATAGTCGCATTGGATTGGATTGGATTTGGTTTAAGGGCGCTCAACTTCTAGGTCATCAGCGCCCGATAAACACGTACTCACATACTCACTCACATACACACTCTCATACACACACTCGCACATAAACACACACTCACATACACACTCTCAGACACACAGTCGCACATAAACACACACTCACATACACACTCTCATACACACGCTCACATACACACTCTCATACACATAGTCGCAGATAAACACGTACTCACATACTCACTCGCATACACACTCTCATACACACACTCGCATACTCACTCTCATACACACACTCACATACACACTCTCATACACACACGCACATACACACTCTCATACACACAGTCGCACATATACACACTTGCAGATAAACACCCTCATGCACGCACTCGCACATATACACACACTCGCACATAAACACACAGTCACTCTCGTTCACACGCACACACACTCACATACACACACCCTCACACATAAACACACACTCACATACACACTCTCAGACACACAGTCGCACATAAACACACACTCACATGCACACTCTCATACACACAGTCGCACATAAACACACACTCACATACACACTCTCATACACACGCTCACATACACACTCTCATACACATAGTCGCAGATAAACACGTACTCACATACTCACTCACATACACACACTCATACACACACTCGCACATAAACACACACTCACATACACACTCTCAGACACACAGTCGCACATAAACACACACTCACATATACACTCTCATACACACGCTCACATACACACTCTCAGACACACAGTCGCACATAAACACACACTCACATACACACTCTCAGACACACAGTCGCACATAAACACACACTCACATACACACTCTCATACACACACTCACATACACACTCTCAGACACACAGTCGCACATAAACACACACTCACATACACACTCTCATACACACGCTCACATACACACTCTCATACACATAGTCGCAGATAAACACGTACTCACATACTCACACACACTCTCATACACACACTCGCATACTCACTCTCATACACACACGCACATACACACTCTGATACACACAGTCGCACATACACACACTTGGAGATAAACACCTTCATGCACGCACTCGCACATATACACACACTCGCACATAAACACACAGTCACTCTCGTTCACACGCACACACACTCACATACACACACCCTCACACATAAACACACACTCACATACACACTCGCTCTCATACACACTCACACATACACACATACATACTCTCTCTCATACACACACTCGCACATACACACACTCTCATACACACTCGCACATAGCAACACACTCGCACATAAAGACACACTCACAAACACGCCGACATGCACATTCACTCTCATACACACACTCGCACATACACACACACTGGCACATAAACACACATACTCTCTCGTTCACACGCACACACCCTCACATACATTCTCTCATACACACGCACACACCATCACATACACTCTCATGCACACGCACACACTTTCATACACACCCTCATGCACACGCACACACCTGCACACACAGACTCACACACACACGCAAACACCCTCTCACACACACTCGCGCGCACACACTCTCATACACACTTATTTTCACGCATACTCGCACTTACTCACAGACACACACTCACATTCGTGCACATAAACACACCTGTTTCAAAAAATACTTTTTGGTGGGGATTCAGGGGTTCTCAACATTTACATTTTCAGTGAAATCTCGGTATCGATTTTTGGGTGAAATACCATACCTTCTCTATTTACTATTTACCTGGTAGGTAAAACAAAAATGAGTAAAATAATTCCTAGGGTCTCTGTGGTTTGAATTCTGTTGTGTTCTCTCCAGCAGTGAATATAAGGGCGCTTAATCATTTTGAAATGTGTATAACATAATAGTCATGTATCTATGATGTACACAAAGCTTCAAATCTCTAAGTTTAAAAATTCTTAAGAAAGTATTTTATGTGCAGTGAATTTTTTTTTTTTTTTTTTTTTTTTAATTTTCAAAATGGAACGAAATACAATAGATATCAATTTTAAGATTACAAAGTTTTTGTTTTTGTACTCATGGTGGAGTCGACAAATTTAAATATAGAATTGGTTTTTACATTTGCAGACAAACAATATTTGTAATATTTAATAAATGAATGAAAATTAAGTTATTATTACTTCCAAATACTTGTCTTTGTAAATAAACTAATATATAATTGTCTTTAACATACCTACATTTATAATCATATCCTTCAAATTTGATTACAGTTGGAAAACAGCTCTTCTACAATGGTTTTCTTGCGTGAATAAGTCGGCGAAACGTCTAAAACCTGGAAAATAGGCATTAAGGGTTGCAAAACCTTGGAATCGAATACATTGTAGCTTACACTGGAACTACTTCACTCAATTGTTTTCCTAGAAAAAAATGTTTATTTCGTATATCGCTCCATATTACATTGTGAAGACAGTTATTAGTGACAAAATAATCATCAGAATTTCAATTTGGGGAAATCATTTTAAAAGATATGGTCCCTTGTGAAATGTTCCATTTTTTAAAATTTGAAAAGTTTAAATTTTAAATGTTGCTGATTATTCCACAAATATTATTAAAACCCAATAATAAATTTTGCATAACAAATATTTTTCTGGAAAAATAATACTTGTGTAATACTTCTGGTTATATATAAACCTATTCTGTATTACATTATTGAAATTATAAGTCCAAAGAAAATCCTCTTTGAATCTCAAAATCAAACTTAAAATCATCTATACCTCTATCTGAAAGAGTGAGTGAGTGAGTGAGTGAGTGAGTGAGTGAGTGAGTGAGTGAGTGCGTGAGTGAGTGAGTGAGTGAGCGAGCGAGTGAGTGAGTGAGTGAGTGAGTGAGTGAGTGAGTGAGTAGTGTTTAAGGGCCCGTCGACAGCTAGGTCATTAGAGCCCCTATCTGAAAGAAATCGAACAATCATCTACAAAAATTTCACTATTGGGAGCATTTAAAAGTAAGAAAAACGTAATATTCGTAGAAGACTAGAAGTTTTAAATGTTCACGCGCTGTTTGTTCACACCTACATACGTACGTTTGTGTGAACATTGCGTTTGGGTATTAAAATGTCCAGCAAGTAAAATTGCAGTTGGTTCTTGATTCTACTACGTTGGATTATTTCGCAATTAAAGTTTTAATTCAGTTACCATTTTTTCGATATGTTGTAGAATTTGTAGATGATTCATATCGAGCACTCTTAAATGGTATTTAAATGCCTATGAACCAGAAAATCAATGTGGTGCACAAAAGATAGATTGATAGGGTTATTAAGTACGCATAAAACAACATTTCGAATTGTACATAATTATTTGGGAAGGACCATGTCCTTAAACCTTGGAGTATACAACACGGCTGTCTGACGTCACGATTGGGGACAGCGCGAAACAATTTCACTTTTGAAAAGCACCGCCAGTTTACTACATAAGGGGGAATTCTCAATACGTGGAACACCTGGCGCGGGTTCCGCTGTTCCTCTTGTCGCACCTCCTCCCTTGCCGGTCCGGCGCGCGCACCTCATGCAGGCCGGGGGCTGGGCTGTAGTCAGTTCAGTCGCGCTAGTGCATCGGTTCAGTACAGATGTGTGTGAGCTGCACGAGCGAATAATATTTTTCTGTGGGGTAACACATAATCTTCGCAGTTACTTATTCGGAAGGGTAAAACAACTGTGCTCGGATTTTTTGTACATTTTTTTAAAAAGGGCTTTCAAGAGCCCTTTCGTATATTAAGTGGTGTTCTGAAAGTGGAAGAATTTACTGTGGCAGAGGAGTCCAATGGCCCGCACGTCGTCAAAGTGCTGCAGTGGGGACACACTATATAAATTGGTTTGTGAGGTTATGTCGACACCTTGTGTCGCATACTTTTGTATCTTGCTTGTGGTATGCGGGATCTCCATTACTACTGCAGATACTAGTGGTAAGTAGGTGCAATTTAACTGTTTAACCGGCATGCTTTCTTCTCCCCACCCCATGACACCATGCGGTAACTTGACAGCTGATTGTTTAAGGTTAGGCTCGACTTGACAGCTGATTCTTTCAAGCCACAAATCTTATGTTAGCAGTAGTATCACAGATAGATGTTCAGTATTATTTTACGTGACCGCCTTCATCTTTTTGTGTAATTTATAACATGACTTCACGACTCTTGTACTGATAGGAAAATGCAAAATCATTACGTATTTGTGACAGCAAAAAAAAAAAAAGGGGGCGCAATGTATGCATATTTCGTTTGTTAAACGAACAGAGGACATTCGTTGCTGAGTGACAGCTTGTTACTTCTTTTGTTACTTACCTATAGTAAGGGGAGAGAATATTGTATTCCATCCAAAAATTCGATACCGAGATTTCACCTATAACAAGTTCTGAGACTTCCTTAATTACTAAAAGAGGCAATTTTAAAACAAAATCCACGTGTTTGTATTGTGAACAACATAACTCAAACGAAAAATATTTTAAATATCAAAGTTGGTGTTTTTTCGGTATCTTAAATAAAGCCACACAAGGTTTTTAAAAAATTCCTCCACCCAAAACTACCCCTTAAGTGGGAAATTTATAGCTTTTCAAAAGGATCTAACGCTTTTGATTAAAATACCGTATGTTTAAGGTCCATTGGTGAGGAGTGAAATGTATATCTGGAATTTTCTGGGAACAGCCTGTGAAGCTGTCTTCACAGCCTGTATAATTTTGTTTAATTGGTAAAGCATGAGATATAGTCAAAAACTTATTGAACAAACGTACAGCTCTTAAAAGTACACCATTTATTGTAAGTAGCGTGTTTATGGCGTTGGTTATTTCCGAGATATCAAATTATCAATTCGAATGTTTTAATACTTGGCCTCTTTGAGATAGTAGTGCCAGCCCTCAGCTGTTTTTCGCTGTTATGGAATTCGGTCAGTTAGTAAACATTTGACTGTCACTCATGTGTAACGAAGTATGCAATGAAATCGTTTATGCAAACATTTGTGCCATTAACTTGATGCGTTTAAAAGAATAAGCGTTTCCAGTGATAGTTTGTAAGTTTATAAAAATAAACTGTAGTGGGTAGAGAAATAAGCGGTTTATACAAATAAGCTATAGTGGATAGAGAAATTCATGTGAATGTAACATATCAGGTTGTTTAAAATACGCAATGACTTCGTTGCATTCGTCATTGCTACTTTCTCTACCGTTTGATAACGATAGAGAGGAGATTTCGCCGGAAATAATCCAAAACGACTGCATTTTCATAAAGTATGCGTGCGCTAACTAGAAACAGCTGAGCGTAAAACTGTAAAATCTTGTAAATGCCAACATCGTACGCAAGCCTGGCATTTATCCAGGTAGCAATGCAATGATTGCACGTAGTCTAAAAGATTTTGATTAACATCTATTACGTTTTAGACTGACATGTCAAAATGTAGATCTTGAACTTCCTGAAAATACAACATCTTTAATTTTAATCAACTCGTATATTGTGAGTCTTAAGACATAATAAAATTTGCTGTAGGAAATTCCTAGAGTTCGTTGACATATGAGATGTGTTAAATAACTTTATTCGTAGCGTTGGCCGGTGATATTTTCTAAAGTGTTTTCTTGTGTTGTTTTTACCTACGTTATTTTTACCTTCTTGCTACATATAGTAAGGGAAGTGTAGTATTCCATCCAAAAATTCTATGTGGAGATTTCACCGGAAATATACGTTTTGAGGTCGCCTGAATCCATAAAATTGATCTTTAGAAAAAGGTCCATGTGTTAATGCCTGAGAACAACATAACTCGAAAACAAAGTGGGTTAGATGACAAATTTGGTATTTTAAGTTCAGTATCTCGCAAGGATGTGGCATACTACCCTTTGCAATGAAGAATTTTCGTTATTAGCTGTGTCAGGTGATATGTTAGATGTCCCGCAATTTTCCGCACAAATCGTTATTGTCAGTCAACTCGGATATAAAAAACTGCACGACCTTATCTAGTTTGCGTCTTTGGCATGAGACAAGGGCACGCGTACCA
Source organism: Tenodera sinensis (assembly GCA_030765045.1). Taxonomy (NCBI): domain Eukaryota; kingdom Metazoa; phylum Arthropoda; class Insecta; order Mantodea; family Mantidae; genus Tenodera; species Tenodera sinensis. The sequence goes on along the minus strand of CM060964.1, from coordinate 249,672,870 downwards.
GTTATTTCGCTGTTTTTAAGTCAATGCATTCACATACGTATCTATTTTTATTTGATTTTGTTAAAAATAGGCTATAGACCCAGGCTGACAGGAGTGTGGAGTCGGTTAAATTGTGAGTTTTGAGTTATTTTGCAGTACTTCGCAGCGAAACGAACTAGACTGCCATTATTTCACAAAACTTATTGAAATGCATAATACTAATATATAAACACATCCAGTAAACATGATCAATACTATTATTATAAAACGTTTTTAATTAATTAGGAAATCAATTTTGAACCCACTGTCACCTTTCTTTAGGTATTAAGCGTTCCTGTTTACATAATTTAATTATCATTTGAGATCGTTTGAATACTGTTTCTCTGATACATATTACTGCAGTACAAAAGATACAGGCTTCCTAATTAGTTGATAACTATCAGTTTGATGCGTAAATTGCCTATATTAACTACCTTGCTGCTTGGTGTCTCGGGAATTGTATAGAAATGCTAAGTTGTAACAAGCATACATTTACTCTCTAAGCAATAAATTTGTCATGTCGCATTTAGTACCCAATCTTCGAAGTTGATGCGCTACCCATAAGATAATTCTCATGAAATTTTTTTCTTCATTTTTGACACTTGATAAGCCTCCTTCCTGCCTGTTGAATACTGTTATACTAACTTAATGTTATCAAAATGTCATTTGTGTTCTTTTTTCTGAGTAACCGACTTTATTTACTCTTAACTCATTTGCTCACCATTGAGCACATCAAAATGCTAGTTTGCCATGATAGACAATATATGTAACCCATAGCTTACGATTACAGTACGTAGGTATAAGACACGTGTAGGTACGTGTTTTAATATTTTTAGTGTAACACTGAACACGTGATAAATATTAAATGTAAATAAAGACATTAATGCTATTTACAGCATAGTTCGATTTCATCTTTTCGTCATACTGTTAAAGTGCCAAAAATAGTTATTTTTGTTATTTAGGTTTTACCTGTCTCTAATTCATCTTTAATATCAACACATATTCTAAGATGTGAACTTATCACTATTAAATGATCCAGTATAGTCCAATTAATTCCACGCTAAGGCTTGCGTATTTTAATATGGGGATTATAGTCTTCCTGTGGAGCGAAATTAAATTTTCCTCACCAGTATTTAACTTCTGATAATATGGTTTGGAAAGGGTACCTAATATTCATAGATCTCACAAGTTCAAATTTGGTATGGTTTCGGATATACCTTTTGATTTTCGTTCACACTCTCGGTTTGTTTAATATATTTAATTATATAATATGTTTAATTATATACTGTGTTTAATTATATAATATGTTTAATTATATAATATGTTTAACTATATAATGTGTAATTATATGTTTAATTTCAGTTTACGGCTTCAGTTGAAGGTTTAAATCAGCTGTTTCATGCATTAAAACTATGCACTGGGATCTAGTGGAGCATTCCTTAAATTAGGATTTAAGATGTTTAATATGCTGACTGGATTCAAATGGTATGCAAAGCATATCAAGTGTTAGCGCAGGAATGTGAAGTTTAGATAAGTGTTCTGCACAGATTTTGTTTTTGTTTTCATAGTCCAAAGGTATTCACGTAAAAATGGCATTTTGTTCAATTTTAAACAATTGAAACTGCATAAACGTTTAGATCGCAGTAATTCTGATTTCCCAAGAGCATAGTAAAACCATTAATACGTTTCGAGACAATTAGTCAAAATGATACTGGAATTACATTCTTTACAAGAATTTTCTAAAACTTGAAACATGTAGATTTCTGAAATACTCCTTTCGCAATGGTTGCCCAGGTTGGCCTACTTTCTTTATGCCGTTTTGGATTATTAGTATGGAGGTCATTATTGAAAATGTGCAGTTTTGTTTATGTGAAACATTTCCGTTACATTTTGCGGTATCTTCCCCATTTAACAATCGTCTTGGTTAAATGCGCCTCAATGAGGAACTCGTTCTTCTCGCTGGCTAGCAGACAATGATCAATTATATTAATCGCTTAGTAAGAAAATGTTTTAAAGAGCCTAAATAATTGCACAATACCTACAACAAAACCAAGAAAATGTTAATACTGTGCACTTACGTAAAAAAAGAAGTGACGCATAGGATTTAATACAGTGACTTTGAGTATAAATAATAAAGCCTTTTACATGCCCGTAAAACCTTCCTAGTTTAAATTTCCACGTGTGGTACAAGCATACTTACCTATAATATCTCATTTTAATGAAGATAGGTCCCCATCTCCCTTAAAAACAGGAAATATTTTGGCTGTCATTAAAATGAGTATTGGTAGGTCTTCAGTTTAATTTGGGCAATATGATAATGGCATACTTACTATTAATGTATACCTTTACTGCACTTAGTTTGACTGAACTTCGTTTAATTTTGCTGAAACAGTAAAAGCCACTCCAATCATGGGCTAAACCTTTATGCGGCATAAGCATTTTAACTTTCCTTTGTTCTCAATTTTTGAAACAGTTGTGTAGCTAAATTGGTAATCGTCATATTTATTAAATCATAGTTTCTTCCCAGTATTATTCTACACCAGCTTTTGAAACAGATACATCCATCAGATAGAAAATGTGACGGGAATTGGAAAGTGATGTGGTTAGAATGTAAGCAATTACTTGGATTTACTCCAAGGAAACCAACGTTTCGCAACGTCTGTTTATGCATTTGCGTTACTTTAAATATTCAAACGACTTTGCTTTCATACTAGACTTGACATTGCCTATCCCATTAGTTTGGATAACCGAATATGATGGACTGATTCGAGCTTCCTTGATCGAATTATTTGGATATTTTATGTAACACAAGTAGTTGCGTGTGATATTCTGTATGAATAGATCGACATTTTTGCACGCACTACTCAAATTTGTTGTGTTAATGGAAACGAATGCTTTGACAAATGGTATTGTGACCGCGATCGTTTTGAACTTTTGGAATACATTTGTATAAGGCCTTCGACAATCGTTTATATATGGTTTATGCCTTCTGATCTGCAAACAGTATCGCGATCCGAAAATGCGTACATATATTTTTATTGGTTTTTCGTACTAAACATGTGATTAAACGAGGCTAAACCGTTCAATTGAAATTAATTGAAGTTTTTCCGACCTTCAACTCGCGCAGTTCCTGCATATAACAATTTTACGTATAAAATAAGCGTAGACGTGTGTATTAGCTGTATGTTCTGTTGGAAATTGACCAGCAGATTTGTGAGCTAAGAGATGGCAAGCGACGTTTGAATGTAGTTATGGTGTTGGCCTGATTCCCATATGAGACTTGCAAGTCTTCTCAGCAGATTCCCAATGCTGGTCTCTTGAGTTGCGAGCATTCGATTCAACTTTCAAACCTTGTAAAAATGAATTAACTGCGATACCAGCAGAGCTATAGAAGCGAATTTATATCTATTGTGTGACCAAAATACACGTTGCTAAAAATTCTGCGTTGTGTTTGTTAAAAAGGTAAAATAATAGTCAACTTCGGTAGATGTTTCGCTTATGTTACTTTACTTGTAGTTTATCCCGAAACTGCAAATAATTCGTATTGAATTTACTAAAAAAGTTTGAACGTTCAAAATAATTGGCAGACAACTGTTGAAACAGTTTGCACCGTTGCTATGGCAATATATATTTGGAATTTCATAGAATATGTGGAACGTAGTTGTAGCAACGTCTCCTTGCGACAAAAGCCTTATCAACGTACGGAACACGCTTCCACAACGTTACAGATGTATGTATGTATGCATTTGACTGTGCTAGATGTCCCAGTTCGATTCCACAATGAGCTGCCTCTGTAGTTCTGTGATATAACAGGGCGATATGTCAAGGCCATCCAGGTGCGATTACGTCATAAACAGTGGAGAGGCGCTTGTGTGTGAGAGTGAATAGTTGTCAAATTAGGTTCGTAAACAATGATTGTTAATCAGTGCAACTCCTCTTATAAAGGAACCAATCAGCAGGTGCTAATAGCACTGTAAACCATAGCGGTTTAGAAATACAAGTTAGTCTTTGTGAAATGATCGGTCTCGAATTAGAATGATCCTGTTGTAAACATACGGGAAGGGAGAAAGAGACACTGCAACAAAACGATCTTAGGCCGCTGTTTGGTGGAGCGGAAATTCATGGGCGTTTATAAATCATTATTTATATGTTCCTGTTAGGTTTGTAAGGTTTATTATATGATAGCAAGTCTAAATGTTTTAAAAATATTTGCAATATGTGACAACCCAAAAGTGTTAGTTTGGAATATGTAAACCCGTTTTTCACCCTATGTTAGCTAATCTATATTTTGAGCATCTACACTGTCGGACGTTTCTTTGTAGCGCCCCCCCCCCCCCCCCCCCATCCACAGTATGATGTAAACGAGTATATTTCAGATTGCAAAATGGCAGGCACGCAGGCTATCGGCTTAAACAAGAACAGATATGGAGGTGCGAATATGAAACTGCTAGTTGAAAATCAGTGTTGGCTTCAGCGGGGTTTGAGGTGCAATTACATTAAGAGCATTGATTTACCCAGCCTTTTGCGCAACGATTTGACTTCAAATGCATTAGAGTAACTCTTTTCACCTTCAACAGGCACATTTTTAAATCCTATTATGAATCTTTCAAAACCAATGATTGTGATGGTTTTTTGTACATTTGCAGTGGTAGAATCTTATTGAAAGTGTTCGCCTGGTACGCTTGGGTAACAAGTTGTTGATCTGACATTCTGTTTTAGGTAAAAAACAGCGTTACTGTTGTACAGAGTATATTACTGACAAACCATACCATTGTGTACAGAATTATAAAATGGGAACACCATGGTATTTTGAAAAAAGAGGTCGAGAGGTTTGCAGTATCCCGTAAACTATCCACTATGAACCTGCACACACATTTTATGCCTCTCAATATGTAACTCATTAATTTCAATGTTCTCGGTCACAGCTTTTTTTCGCTAATGGTTAATGAAAACCAGATCGTAAAGTCTGCCGCACGTGTGGATAATTAGACAATAAAACAGTTCTCTAAAAGTCAAAGGATCGATTGCAGTATCATTCGATAATTTTATCGTCGCAATGCTTTATTCGTAGGGGCTTTATTCGCGCCTCACTGCTGTGGATATCTATAAGGCAAAAACCTGTACCTCTGGGACTTTTTCTTTCTCCTCAGGGAAGAGGGAGGTAAACTTTCTTTTTATCTACAATATCTATTGTTGACGCAGTGATGGATTAAAAAGCACTAAACTAAATAAAGCATTGGGTGGTAACTAACAAAAACCGCAGTTGTTTTCGTGTAGTTGGGTTAAGTGCCAAAGTTCTATACCTCTTTTCTATCTCCTATTCACCTTCTGTCTCACTTTTGCACCCTCACCTCGCTTTTTTCATTATTCTTTTCTTACCTTAACACTTTCCGAACGTGTTCGCTCATATGCTGCTTTCAAAACTGGTACTAAAACTGCTATTTCTGAGATGTTGCTAACAATTGAAACAATAGCTTGAATAGTACTTACTGCATTAACGATTGTTTTACCTTAACTGCATAGCTGTCGCATATAAAAAGTTTAAATGCTTATCGAAACATTCACAGGAAGCACATTTTAAAAAATCTGATGTGTTGCACTCACATGACTTTCTTCACTTTTGCTCTAACTACTCTTACAAACTATTATTCCTCTCTCCTTCATGTTAGTAGAGATAAATATATGCAGAAATTTTCTTATTGCTTATTTCCTTGTAGGTACAAAGGGAATATTACAATACAGTAGGCTTTGAGCGAATGTTTTAAAGCTGGTCGCTATATGAAGGCTTTGAAATTCCGTAGACTTTGCACGACCAAGAGATAAAGTGAATAACGACCTTCCATTTCAGAAAATTAAGTATTGCAACACTCACACAAATAACAAGGAATATCTCCGAAATGGTTCACTTCACAAAAAAATGCATTTGGACGTAACTTGTTTTTAACGAGATCTGCATTTTTTGTGTAATGATATTTGACCTATCTCTTGCGGTTTACCAGTTATGCAAGTCATAAAGAGTAAAAGGATTACATGGGCTAGCTACAAAATTCAAAATATGCATTTCATTTGCCATAAAATATCTCAAACATGACATTTTAATGAAAATCGTTAGCCATTTTTGAGAAAATCAAAATTTTCGAAAAATTTGCCGTGTGAAATATAGTTTAGGATGGAGGAATTCTCTTTAAAATATTGTGTCGCATCCTTGAAAGATGTTAAACTTAAATCCCAATTTTGGTGTTTAACAGATTTTTCGAGTTATGCTGTACGCGCGCGCGCACGCACGCACGCACGCACGCACGCACGCACGCACACACACACACACACACACACACACACACACACTTTTCTAAAAATGTTATTTCTTGGAATCAGAGCTTCTCAAAACATTTTCGGCGAAATCTCGATATGGAAATTTTGGATGAAATACAATACTTCCCCTACTTGCTATACGTAGTAGAGGAAGTAAAAAAGATTTTGTTTGACAGTTTGGGAAAATGCAGTAAAACAAAGTAAAGGATTTTGTAAGATATGTACTATACAGGTGTAACAAGTCTGTGCTAGGTTGTTATGTGAACGTTGAATAAAGGGAAAGAAAAAAGACGTAGGTAATATATTGGTAGCAATCGCCATCCCAAGGATACGAACCCCTGATACCTAATGTGAGGGCAAGCAACCACTCTATGGTCAGTGATTCCTGTGACGTAACGAGCAAAAATGAGTAGTGCAATGCAACATTGTTAAACCCACAGAAAAATGCGAATATTTGGACAAGTTTTGCGTTAATGTTTCACGTGTGAATAATTTACACGTGTATCGGATATATAATTATAAACCTACATATCATAATTATTATAGAGGTAACAAGTTTTTGTACCGAAATAAGCGAAGCGTTTAGAGACGCTCATTAGTGTTTGTTGATATAATCGCCTTCACATCAAGTCAATGTTAGGTTATTTCTGATTTTGCCCGTGTTAATGAAATGAATTCCTCTGCATAACGTTACCTACTTGATCCTTCTCAACAAACCTAGTGTGTCTTGGAATAGGAAGTCCGCCAACAGAGGTATTCTAGTGGAAAAACAAATTTGGTGTGATAGAACCAGTTCTTGTGAGAACACGTTTAACTAGAAGAACGAGGTTAAAATGTGTAGCTCAGACAGCAATGCATCAACGTCCGCTACTTTTAATAATTGACCTTTTTTACTTTCTATTGGGTGTCTGGCGGAAATACTTTGCTATTAGGCCTATAATATGTATACTATCCTGTTTGAATTTTACCTAAGCTGATAATCGGAAAATTATAGAGGTGTTCACACATTGATTTATGGACACATAGGTGCTATCATAGGTTGATTATTCAATCAAGAGTTCCTAGCTGCTAAAGTGACTCCTTTCTGCGTTCAACACTATAATGAGGGCAATTTTCATACTTAGTCTTAACACTGAGAATGTGTTATGGGTGTCTATCTTCGACTTTCTCCTTTGTACCTATATTTTAAATTTGTGCTTCCAAAATTAGTGATAAAGCTCATTGTTCTAGCGTGCGGGGAAGTTAAGAATTGTTTCATAAACGAGTACAGATCTCTCTATTTACAGAGAGGAATTAACAATTGCAGTATCATTTGCCTGAACGACTGACACTAACGCATGATAGAATAGCAGCATATCATTTCACTTTTATTCTTAACCGCCCTTTCCCGCTACAGTTTAGTATTGTTTCGTATAAACAGTAATTTATATGACTATTCCACTTATGCCAGATTATCACCTCTTGGTCGTGGCATTATCACTTTGGTTATATCACCTCCTGAAGTATCCATGTGCAGAAAAATAATTAGCGAGCCATTAACAATAATAGGCAAAAGATAATCAACACTTCATGGTTTAGGAGACTTCTGTTCCGGTCTCAAGTCTCTCTCCACCTTCTCATCGGTCTTCTAACATATCTCCTCCCATATGGTTGATAATTGTATGCCATTTTGGGATATTGGGTATTGTCCATCTTTTCTAAACGATTTCTCCAGCTTTCCCTATATTGGTTTATTTTATCACTTATTGGACAAATACCTATTTCTTATCTTATTTCTTCGTTTTTTTATTTTATCCATTATTGTACATCCTTTTATGCCTCTAAGGTATCTCATTTCTACTATTTATTTTATGCCATTCTTTTTTCTTTATCGTCCATATTTCAAAACCACATGTTAACTTTGGAATAGCCACTGTTTTGTAAAATTTTAAGCTTGTTTCTTTTCTTGTTTTTCTGTTTAATGTTCTTGCTAATATTCCGCAACTGTTCTGGAATTTACTTACTTTATTTAGGTCTTGGTTATTCTGATGCTATATTGTATCCTAAATAGTTAAACTTGTGTACTTGTTCCAGCACTATGTTATTTATCACTATTTTGGATCTGTGAAGGTAATTTCCTTGAAAGGCCATTATTTTCGTTTTATTGGTTGATATTTGAAGACCATGTTCTCTTAATACATTCCCCAGTTGAAAAACACTTCTGTAAATCACTTTTTTCTTGAATTATTATATCAGCATATAGTAGCATATTTATTGTATTGTTTCTATTTATTTTTATTCTCTAAGAATTCGTCCATATATATATTAAAACACTGCGGAGACAAACTAGTCAGGATATTGAAATTTTAATTGAAGAGACGAAGTCAAGTGTAATTTCAAATAGAGCAGACCTACCTTTAATGAATAGCCTACTAACGCAAATTCGTTAATGTATATTCATCATATGTCTAATTCATTTCTCTGGATTAAACGCTAAAATTATTATTCACACCCTACTGGATTAGTTATGCCGACTGTAAAATTAAATCTTAATTGAAATGTATTAGTTACTGTAAGCTGTCTACTTTTAAATGCATATTATTAAATAAATAATTACTTTGTGGAATGCTCTAAACAAATACCACTTGAGGTTTTCATATTGGGATAATTTTTCTCGCGTTTCGCGCTCGCAAAATGGTGATATAAACCCTCTGGTGGTATTACTACATATAATAGCATAGTAAGAATAATAAATGAATGGTTTTATTTTGCATTGAGTGCTTATGTAGTCGGGGTAATGCTTGTATCTGCTGTAGCGATGCATGTGGTATAACTTGAAACATTTCTGTTCCTTTTATTCGAAACTATACCCAGGGTATTTGGATTTTTGAACAGAAATATCTTCATCGATATTGTGGTTGTCCCAACGTACAAAAATACCAATTTTTCTTCTTGGTCACTTAACTCGACACATTTCTACTTGAAGAGTGGTATGCATAATAATTTAATGTCTTTTAATAAGAAGCAGGGCTTTGAATGAAAAGGAATCATATTGCTGTTTTATGATGAGACACTTATGCTAAACATTTTTGTTGTACTTTGTATACCCCTTATTGTAATAAAAGCGCTCTTTCTCAGCTTTCAGTTTCCTTGATTCATACTGTAGTATCTTCTGAAAGGATCGAGATGTTTTTGTAATTTTTATTTGACAGTAAAGCTAATTGTACTGCCAATGTCCCTAGCATGTAGACATGAATGTAGTCGAAGGTAGGTAAATCATTTGTTTCAGAATTGAACTTTGAAAGTTAATTCCTTTTATAAAATGTTAATAGAAATTCCATAGGACAGTCGTTAATTACAGATTATTACGTTTAAAAGGCTCTTGCAAATTCGTAAAAGCAAGTAACGAATGAAATAACTGGTGTAAAATGCAAATTTCTCTACATTCTTCACCAAACTGTCCTAAAAACCTTACTTCTTCTGTCTACATATTGTAGATAAGCATTTGCAGAAATTATTTTCTTGTATATACAAAGGGAATATGGGAATATAGAAGCCTTTTTTATTTGACTTAATACTTGATTACAACTTGCGTTTCACCCTGCCGGTATATCGCAGGATATTTAATCTCGCACACATGCTTATGAAAGTAGTTTGAATCTAATGCCTTAAATATTTCATGTCTAAACTGGATTGTACGTGGTGATGAAAGCACTATGTTGGGGTTCTTCATCTGGAGTGGTCTGTTCCTAGCTTGCAGTGAAGTAAGAGATGTATGGCTGTTTGGTTGTCATCTAAGCATGGACACTTAGGTGAGGTTGCTTTCCCAATTCTGTGTAGATACTGTTGGGATTTTCCATGGTTTGTAAGGAATTGTGCGAGTATGAACGTCGGGTTCAGTACTGTTTCTTGCCTGGTATGGACGTTTGGAAAAATGAGGTTTGTGTGGTGGGCTTTAGGTAAGGATGTATACATTCTGTTCCAGATATTGTCTTCTTTTGCAAAATGAGAGGTATTCTGTCATTGGACTTTCTATTTTCCCGAGGAAGTCTGTTCTTTCGTTGCTATACTGACCACTGTCCTTGGATCTAGTGGAATTTGATTTGGTTGTTGCATTGTAAATCTTGGAAATTTACCCTAATCTGACGGACAGTAGGATTGATTCATTGAGTGATGTTTATTAATTGTGCTCAGGACTGCTTAATCTTATAGAAAGCTTATGAAACGTTATCGGGCTCCGGCTAGCTGCCCGCCAGTGAAGAAACATCCAGTAACTATGTGACATCTCGGAAGTAGAACGAAATTACGCCCCATGAATGCTGAAAACTGGTTCTGAGTATGCGAAAACGTATTCGAATATGTTTGAAATATAAAGGAGATCCTACTGATTATTAAAGAAACAAAGTTGTGTCTGTATGTGATTTTAAAATAATTTTTATAACATGGTTCGACATTTCTGAAAAAAATTAAAAATATTAAGCAGAAGTGGAACTGTCCTTAATTCTAAGATACCTGGATGAAACTTTCAGTGGTGTTAGAAAACAGTCCCTTATATGTATTAGAGCGATTTTCTATTGCAAAATAATGACATTGTTTAGTTAAAACAATTTCATATATCAAGCTGGTCTTAAATTTTCGTTAGGCACTGTAAGTTCTACTTGTGGTTCCTCTTCCCTTCTTGGGATTTCTGCTTTTGCTAATTCGGGTAGCACTGCTGACGTGAGTATTTTTGGATACTAGGTACTGTCGAAAGTTCCTTCAAAGTCTAGAGCGATATAGAAGGCTTAAACGATAGTCAAATCTTTTAAGAGCTGGACGCTTTGGATGGCCCTGAAATTCCTTTTTCATGAATATGAGGAAAAGAAAACTGCATCCGCATACTTTCTCTATCGACTGTTAGCTATTTCCTTATAGGCACAATGGGAATAGGAGAAACAGTAGATCGGTCTGGGTGGCTCAGTTGGTTAGACGATGGCCTACTGATCCCAAGGTTGCAGGTTCAAATCCGGCCCAGACCGATGGTTTTTAGGTGTGCTTAAAAACTCAGCTCCATGTCAGACTTACTGGCATGTAAGAGAACTCCTGCAGGACAAAATTCCGGCACACCGGCGACGCTGTGATTGTGGCAATTGACAGCGTCGTTAATTTTTTTTTTTTTTTTTTTTATAAGTAAGGTTTTGTTTACCTGTTCCGTTTTACTCGTTAGGAGTTGCACAAAAGTCATTCTAATGAAGGGGACTTCAGAGGCTCTTCCCAGAAAATTCAAAATACAATTTTCATTTGTAATGAAAAATCTTAAATATACGATATTTTAATAAAACTCGTTAACCATTTTGGAGAAAATCAACCTTTTTGAAAATGTTTCCATTTAAAGGGGTGGTAGGGTATTCTTAAATCTTCGTATTACATCTCTATAAAACGCTGAACGCAAATATTAAGTTTGGTGTGTTTAATCGGCCATTCTGTTTGAAGTTACGTTGTTCTCTCCGATACGACCTTCTTCTAAAGCTGCTTTCGGGATGGGAGGGAGGGATTTCGAAGCCTCAAAACATGTATTTCGGCGAGATCTCGATGTCACATTTTTAGTTGGGCTGCCGTATTTGTGCGTAGTGGAAGAAGTAAAAATCTGATGTGCTGCACTCACATGACTTTCTCTACTCTTGTACTAACAATTCTTACAAACTCTATTACTATATCTTCTTTGTGTTCGTTGAGATAAACATTTGTACAAATTACCTTATTGTTTATTTCCTTGTAGGTGTAAGAGAAATATTAGAATACAGTAGGCTTATGAGCGATAGTCAAATATTTTAAAGCTTCGAGATCCCATTCTCTTTGTACGCGTAACATATAAAAAATGAACAACGATGTTCCATTTCACGAAAGATTTGTTTTCCAAAACTGACACAAATAACAAGGAATATCTCCGAAATGGTTCACTCTACAAAACAGTTTGAGACATAAATTGTGTGTTTTAGCGAGACCTACATTTTTTGGTATAGTAAGATTTTGTCTTTCTCTTAAGGTTTACGAGTTACTCAGAAGTCATCCAGAGTTAACAGGACTACACAGGCTTTAGCCAGAAAATTCAAAATATACATTTCACTTGTCATATAAATATCTTAAACATATGACATTTTAATCAAAATCGTTAGCCATTTTCAATAAAATCAAAATTTTTGAAAAATTTTCCATGTAAAGGGTAGTTTAGGGTGGGGCTATTTTCATCAAAATGTTCGTGTAGCATCCTTGAAAGACATTAAACTTAAATACCAACTTTGGTTTTTAACCGAGTTTTCGTTTTTGAGTTATGCTGTCCACAGACACACACACGAACCTTTTTCTAAATTTTTTTTTTTTTTTTTAATTTAGGGGGTCTCAAAACATTTCCGGTGAAATCTCGACATCGATTTTTTGGGTGGAATACAATACTTCCCCTACTTATCAGTAGAGAAAGTAAAAATTGGTGTGACTGTTGGATACAATGCATTTTACTCAAATTTCCAGATGTCAGTTGTGTAACGGAGCAGATAATCAGCAAGTGACTGGTTAATGACTCCCCTAAAAATACTGGCTGAGAGATGCGGAAGTTTGGAGGGCAGTTTCTCACAGGGGCGATGCCCCCCAGTACAAATGCTAACGCCAATTCACGCTGAGTAACATCTCCCAAGGAGGTCGTTGACAACTGTTCAGGTGCACGAATCGCTGAGTACTTCCGTCTTCAGCGAACCACGTTCAAGTGATGGGCATTTCCGAGATTAACAAGTATGATGATGGTTGCAGTCTTCAGCGTTGGTTCACCCCGGAAATCATGCCTCTGTGTAGCACAACAAATCTACTGATGTTCTAGATAGCAATGATTTGCTATTGTCTACTAATGACAAGTTTCATCTGATGAAACTAAGCAGATCTAGTACAGCTCTAATTAAATTCCGACCCAAAGAACAGAAGATATGTAGCATCCATTGGAAAAATGTTGGCTCCGATCAAGGAATTACAGATTCTAATCCAGAATTATCCAACTCGAAACTTTTTTGAAAACACAACGGGGGCAAATTACATAGTCCCTATTGCCTTTCAATACACAGACTATATTGAACCTCTTCTTCATACGTATATCCACATTATTCACAGAAGCATATAAACAGAAGTAGAAAGGTATGCACTCACATGACTTTCTCTACTCTTGTGCTGACTATTCATAGAATCTCTTATTGCTCTATCTTCACGTTAGTTGAGATAAGCATTTGTAATTATTTTGCTGATTTTCTTGTAAGTTCAAGAGGAACGTGGGAATACAGTAGGTTTGAGCAGTGGTCATATCTTTTAAATATTTGAGATTCCGTTCTCTTTGCGCGGCTAAGACATAAAAAATGAATAACGGTGTTCCATTTGAGGAAAGTATTCCAAAACTCCCACAAATAACAGGGAATATCTCCGAAATGGTTCAGTCCACAAACATTCATTTGGGCATAAATTGTGTGTTTTAACGAGATCTACATTTTTGTATAGTAAGATTTGGTCTATATCTTACGGTTTATCACTTCTGCAAGTCGAGAGTAAACAGGACTACGTGGCTATAGTCAGAAAATTCAAAATAGGCATTTTATTTGCCATAAAAATATCTCAAAATATGGCATTTTAATCAAAGTCGTTAGAACCATTTTCAAGAAAATAAAAATTTTCTATAATTTTTTCCATGTAAAGAGTAGATTAGGGTGGAGGAATTTTCTTTAAAATCTTCGTGTTGCATCCTTGAAAGATATTAAACTTAAATACCAACTTTAGTTTTTAAGTTTTCGTTAGTTAGGCTGTTCAGCCACACGCACACAGACCTTTTTCTAAAAATACTTTTTTGGATTTAGGGGCCCTCAAAACATACTTCCGGTGAAATCTCGACATCGAATTTTTGGGTGGAATACAATACTCACAATACGTAGTAGAGAAAGTAAACTGCTGATATAGAGAATGTACTCGTATCAATGATACGGTGCGCAAGCTTTCTACATGCGAGATCTCGCAGAAGAGCTGAACACAAAAGTGAGAAGGAAAAAGTTGTTCTATCTGTATGAATTTCTATATTCATTGTTGTACAAACTATTCTTACACTAGACTTTGCTTGTTTCTGCTCCTTTCAATCAAGATAAACGTTTCGTTGTTATTTTGAGGAGGAAATAGTACGTTAAAAATTGCCACGTTCAAAAGCAAATACCGGCCTACAACTTCAAGAAACCATAAGTGTCTGATTATTCAAATCAATAACAAAGTATCTCGGAAATATTTAACGAGAAAAGAAAAAAAACCTTCTGCTTTAATCGGTGTAAATTTTCTGTGCACGGTTTAGCAATTATGCCAACGTAGCTTTCAGAACGAAAAGCCAGGATATTCGTAGACAATTCAGGGTTTAAATTTTGTCATGAAAATAACTAAAACATATCTTATTTTAATCGAAATCGTTTGCAGTTTACACACATTTTCCATGTAAAGGGTAGTTTGGTTGGGAGAATTCTCCTGTCTGTTCATGTCGCATACTTAGAAGCTGCTGAATTGGTTATATGTCCATGTGAATTAATTATTCGAATCCACCATTATTAGATATTGTAACAGTTGAATTTGTTTTGCGACATGGTGTAGCACAACCATGGAAATGTCTGGTTTTGCCAATGTTGCTGATGGTACTAAATCAAGTTTCACTTGGGGGGGGGGGGGGGGTTAATTGCCAATCTGATGAAACAAAGAATTAAGTGTTACTCTTAGTTACAAACTTAACACAAAGTAACTAAACACTTTAGTTACACGGAAGTTACGGTTTGTCACACACCTACTACAACGATATTGAAGAAAACAAACGTGACGTCCAATCAGCTTCTTCCGAATTCATAAGAGCGAGTTTGTGCAGAATTTTTGATCCTTACTGTTCAAAATGACAGCTAATTTCTTGCACGAATCTTTTTATAAAGAATTCTATTTAACACATTTTCCTTGCCACCAAATTCTGATACATGTAAAATATTTGTAAGAAGTGCTTTAAAGTTCAGTTCCTACCGCCATTATAATCTGCAAGATGTTTGTTCGCGAAAAAAAGCAATCGAAACAAATTTACGAAAAATGAACCTCGAAGTTGAGCTATTAAAGCAAAGTATCCTCATAGCTAATGGTAGCTCAGTAGCAAAAAAAGTTTATTTAAAAATAAAAGCTCAATATTTACTTTTCGTATTACATTAGGTGTAATTGGCATGTTGTATGATTGGAATTGGAACCAATTTGTAGTAGCTTTCCTCTGTCGAGTTTTCCAAAAGCTCTACGATACTGTGTGAGCGTTGTTCATTTATTTTGAAACGCATGGAAGTTTTAATTGAAACATGTAGTGTTGAGTTCCATAAATGTGTGCTAGGATGCATTAGGAACATTCAGATAATGGAAGAAAGATACGAGTTTTGGAATCGAAAATCTTTTTCAAGATTCATGATATTCTTCGGTTCGGATCTAAATAAATAATGCTGAAAGCAAAGATAAACGAAGGATTTCGAGGCAGTCCTGTATTTCTGTCCAAGGAAAACAAGAAGAGAAAGACATTCCGCTCTTACCTTCCTCTCTTTTGTGGCCGCACAGGCTCGGAAGAAATGACATGAATCTTAAGAGTGAATATAAAAAAGAAAGAAGGAAAATGAATTCGTTTTCTTTCTCTCTAGAAATAGGAAAACGGAAGTTAAGGACGTTGATGGAGAAAGAAGCATTGCACGCATCCAGCATTCGTATCCTCCCCTACATTTACAAAACTCCTATTTGGTTGTATGCCCTTAAACTGCACGTCACAGAGAAAATAACGCCAGCCAGATTGGATTTCTTTCTTCTAGATGTGCACGGTATCAAAGAGACGTAGGTTCAATAGAAGATTACCATTCGACAGCTTCACCTCTATGGCATGATGGTGTACTTTGTGTAGAAGCAAGTTTCTGCTGTAAAGGGGGATGAAAACGAAGCATTAATTAATATATTTCGCGAAAACGCCGTAGTCTATTGTCTTGGCTGTAATAATAGAGCGCCCGGGGTGTTTGTACTGTCTCTCTTTAGCGCATCTGGCACCACATCCAAGTCTGCTCCATTATTGACAAATGGGATTTCAGGCAAGTTAATTATCGTCAGATATCGTGAACCGCCTCATTAGAAGTCATGAATAACAATAGTGCTTCTGGGTATTTAAGGAGAGACTCTGTAGATAACACATTGATTTGTTTAACGCTCATCGTTACTCTGACAGGCTATAAAGACTAGATCAGCGAATACATTCCTTTATCTAAGACAAGGTGTCGTCAGCATGTGTTAGCGAGTTAACACGATGTTGAAGCGCTTTAACGTTGGAAAAAGTCAAAACACTGTTTCACTGGCTATATTAACTTCCACGCGTTAACTGCCTGAGGTCTATGAATCCCACAAAATAAGCTTCTACGTTTATAGCGCCATTAATCTGAAAATGTTACCACCTGTTGTACGTATATTAAAATTATATACGGGACACATAATTTCACTTTTATATGACAAATGGTTTCAAGAATAAGAAATTTAACTTCCTTTACAGCGTATTTCGCCGGAAATACTTGTTTTGAGACTCCCTGAATAATTTTAGTCTGTGCGCGTGCTTCTGAACAGCATTACCCAAGTGAAAAGTCGGTTAAATACCACACTTGTATTAAAGTTTTCCAAGTATGCGGCACGAAGATTTATAAAACTCCCTCTGGTACCAAACTACATTTATCTGGAAAATTAGTCAGACTGGGTGACTCGGTTGGTTAGACGCTGGCCTACTGATCCCAAGGTCGCGGGTTCAAATCCGGCCCAGACCGATGATTTTTAAGTGTGCTTTAAAACAACCTCATGTCAGTGGATTTACTGGAATGTAAAATGTCCTGCGGGAGAAAATTCCGCCACACCAGCGATGCTGATATCCTGGCAATTGATAGCGTAGTTGTTAAAAATTCAATTTTTAATTTACATGGAAAATTCTTCGATATTTTGGATTTTCTCAAGAATAGCCAACGATTTTGATTAAATTACTGCATCCATGTTGAAGATATTTTAATGAAAGAGGAAATGTTTAGCTTTAATTTTCTGGGAATGTCCTCAGACATCATCAACCCGAATGGGTTTTGCATAACTGGTAAACCGCAAGACAGACAAATGTTACTGCACAAAAATTGTAGATTCGTTAAAGCACACGATTTATATCGTTCATTGTTTAAGTGAAGTTGGCCATTTCCGAGATATTCCTTGTTATTAGTTTGAATTTTTGGCTATTTATACTTCTCCTCAAATGGGGATTCGTTATTCGTTTCTTCCCTGGTTCATAAAAACAGAACGGAATTTCAAAGTCGTTCAGCGGCCAACTCTTAAAAATTTGACTATCGATTAAGCCTACTGTATTCCCCTATTCCCATTGTACCTTCAAGGAAATATGTGATAAAATCATTTCTATAAAAGTTGACCTCAATTAAAATGAATTTGTAGAAGAATAAGTTTGGTAAGAACAATATTTTGAAAGGGGGACAATGAAAAGGAACCAGCTTCTGTTGAAGAATGGATTGAAAAATGCATATGATGCAACACATCAGATTTTTTGAGCAAATTTTAATTTTTTAAAACGTGTATTTTTTTCGTAGCCACTCACGTTTCTCTCGTGTTAAGCGATGTATTAGTTGATTTAGTCACAAAATGGAACTGCAGATGATGGATTACCGCATTTGAAAGTTCTAAAGTTCTTGTTGAAGAATTAGACATACCATAAAACTCTTGATACCAATGTATAAAAAAGAAAACGTGCAAGAATAATACCATTTTATGCCTTTCTAAAGTTAACCCTAGTCCTATTTTCTGCTACTTACTGAATGCATCCAGTAACGCCGTGTAAGTCAGCTAGTTTGAGAATAAACCATTTTGCAAAGGTATAGGCTCGAAAGGGATGGTCAACGAAGCACGAGAGTGTTCATAAAACTAGTGCGTGTAGTTCGTGTAGCGGAACACGTTAACGCGCACCTCCATTTCAAATACTGTGTGTTAAAACAGTCATAATCGAATAAGGAAGGAATAAAACAAGAGTACAAGCATTATAGCAGTTTCATTTCTGCGACGTTTCCTATACTATTGGGAGGGTAGTAGCAGTAAGGTTCGACTCCGCTACAGTGAATTTTGTATCGTAAGTTGGCTATTCTACTCGTAATTCGATGTTATTCTTTTGGTTCCTTTCATTTAACTGTTCAACACGTTGATGGAATTCCCGAAGTTACTGTCACCAAAATCATAAATATTAAACTATTTGCATGTAAAACAGAAAGGTATACAGTGTCTAGATTATTGGAACTTCAGTGCATATTTTTCGTGAGTCTCCGGATGTAAAATTTACTGTTTTTAGTAGCGTTTGACGCCGGTTTCCATTACATATGCATCTCAGGTTGTGGAGACACTGATGAACAGGAATAGGAATTCTTCAGCAGTTGGCTTAAAGTTATCTATACTCAAATCTTTATAACTAGAAAGAGTGCACAGCATAGGCCAAGGGTCGCTGAAAAGTTATGCAAACATCGGTTTGAGTGCTGTCTGCAAACGCCAAAAGACTGCCGGGGATGGGGTGTGGGGTTAGTTACCTGCTATATCCCAACCTTTTCTTTCTGTCCTGTCTTCTATGCTTGGAAATTCCTATGTCTGCTAATGACACCTGTGTTTTAGGGAAACCCCCCTCCCCAGCACTTGCAAATCTGAGATGACAAGAACCTGGAAGAAACCCCAGTGAGGAAGTTGGCTTCTGATAGGATTTGGACCACGATCAGCCTTTCACGAGTCCGTGCGTTAACACCTCGGTAACCTGTGTTTAACCTTGCTGTTTCGAAAACGAGATCTAACCAACTGTTCGTTATGCGAGCCGAATCGGTAATTCTGACTTCCAAATCGCAAAGTTATGGCCCGGTTCAACGGATGAGAGACGTTTTTAATCGCCTTGAAAGGGACCAAATTTATTGATAGTGGATATCTCTTAAAGAAAGCGTCTTAAAACGTTATTGCATTCTTAAAGGTTACGATGTTAAATTAGTGCAGGGAAATAACCATGAACATTTCTCTTATGTGAGCTATACTCTTTGATCAGAAGCCGCCGGTTGGACCACAGCCTTCTCCATCGGGTTGCTTGGAGACGTCAACACCTTACTCAACGTTGTAAGGGAAAACTTTTGTGAAACGCAAAAATCACCACGATGCAAACATTTAAAAACGCGGTTAAACAAAACGTTAGCGTATCTTGAGCGTCTGTTGCCTCTCTCCCCCCATCCCCCCACCCCCACACACAATGATTCTCAAAGGAAGTGAAAACTTATGTAAACAAATAAATATTTTGCTTAGAATATTTCAAAGCTTCAGAGTACGTTAAAAAGATACTAAGGAAAGGATGTAATCCATTCTGGATGAAAATTACACAAACTGTTTCTAGCATAAAATGACAGAGTATGCTCCTCACAGAAATCCATACAAGTGGTGCATGTGTTCAGCATAAAATTATCATAAATGGCATTTGAATACCCTGTTTAGTTTGAAAGATACTGGGGTTTGACTTCCCTATTCCAATTTGGGGTCTCTCGCGGGACATTCCTGCCGCAAGAGCAACTTGTTGAAGGGTAGTAGTTACATTCAAGGTCAAATTCAATATATTTAGCTTGCTGGTGCGCCATTTCTTTGAGGTGAAAGTTGTTAAAGGTAAGACCCAAAACGTTTTCGAATAGGGTGGCTAAAACGAGTTTAGGTTGTGTTACATTAAAACTGGGTGCTTTGGATACTGCCCTAGCTTTTAATAAAGCAAATTCAAAAGGCTGAAGTATCAAGTGCATTGGCATAATATTGGGATTAATGTGCTGACATTTTCACGGAGGTTGAAAATGAGCATGTAATAAAAGCAACGATAAATACAAGAACAAGAAAACTAGAGTAATAGAAACAAATCGGATGAGGTGGTCCAAGTAAAATCAGGATAACCTAGCGCGCTGTAACGCGAGGCTCACATTTGGGAGGTCCTGGGTTCCATTCCCATCGACCACCTACTCTGACCTTGGGTTTTTCATGGTTTTCCTGGTCGGTAGTCGAATGCTAGGGTGGTCTTCATCGGCCGCTAGAAAACGACAGCTCCTGTAGTGAAACGCTTCGAGCCTGAAACTATTAGACTTCCGCGTTCCTTCCAGTGGCTCCTTCACTTCATACCTTCCTCAGGCAACGACCCAGCAACGGCAGAGAAGGCATTGCGATTCGTCAGCGATATAGGGTTTCCCAAACAGTATGGAGTTTTTTTAGACTTCTAGAATGACATCCTCCTATCTTAACGTTGTAAAGTTTTAGCTCTTTAGCGGTTTAAGCTTTTTACTGCCTTACCTTTCACTTTTTATCTTTTAGCCGTTTAAACTGTCACTTTTAAACTCTAAACAGTGAAGTGTAAATGTTTGCGAGTTTTACCTGTTTTTGTCTTTGGACTTCGGGCCCAAATGACCTTGTCGACGGGCCCTTAAACTCACTTCCTCATGGGGTATGGTAGTGGCATGAAATCTATGTAGTATGTCGCAGTGCGTGAGGTGTCCCCCTCTGTTATATAACCTACAGGTACCTACCTACGAGGTAATGTTACCATAATGCAGCTGGATCAAGTGTGTATAATGTTTATACAGTTTTCTGCAGCTCCACTTTCCAGCATAAGTTGTTCAGAGATTACTCACCTAAGTTAAGAGTTTTACCAGACATTCTCTCGCCATCTACCATTACAGTTTTGAACATTTTAAAGTAATACAATAACTCATAAGGTTATTTGTTGAAATATATAGTGATTTATTAGTCCTATTGAAACAATGGTAACATGGTGTAATTTTACTGTAAAACCAACTAAAACCGCAATAGATCCCTGCAAGGTTTCATAAACGTTTACAGCTCAGGTAAATTATATACAAGAACCTAGTTTATTCGACTCTTATTAATGATTAATACGAGTTCTTTTTTTTTTCGTCACTTTTGTTTGCTTTGCTTTTTGCTTCTCAAACGCAGCAGAGATTAAAACAGAAACTTATGCTGACTTACGTGTGCAGCACGGATGTAATTACATAGATGTTTGACGTTTTGATTTCCTAGCAGTGCGCATGTTACCATTATATGCTTCATAATACTATTTTATGGATTTTTCTTTCTTTTTTGTAACAATGTTAGCCCTTCGGCAGCTCCCAGAATTTTGTCTGCCTCTTAGAATTTAATTTCATCCATATCCTTAGCTGTCGCCATTTTATCGATTATTCAGGTAAAATAATAACGATTCAAATCGAGGAAATCACAAGGATGCGAAAACAAGAGACAAGTTAATTGGACTTGAATTTGAATTTGAACAGATAGCGTGGCCACCATGACAAAGTCCTCTAAAATACATAATGAAATGTAAAAGTTTATCAAACCAAGTCTATTTATCAAACACGTGCAACTACAAAGGGTAGTTGCCTTGTACTCGGACTTCAAACCAAAGTTGGTAAATGGAATAACACAGAGCACGGTGATGTCCAACCTTGCCTCTTTGGAGACGCTTACGTAATGAGCGGCTATTTCTCACTGCGCTGCTTCAGTCAGAGGGTGAGTCAGTCAGTATCCATTTTATATTTTAAAATATAAGTGGAAAATGATAGGTATAGTTAAGTCCTAAGTTGTAAACGTACAAACTTTGCTATATAAAAAAGAAACTTCCCTCTTTTCTTGTTGATGGCGAAAATCTGCCTGTAACATCTAACAGCCTGAATTTCACCCCCAGTCTTAGTAAGGGATCAATTTTTAGAAGCCTTTCAACTTAAGTTGCCCTTAATTTTCAACCATGCTTGAAGCGTGTTAAAATTTTCTTCAGGCTATTGTCTCGTATATTAACACATGGATAATTTTTTTATATTTTGGCAATGTTGGACAAAATTAAATTACAGAACCGATTTGGGAGCTTTCGTCAACAAAATCTGATGTGGGAACGTATGAAAAATTAAAAAATAAAAGTTAAATGGTAGCATTACAGCCCTTGTGGGCCTTGGCTGCCGACCTAACGCCCGAGGTGGATGCTTATCCAGCTGGAAAGTTGGTTTTGAGCATCTACAGGCCGGTAGCAGTAATGATTCTTAGTAGGCATCGATCCTATACGTGGGACGAAGAATGCCCACGCACATGCATTGACTCGAACCGACGCCACGCTACAACCCACTACGTCACGGTTCAGAACATATCCAAAATTTTACTTTCTAATTTGATTATGTAAATTAAGTGCGCTTGCGGCCTAATGTATCGAGGTAGATTTACTTTCTTAGGAAAGTAGCAGCATAACGTATGTACAAATGCATAGCGCTCAACAGAGCTGAACATGCGATGCCATCCTTAATGCTTAAATATAGAATTATATCTAATGTGAATTTACCATACATATAAAACGGCTATTTCGGACCGAAAACGAAACACAAATTTGAATCCTCTCAGATTAGCCAACCTAAGCAAATCACTTCAAATACAGTGGGCTTAACAACACAATAAATCTCGGAAAGGCCGTGCAACTTCCCTACTGATACCTAATTGATACACAACCGATCGTGACTGAAAAAGAAACTTAGTATTTTTCTTTTTAAATATTTTAGGGTGTACACAAATGATTACAGGGCTTTTAAACGTATATTTTCTCTGTGGTATGTAATATTTTGAATAACTTAAGTTGAAGAAAACGTAAGTTATAACACAAACAAATATTGAACATAGGACACGTTTGCGACATGGCATATATCTAGGCAGTAGTCCATTTGTTACAACAGTCACGTTAGTATGTGGTGCCTATAATTGATCCTACTGTTACAATTATTGTCCTCAACTTGTGTGGGATTGGAAGATGTATCCCTACAGGAAAGTTGCAGGTGGTCAGGTCGGGGGACCTCGGAAGTCGTTCGGACATAACCGACTTTGTAATCAACCATTCACACACTTCGTTTTAGAAGTGACGGCGAGCGCCATTTTGTTGCCATATTATGTTGCTGTTCTGTTGAGAGGTTTGACGTCATTTAGCTAATATCGAACGCTGAATATGAAATGGATAAATGCTCAAATGAGCCCAGAAATCAGAGCGTAGTTGCCTGACATCTTTCCAGGCAAGAGAAAAGACCTCATCCGAGTTACTCACCCTAGAAGGTAGAACAGACGCGGAGGGGGACTTCGGCACTTTGACCTCAGATCTATGCCCCCGAGAGGGAGGGGTGAGGCGAGAGGACACAAAGGGCGGCCAGACCATAGTAGGGCAGGGTCCCTACATTTACCCAGTTAGAAGCTGACACCAGCCAGTACATCGATCCCGCCGGTTCGCGCAGAGCGTTGCCTGCAGAGGCCCCTCCGAGGCTCAAGGGTCTCGGTGTGACGATCCGAAGTCCGGCTACCGTGATAGGGGACGGAGTCACTCACAACACTTCATCCCACCATGCTGCAACCGAACGCCCGCTGACATTTTAGACCCTGAAAGAGATCAAACGGATGAAAGGATGAACGAAATGAGTAGTGAAGAGAAATGAAGGGAGAGGAAAGGATGATGGAGTAATTTGTGGAATGATGGCGGGGGAAATCGGAGAAAACCCGCCCCTACGCCCATGTGTCCACCACACATCCCACATGCGGACGCCTGGGATCGAACCCGGGTCGCTTTGGTGAGACTTGAGCGGTCTAACCACTCAGCCACGGCGCGGCCCTACTCGCCCTAATCGAGACTAGAACTCAGACCTCATGAGTATAATACAGAGGTGCTACCCCTTAGATATGGGCTTCTTGATCTGCTAGTTGAGGAAACTTGATTCGAAGACAAAGCACTTTTTGTACGCGAGTTATGCTATACACAGCTAATTATGAAACACCTTTAGTCAATTGGTACACCCTGTATAAATGCTAGTCCATCACTTATTCAAGAATTGTCTCGAGCTGCGCGACTCTAGCAGATTTCGAGTTATGCGTACAGAAAGATAGGCAAACCGAGGCTAATTAATGATTGTCCCACGCACCTGAAAGCACGTAGCCAGTTAAATTAGTGAATAAACAGAAGAAATCTGTTCGCTATGCCGTTTATACCCGGTTCAAGATCAATGAAGCAAAACGGTTGTGAAAGCTAAAATTAGTGAACGTCATTGTTCATCTCTGACGGGAATTCGTGATGATGCTCAGTTGATTATAACGCTTTAACCTTTTTCCCTACCTTTTTATGCTGTTCTTGCTGTTTCTTATAATTGAATTATTCGTTTGATTTTACTCTGACTATGGTATGCAGATACAAACACACCCAGAAAAAAGAATAAAAAAGGGAATGGTACAGCCGATTCAGCAGTTCCCAGAGGAGTGGGGACAGAAAGGCTATTGTGTATTGTTAATATTGTTTTGATTTGAAAGCGCTCAGTGAATTTGTTTCTGGATGGGAATATATTTAATATTTCTCGTCTGTGAGAGAAAAAATATGAGTGCGATAATACGCTTAAACATTATCCTCTTAAATTTATTTTTTCAACTAGTTGGCACAAAATGGGTCAGAAATTGCTGTTTACTGTCCACCTTTCAATTGAGGGTCGGGTTTCGATTCTCGGTAAGGACATTCCTATAATTAGAGAAGGAAGGAATTTCACAAGGCATTCTATATCTATATTTCACCAAAATGCTTTTTTGAAGGTCCTCTGTGCTAATAAAATATGTTATAAGAAATAACGTGTAGGTGTATAAATCAAACGGTAACTTAAACACCAACTTTTATTTTATACTTAAGTCCGGTAAGAACCAAGGATGCTCGTCTAAAATTTAGAACAAGGTCTCCTCGAACTTCAATTGAAAAAATAAATTATTTACTCAAATGCCGGTAACAGTGTTGATTTAAAATAATTGAGCAATGGAAATGGAGAATAAATTTTCTCTCGAGTTTTCTGTAGACAGCATGAGAGCTTTATTCCGATTGAATTTTATGTAACTGGAATAATAAAATTCCAAACAAATATAAGATACTTAAAATGTGCAGTTTATTTCATAATCATAGCACTAAATTTTTCCAAAATACTCCTAATACAGTTTTTTCCAGGTTTAAAGTTTACCCCTGGCACACTAACTGTGTAATATGTTTGGAAATGTGGTATTACTTTTTCCTGACAAAAATAGACTTTTAATATAAACTGTTGAGTGTTAATCTTAACCTCTGAATTTTGCGTTTAACTTGGGCCACATTTTGCAATTAGAAATCATTTATAGACAAATGTATATTAACATTAGCCATAATAATAGTCATAGTTGTAACATTAAGTTCGTTTTTGCGGCACCTGTAACTTCTATGGCCATGTATGGTTTTGAATGGACAAACTGCTTGTTGGCCGCAGATTCTTTAACCTTGGGGTTTCAATCATTTTGAACTTGAAACTCCCTCGCTCGCTCTCACTCAGTTTCTGCGGAGGGTAACGAAATATTTTACTTAAAAGAAATTTTCCTCCACTTCAGCCGAGTATTGAATCTGGCCTCTGGATCACTGACCACTTGGCCACACAGGCAACATTTTTAGTTTTACTACCACGCACGTTGTTGTTGTTGTTGTTGTAGTGTTTAACGCCCGCTTTTACTACTACGGCACCACAGGCGGTGACACTGATGATACATGGAATGAAGATGGAGTACCGGTGGAATGAGATGGCGGGGGAAACCGGAGCACCCGGAGAAAACCCGCCCTGACGCCGCTTCGTCCACCACGAATACCACATGCGGGTCCCTGGGATCGAACCCGGGCCGCCTAGACCACGCACGTGTAGATAGGGAAGGTGTTGCATTCCATCAAGCATTCAATGCCCCGGAAATACAGGTTTTGCGGCTCCTGAAGCCCCCCCCCCCAAAAAAAAAAAAAAAAACCACAGAAATTGTAGAAAAATGCGCGCGCGTTTGTGTGTGTGTGTGTGTGTGTGTGTGTGTGTGTGTGTGTGTGGGGGGGGGGGGGGGGAGGGGGGGAGGCATAACTCATACGAAAAACTGGATAAATACCGAGTCTGGTAAAGCTCCGTATCTTCCAAAGATGGAGGACCATTGGCCGAGTGGTTACGCCGCTCTCCTCTCGCCAAGGGTTCAACTGCTATACTACTATACTGGTTTCAGCGAAAGAATTGGTCGTGATGTAAACAATGCCTAAAAATGTATCCTTCCGCTTTCTCGCTGTGATTGGAGCAGTGACGGCACTACTTTCATAACCACGTGTTGATAGGAGAGAAAATCACGTGGATCCTGCAACTATCATCACCTGCCTTCGATCCACCAATCCTTCACGCGGTAGCTTAAAACACGTTACTGATTAGATAACAATCGCGTGTAGCACTCTGAACTAAAAACGTAATAAATATAAATTTAAAATCAGTATAGAAAAGAAAGCTTCGACATACCTAATCTGAAAGAGGTTGTATTCCATCTAGATCGCAGTTCTGCTCCTCCCCCTCCCTTTATCTTTGGTATACCCAGTGGCTGCTAATTAACCGAAAATTATAAATAAAACGAACGCTAACTTAACCTCCCGTGAATCAGATGTAAGCTTATATAAATAGCGGATTATAAGCATATAACGAACGCACCCTCACGTGATTTGGTATGACCAGTGGTAAACTCAGAATCTTAACGGCTATAGGCGTGGTTAATTTCCCTTTTCTTAACTTTTCACTTCGCGCGGAATTTGTGCTTAATGCAGATACACCTGTAAAATTTGCTGTAGGGTTAACAATACGTTTGATAGCTAAAGTGGGATATTTCTCGCATAGTTTGTAGAACACATTAAGAATTATAACTTTTTCACCACTCGTTAGAGGCTTCCCTCTGAAATGTTCTATAAACTGCACTTGTTTGGCCATGATGGCTTACTAACTCACACCTTCCCGCTTCAACAGTAGACTAACAGAAGCAGTCTGCGCACGTTCTTTGCTCATTGTCTGATTAAGTGCAATTGATTACTTTAGATTCATTTTGTTGCAATTCTACATGGTACAATAACACGTTAAACATACCTTTGTTACACAATACAGAGAATATCCAGTAGTTCTTGTTACTATTGAGCGAACTACTTTGTATCCGATGTACCTTGTAATACGCGGCATCAGCCAATGGACGTACACTTTAATTCTATTTGTACACGTGCTTCTGTTTACATCACGGCCAATTCTTTCGATGAAACCAGCATAGGGGACGATATTTTGAATTTTGGTGGACAGAGTGACATCTGAGCCGATTTTCTCCGGGTTCTCTGCTTCCCCCCTTCATTCCACCAACGGCTCCATAATCGCCTTTTCCTTCATCCATTTCGCCCTCGTTTCATATAGTGTCCTTCCTCACTGTCACACCAGGCTTCGGGCTGATCACCCACCGTGACTGCTCTCGCTGATCCAGTTTGTCTGCTCCTCGTCAGGCATCTGACCCCAGGCGACCTCTTGTAAGCCCGGAAAGTGCAAGTCCTCCATAGGAGGAGTGAGGAAAGTAAACGGGAAGATGATCCACACACCTCGACTACCTTTTACAGGCAACATTTTTGGAAAAACGTGGATTAAAATAGTATTTACGACAAAATCTTTACCTTGTACTTCCTGGAAATAGCCTGTAAAGTCCACTTCATTCGAAAGGAATCTTTATCTTGTAATCGTAAAGGTTAAGCGATTGACGAAAACACACTGGACGAAAAAATGTAGATCTCATTAAAACGCACAATTTATTCCAAGTAACTATTTAATGCCATAGGTACAGTTTGTCCAGATCGTCGTGACACTCCATGTGCGCAAGAGAGGAGAAGTTAGAAGTGACTGGAGTTGTTGGGAACAAGCTAGTGATATCAGAACTCGGGCAGTCACACACACAAGCAGTGTATGTTTACGTATTGTAAACAATTGTGTAGTTATCACAAGGGCAAGAGAAACAATCCCCACCTCTCCTATTATGCATGTGGGCACGTCTCTGCTCTTGCGCATCCATGCTTCAGGAGTGGGAATGTCTCGACGAACTAGACGGGCTGTAAGCCATTTCTAAGACATCCCTGGTTAATATTTCGATTTGTTCAATACTTTCATTCTTTTAAAGTCCTTTCGACATTCAGTTGTTTCTCGTGATTGCGTGGAAATACTACTGAAATTTTAAGATCAGGGCGTAACGTCCAGTTCTTAAACATTTGGCAATCTCAATTCCTTTTGTATCTATAACGAAATGTGTAATGAAGCTATTTCTACAAAGGTGTATCTCATTTAAAATGGTCAATGGAAAAGTTAACTTTCGCAAGAATGTTTTATGCAATCCTAGCATTAAAACGGCTTATGATTGCATAAATAGTGCAAAATTACCCTATTTCTGGTACCAGTGCCAGAAAATGAATGACGTAGTTACCATGGCATTAAGACAGCAATGACTTCGCCGCTACAACATAATTTTCTCCAGTGTGCCTGTAAGAAAATCTGAAATCGTCACTCAAGTGCAGCAACATTCAAACACAAACTAATGCATTTTCGCTTCTCCATCCCCAAAACTTTTCGTGTTCTTTTTCGTGAACATCTTTTTGATTTTTCTGGAATTAATAAACTCTCCGCACTCCTGGCTTCGTTCAAAATGTCAAGTGAAATACAATCCGTATTTTCTACAGTTGTATCATTAGCTTCCATTTTCCTCTAGTAGTGTTGAAACAAATGAAACCTCTGCTTAGCAACCATATTACGTCATACATGTGTGATCTGATGCATTATAATTTTTCATTTGGCAAATTTATTATTTTTACGTACTGTAATGCTAAAATTGCTTAAAAAGTTGTATGTAACGCATGCATAATCTTTTATTGTGACACTGGTAAAATTAGCACGTTCACTTTCGCTCACGCGTTAAACATATACTCGTGTCACAATGTGTCAGATTATTCACTAGTTACATAAATAACTATTGCATACACACCAATAAACTAGAATGTAACACACCAGATTGTTTGATTGCACATTAACGCTGTGTAAGCCAGAAGTAAACAAGGTTTTTATCATGTGCGTAGGTTTGCCACATCTGTACACCAGGACTCGTGGGTTTCGCGGAACTGCATTAGAATCCAAGCATATTATCTACATATACACAGAAACAATGAAATGAAATGTACAAACCTGTAACAATAACAGGGCTAAGTACAGTTTTTAAAATCGACTTATGCTAATCATGCACAGTATGCAGATGTTGGCAGCCGTAACCAGAAATAAAACAAAGGAGGCGTGAAATGATTTTCCCGGAACACGAGATGTGGGTTTGTTTGAAGGTTTTTGCGAGGGTGGTTATTACAGCCCTTCACATATTCGACCCCTGTAGTCGTACAGATGGGGAGATGTTCGCCAACCACCATTACACTGTCGTTAATGGAGATGGATGCCTCTATTCTGTCTCATCCCCTGCTCGAAATGTCTTCCCTTAACTACCAGGCTCGAGTTTTACTTCGGGGGTTGCATAATGCCGGCCGGGTGTTTCAGGATGTTCCTGGGCTGACGGGACAGCTATTGTGTTGTCCAGCGACGTGAATATCTAGCCCAGCTGAACATGTTCATATCCTCCAATGTTCTTCATAAATAAACAAGGCACACTTACATTAATGTTGACGTTAGCATGGTCTGTATTTAATTCAATGCAGAATTATCGCAGTATGCTTGCATTTTTTCAAGCTACGTATCTTTAGAACGGTGAGGGTAGAGCAGTAAAAACTGTAATACAAACCAACGTTACTAACTGGTATATTAAACCTCGAATGATCATTCAGTTTCATATACTTCCCACAGTATTCTTCATAGGATCATTGTACGATGATCTGGAAGACTTCACTTGTGTAGGTATACGCTCCATTAACCCTCAACTAATTAAAGTCTCCCCTATATACACGGAAGAGTGAAATATTGGTTGAATTTTTATTTCAGATTTCTTTACTTTCCACTTGAGTGTATTCAAAAGCACTGAAATGTCCTACAGCCTCTAAAATATCTAAAGTATAATGGGAGTGATAAAGTTAATTTTAGACCTTTTTAAAAGTTTATGCGTTCTTTGTTCCACAGTTTAGTAAATCAAAGGCCATTCAGTTTTCACAGTATAGAAAAACAGTTAACATTAATTTTTAGCCAAAAAGGAGCAAAAACTGGTGAATGTGAAAATTCTCCACCACCAGAGCAACAATTTAAACATTTTTTTAAAATGTCAATCTGGCACTAAGGAAATGTGATTTTTCCATTTGTTAATTGTAAACATTTGTTTCACAATTTCTGTTAAAGCATTAAAACATAGAGGAAACGTAGAGGAAATGCAACTATTTCCTCACCTAAGGTTTATTAAAAAAGTTTGGCATCCGGAAAATGCAATACATAATCTGCAGAATTAGAATAACATTTATTTAGGTATTTTATTGCTAAAACCTGCACACGTATGTAGCATTTAAATAACATTTTAATGAAGTAAAATGGGATCGCATGCATATCGTACTTGTCTAATTTACCTTTTGTTTTGGTGCATCATCTATACTACTAAATCGTTAGCCGTGTAGATATATCGTTTGGAATGAAATAGCGGTGCCTTTTATCTTGATTACACATTTTCTGTGAATTAACATAGCATTCTCGATGAGAAACCAAATTCACCTTTGCAAGTGTGTTCTGTTATGATTCCAGCATGTTCGTATTGATATTCGACCTTGTAAATCCTTCTTAGGCAGAAAAACGTGAGCCACCCACACTAAAAATTGAAGATTATAACACTCAGTGGTGTAAAATTGTTATAGCATTCCATTGTTAACGGCCATGTATCTCGCGATGAAAGTTCTTGTATCGGTTAAGGCGTTAAATGATGAATCATTTGAATGGCTCTGAAATGGATTAGGTAGAAACACAAGAAATTTTACAAGCAGCGGAGGAGATAACGTGCGAGTTTTTACCAAAACAATTTGGCATTACATACAGCATATGCAGTATTATAAAATGTGATTAAGTTGTGCTCTACTCCGTGTCTCTTACATTATAGAAATCGAGGCGCCTGAACTAGGGAGCAATCGGTTCTAAGATCTGCGGTGGCGCTAGACCCATACTTGGTAAAATTACTGTCCCCACCCCAGCATTTTTTTCACAAAAACCAGATTCGAGTAGGTATACCGTGTCTTAATTAAAAAATATTTGCCATATGGTAACATGGTGCTTGAGCCCGCTAAATATCCATACTCATAAATTTTCAGAAACCACCGTTCACACAAATGACAGTTGTTACACAAGGAGCGGTAGAGTGAATTATATTTACCTCGGTACTTAACAAATTTGCCCCATTTAACTCGATCACTACGGCTTCTCACCCCCACTTGCCTGGCCACTAAACCAGACAGTACCACTATCAAATAATTCCTGGAATATCGGAAAGCAAGTCCCTCACGAAATACAGAAAATTAAATGAACTTTGAACACAACAGTTTAGACGAAGTACGAAAAATTAACCATTTGGGTAACTACGAACACATTAACAATTTATATAAAAGTAAAAAGTAACAATTTGGACAATTATAGAAGCACCACATCTAAAAGCATTAAATAACATTAACGGGTAAGGTACTTCACACACTACATGCTACAAAATGAAGTGACCAGGACGGGACAAAATCAATAGTACAAGTTAGCAAATACAAATCACGCCTGTGGCTCCTCACAAAGTGTTAAATTTCTTCTGAAAGAAACATGGCAGATAAAACCCAGATAAGAGCCGTACAGTCCTTTATCAATTTAAGTATTCGGCTTAAAAAGCATATAAGCAACTCGCCAAATTGATACGTGACACTGACAATACAGAACTCCCCGTGCGAGGTAAAGTTCGCCCGAGACCAGACCTCCCCCCCCCCCCCAAAAAAAAAATGCCTACACGTTACATGCTGTGACTAAGCTGCATGCTTAATAATTTAATATTCAGGTTTATCTAAAATATGTATAGTAACGGCGCATATTAAGTTATTTTGCTTTTTGCAATCGGCTTTTGTATACACTATTACTCGCAAAATAAAACACGTTCTGAGCTTGCGTATCATAAATAACTGTTTAGTTTATGTATTTATATTAGGAACTGTGTTACAGCCGATTTTCATAAAGAAAACAGTTTTCAATGGCGCGAGAATTAGCAAGATGTAGGCATTTTTACTTTCTCTACTGGTAAGTGGAGGAAGTATTGTATTTAAATTAGCCTTCTACACACGCACACACAAACATAAAAAATTCTTCATTCCTATTTCAGAGAGATTCTCGACTACGATGACTCGATTTTATTTTAAAATGGAAACGCGCTGCCATGGTTTGCGTATTTGCCACGATTTGCGTAGTATAGATAGGAAGGAAGAAGGATGTTGATTTTTATATTTTATTAATCTTCGATTAATGAGTTCATTTTACATCAATCGTAGTATAATACCAGTCAACGTTACACGCATTAAAATGTTAAGAGAATTTATCTAATTTTAGGACTAAAACTCGACTTAGAATGAGTTACTATTCTAAAACCATAAAGTTAATGTTGATGACTAAAACACAAAGATACTTGTTGAAATCGCATCCCTATTGAAAATTATCTTGCAACTCTGCTCTCATCCCTTGATAATGAAGCTGGCTTTTTAGTAGTGCTTACGGCATACGGCACCACAGTGAAGCTAAATTCACTGCTAACTTAAAAGTGCGTTTTCAGGTAAAACATATTTAAATGACTTATATTTGATTCGTTTGTGGGGGAAACCCAAGCTTTCTGCGTTTAATCATACAGTCCCAATTAAAGTTCAAATTGCGGTAATAACTTCATATGACGTCACAAATCCCTCACCACTACAGCTACACTAGTTCGTTGTTCGTATCGTTTAATATTGTTAGGGTTATTAGTCTTTTGAGTCACGCCTGGAATCGGGCCATGACAATGTGAGCACAAGAAAGGTCCAAGAAGACTAGAAGAAGAAAGCCTTTGGAATCCAGACCAAGTAAATAGTTGTGACTGGTGTAAGCATTTCGTCAGCATCTTATGAGTGTTTCTGCTATTGTGAAGGTGTCAAGGGAAGTGTTGCATGTATTAAAATTCCTTTCATTCTCTTGTATGAAAGAGAGATATTGAACGCTGGTAGGCACGTTAGGATGGTGAGGCGGAGTCCAATTTTGAAAGGGAAGCGTTACAAGTAATGGACAACAGCAGTATGTGATATGTAGCTTAGACTATTTGCCTATGATGATCCGAAAGAAAAAACTTAATATATAGTCCATTTCCAAGTAAACTCGATATTATTTCACACGCCAGCTTTTCCAACTCCCCAATAATCTATCCCTTTTAGAGTACAACACAAATATTTCGTCAGTGCATGACTATTATGTATACGTACTCATGTACAATAAGTGGCCCATTATCCTATGTTGGGAAATGGGAGAATGGGCCACTTTTTTGCACGTCAAAATACTTTGTTGAAAGTCGAACTTCAAATTGACCATCCCCGGCTAATCAAACGTTTACATTTTGTCTAGCATGATTCTACCGTTTACGTTGCTACACACTTTATTGCAGGTGAAACGTAGATGTGTATAGTAAAATGGAGCAGCAGACATGAAATACAAATGAAGTATCAGCGAAGAAATTGAAGACACTAAAACTTAAGCCATTTACATAGAGACGTTGCTAATTTAACAGGAAGGAGTGATTGTTGCAGTGTTATTTTGTAAACGTCATATAAATTTGAGCATTAATGCACAAATACAAATACTGAAGGGCCCTAAACCTCGGCAGTATAAAATATCGGTTACATCGCATTTACAACACAAGTTAAACAGAAATACCAAACATTCCTACATACAGAACAAAAACCGTAGTGCCCTGGCAGCTCTTTAATTTTGTTTCTATGTAAGTGTACGGTTGTATGGAATCAATATAATTACTGCTGTTACTGGCTGTTTCACAAAAAAGACAAATCCATATGATCTTCAGATTTATTTTCAGCAGTTTCAGTATTTAAAATGCATAGCTTGCACTATACTCTTAATTCAGTTGATACATTTAAACTGCCATTATCAGTTTACTCTTGGATATTGCTATTTCCTGCTTCTTCATACAGTCTCGCAGAATTCGGCACACACACTTATTCACAAATCTGCTACTTCTTTGACACCTTTTCCTTATGTAGGAATTATAAGCTCTCTGAGACTGGTAATGTTCTACTGGTTGCAATTTTAAAAATCTGATGTGTTACACTCACATGACTTTCTCTACTCTTGTACTAACCATTCTTACAAACTCTTATTCCTATATCTTCTTCGTGTTTGTTAAGAGAAACATTTCTACAAATTATCTTATTGTTTATTTCCTTGTAGGTGCAACAGGAACTTAGAATACAGTAGGCTTTTTGCAAGAGTCAGATGTTTTAAAGATTTGAGATTCTGTTGATATTGCACACTTAACATACAAAAAAATGAACAACGATGATCCATTTCATGGAAGTTCTAAGTTTTCCGAAACTCTCACACATAACAAGGAATACTTGTATCTCCGAAATGGTTCGCCCTACAAGAAAATTTATTTAGATATAAATTGTGTATTTTAGCAAGATCTACATTTTTGTATAGTACGATTTTGTCTATCTCTAACGGTTTACCAGTTATGCAAAAGTCGTCCAGAGTAAATACGACTACAGGGGCTATAGCCAGAAAATTCAAGATATACATTTCATTTGTCATAAAAGTATCTCAAACATATGACATTTTAATCAAAATCGTTAGAGCCATTTCCAAGAAAATCAAAATTTTCGAAAAATGTTCCATGTAAAGGGTAGTTTAGTGTGGGGCTATTTTCTTCAAAATCTTCGTGTCGCATCCCTGAAAGACATTAAACTTAAATACCAACTTTGGTTTTTAACCGACTTTTCGTTTTTGAGTTATGCTGTCCACAATCTGGCACACAGACTGGCACACAGACACACACACACACGGACCTTTTTCTAAAAATGCTTTTTTTTTTTTTTTTTTTTTGGACTCAGGGGGTCTCAAAACATATTTCCGGTGAAATCTCGACATCGAATTTTTGGGTGGAATACTTCCCCTACTTACCAGTAGAGAAAGTAAAAATGGAAGTGCAGTTTTCTTCAAACACAGACCCACGTGTTTTGACATTCAGAGGTTCATTTTTAGGCCGGGTAGTTCATCTGGAATGAAGTGCTCACAGCAAACGAAGGAAGTTCGGATAGATAGAAATAATGTCGATTTACTCTATTTAGTCAGACTTTGAATCTGCTTGAACTCTAATTGGAAACTTATTTCTAAATTTACATTTGTGGTGTTTGAACACACAAAAGCAACAAAATATCCAGGCATTTCCGACAGATTGGCACGCAAACTCATGCGTACAATGAGATCCAAGTTGCTTGACCGTACGTCTATTGCTGTGAACGGCAGGCGACTAGGATCTCTGACGTTACTGCATTGGAAGCCTCATCACTTCGAATTTGCGAGAACGAAGCCCCGTAGAAACACGTGGTTTTCGCTGTTATCTTTTATAAACAAAACATTTATTCTGAAAGTCACTTGATTTTAGGTTGACATTACCCTAACATAATATATAAGACAATAACATGTAGAAGAAAATTGGGAAGGAAATGCAACGCTCCAGGTCTAAATTTGCGATAACTCCCCTGCATTTGCCAGTTGTGAGGACGGTTCTTGGGAAGAATCTGAAATGCATATCTTCCGTTCACGAGTCCGTGCCATAACGACGTTGCCATATGAAGGTATTATTACGGATTTAACAAAACTAATCGGATAATTTTGGATAATTAAGATGCAGAGCAAAAGACGTTCTGAAATGCCTTGTAAAAGTAAGTGACAAGATACGTAAGTTTACAAGTACTCTGGAGAAACCGAGAGACTATTCATTTTATATCCACTTAAGTTTATTACATGGCACAAAATCTCCTAAAAAGTTAGTTTCCCGGAAGCAAAGAGTCTTGGGGCGTTTACAAAAAATTAAGTTCAACGTGTACTTTTCTCATGTATCTCCTGTATGAATGCTATTTCTGAGAAATAAAAATGTAATGTCGAAGATACTAAGTTGAAGGGTAGTTGCGTAAAGTTCTAACATTATCTTGCATATTTAATTCCATATAGTTCAATTTTCACTAGTCCACTGAGTCACCTTTTCCCCATTTTGCAACCAGTTCCCTCGCTCCTCTCAGTGAGGTGGTGAGGGGGGGGGGGCGCAGTGCTGCGTCAGGCATGGAAACATAGTGGGTGCGTGAGTGACCACGAGAGGACTGGCCAGAATGAAACCACTATATTCGGCCACGATATAATCAGTTCGATGCGAAGAGTAACTATGGTAACAGTTGTGGGACATCGGAGATGCAGTTAGGTAAAGGAAACGTCCGCAGTTCCGAGTTGTATTCATTGCTGAAGCTTGCAGAAATTAGTTTTCGTTGTGCAACTGTACATTTCTGCTATCATCTTGCCCCTTATTCCCCTCTGATCGCTAGCCTTGATGACCTTAATGCATTTTAAACAAAACAGTGGCGCCCTCTTCCAAGTGTACTCGTATCGTGGCCGAGTTCTCGACTTTCGAGATTTCAGACTTCTTTTTCTCATGAGCACATACACAACACGCGCTTTCCTTGGTTCCGGAAGTAACCTAATATACTTGAAGGTGAAATATCGATATTCAACGGGCCCTAATGACCAAGTTGTCGACGGGCCCTTAAACATCACGCAAGCACGCACGCATTCACGTACCCTCACTCCTGTTTTCCTACTTAAGAAACCAGGTACTTATCTTTCCCCTCGCTGAATAAGGGTGTGACAGTTCTCACATGTTTATGTAAAGATAAAAGCGTTATAGATAAAGCAAATTTATAAATCCTTGTGATTCGTGAACGTTTCGCCGTGTA
This sequence comes from Tenodera sinensis, assembly GCA_030765045.1. Lineage (NCBI taxonomy): Eukaryota > Metazoa > Arthropoda > Insecta > Mantodea > Mantidae > Tenodera > Tenodera sinensis. The sequence goes on along the minus strand of CM060964.1, from coordinate 249,635,603 downwards.
ACTATGCAACACAACGGTACACACCCCTTCTTTAGTTGATTTCAGGAGTGCAAGGATCGTCTCGCGAGCGGTATCAGTGGAGGAATTGTCAACACCGTCTACCTCATTTTTAACAACGTATTACATGGTTTTCTTCGAGCCAACATTGAAGGGCTTTATTGTACATATGCCACATACAACGAAAAACCTAGTGTTTTCTGATCTAAAAACGAAACTAAACCAAACCCCTAGCGCAACAGCCCATGAAGGGCCAAGGCTTGCCGCCCCGAGTCCTCCTGGCCAGGTTTTCTGATCTACATTTTCAAATGTTGTATACATTTTCTTCTTCTGATTCTTCTTATTGTTATCATTATTATTGTTATTGTTATTATTATTTATTTATTTATTTTTGTTAATGATTACAGATTTAGAGCGTACCAAAGTTCTAGAACAGTGCTGTCTTTCTTACGTGCTCGGGCACATTTAACTCATGCCTAAGGAGACCCAGGCGCCATCTCAACCACCGTTGGGGCAAGCACCCTTCTGTTGAGAGGAAGAAGGGAAAGCACTGGTTAGGGAAGTAATGAATACAGCTTTAAGTGTACAAAAACGTACTTCATGTGTGTAAACTGGGAAGATATTCGGAAGAAAATAGCTTTATCTTGAAATTTCAAATAACATTAGAAATCATCGGAGTAAAAATTTGCTTATGAAGGGCGCTAGAAAAATGCATCAAGGGCGCCGCGTCAGATAGCGCTGTTCTAAAAGTTTTACTATTTAAACATAACAAACATACCATGACATCTGACAACTCTTAAGTCGGTCTGGGTGGCTCAGTTGGTTAGACGCTGGGCTACTGAACCCTAGATCGCGGGTTCAAATCCGACCCAGACCGATGGTTTTGAAGTGTGCTTAAAAACTACAGCTCCATGTCAGATTGTAAACTATTTCCTGCGGGACGAAATTCTGGCACACTGGCAACGCTGATATCCTAGCAATTGACAGCGGCGTTAAAGAAAATAATTTAACTCTTAACCCACAAATAAAATTCTGAAATAGTTACTTGAAATGTATAAAATTACTTGGTACTGGAGGATAAACTAATATTCCCATTCTTGAAGAGTTAAAAACCGAGTTTACTTCACATAGATTCCATGATTTCTGGGATCTTGAGAATGGCATTCACTGTTTATTAAGCCGTTTACTGTAGATGTAGTCAGTGTGAGACTTAACTTGCAATGTGAACTGGTAGATCTACAAACAATAAAATAAGTGCCGAGATTTAGTTGGCACAGACGTGTTCAAAGAACTGTATAAGGTAATATATGTTGGTTTGAGAGAATTTGCTGCTTCTGTTACACATATGTCTGAACATATTTTTTCCTCTGACGAGCACAGAAAAATCAAAACTGAGATCTCGCTTTTCGTATAACCAGCTCTCAGCGCAACTAGCTATTACCGTTACAGATATTACGCCAGAGTCTGAACGTTTTCTCATATGTTCGGATGATAGTGTGTAATTCCGATTTCACTTAGTAAAAGTGTGACCACATCTTTTCTGTTTGAAACAAACCGCTGATCGTTAACTGTACCAATCCACCACTGTCAGCAGTTTAAGAAGCGAAGAACTACCACTGCTCCAACCAGCAAGAATGTTACGCGGGTTGTGTGCACAGTAGATTCGGAGCAGACACTATTCTGCCCGCCCCTGCCTTAAACCATACAAGGGAAACTCCTGTTTTACCTTTTCTTCCAATGCTTTTTTTTTTATTATTATTTATTTTTTATATTTATTATTGTTAGCCAAACAGTAAACGTGTGCATTTTCCATCCTTTCCCTACAGGGTTACAATATTCGAGTGGTCAATATTTGTGACCGTGTTCTTCACAGGCACTGAACTGTGTACCGAAGGGTACTGTAAAGGTCCGTGAAATACCGGGTGCTACATGGGTGACGTAACACGGGAGCATACTCGGCACTATTCGAGAACGGGTGCGCATTGTGGAATCGATGAAAACTCACGATATCCTCTTGCCCGTGCCTTGAGCACTTCATTCTACCGCAAGGGCCTATGGCTAACTTATTACATGCCTGGCTGACGGTGAAATGTTCTTAGTCGTCGAGACCACTAACGGCGTAGAAACGTTCCATAACGAAGATGGCGTGCCCCTTTAACCTCAATTCCGTAAGCTTTATTACCCTACGCTGTGAGGCGTCAGCGTTCTGTTAGTGTAGATTCACTATGTACCCGTGTTTCAAAATGTTCTTGGGTGTTGCCTCACTCCTATACCTAGGATTTGTTCCTAGCCCCGGGAAGCAACAATATTGACCTGCTGCACTGTTAAGGGACTAACAGCTCATATTGTATTTATTAAGTGGTTAGTTGTTTTTGAGGTCTTTCAGATAAAGAAGCATGAAGGGTAGCCGAGGTAAAATGTTTGGCAGAGGGGGGTGAAAGACTAAAGTGGTTAAAATGTTTTTGTACGTCGCTATACATCCACGGCATTTGAGTCTTTTGTTTTAAATTTGCGTATTCTTAGTAGTATTGTGTATGTTGGTTACCGGGAATATAAAAGGTTATGCTGACGTTACTTAAACTGCTATCATTTCTTTCCAGGGAGATTTTCTCAATAAATAGCGAAGAGCTAGTCCGAATGCGATAAGTGAAGGTCACTCAGCTGCATTAATAAGAAATCATTAGAAACTGTGCTATTTGTGGTTATTCTACCGTGCTTTTACAAAATATTTGTATTGTGTTGTTTTTATAGTGTCCTGAGAGTTTTAATTATTTAACTGTCTTGTATAACATTTGTTTAAAATGCTTTAAAAAACGCAAAGCTATTGGGCAAGTGCAATCTAAGGCTAAATTTTGTAGGGGTAAACCGTCAAACCACGGGCAACGCTGGGTAATTGATATTAATTGTATTTGCATACATTTGTACAGGGTACCTGTTAAAACGAATGTTAATGTTTATAAGGGCCCAGGGATCTCATTAAGAAGCTAATACATGACACTACCATGGATTCTGTTTACAGTAACTAAATGGATGGTAACCAAGTTTGGGTTAGCTTTACTTTTTCTGCAAATAATTATAAAAATACCTAAGTTGATGCTTACTTAGTTGTACAAAAGTGATATAAGTGAAACCCTGTCTCTTGACTCAAAATGTTGATTTCATACTTCATGTACACTTTCCTCCTGTGTTTGTGGTTGTTTAATGTTTTTGCATGATCTTTTATAGGTGATTTTATTCATATATTGTTTACTTTTCGTTCTTTATAGTATCCTAGGAATTTTAATTAACTCTAAGCGTCCAGTGATTTTTAAATGTCTCCAAAGACACGCAAGGCTACTGGACAAGTGTAACCTAGGTCTCAAAGTTATTGGGATCAATCGTAAACACCAGGGTAACCCTGAGTATTAGAGCTAGTATATAATATCTGTACAAATGTTCATCTCGATTAATGTAAAGATAAATACACTTTAGTAGGTATAGTTTTGTTGAAAAATCGGAGCGGAAAGTCGTGGCATAGCATTTTTTCCGTCATACTGTTCACTGCACTAGAATGGATACATTGTTCTAAGAGCGGCTCGTTATATAGCACTGTGGTGGACAGAGAGAGTTAAGCTGGTGCAGTAAATTACTGTGGCAGATTGGTGACCGTATCCCTGTGATGAAGACATTTCGTCATTAGTTCACCAAACATGTCCCCGTGTTTACCCGAACCCTATCGACCTGTACTCGATATACTGCGCAGGGTGGATTCGTCTAGTCAAGTTGCATCACGTCATTGTGCAACTGTTGGCAAATAAGCTTCCTTTCAGAAAAAGGCAGATATCATAATATGGACAAAAGTGTATATGCAGATAATACTCGACCTTCTGGCATTCTTCTGGAGCGGACTGTTGCTAGCGTGTCCACAATGCCACGCTATTGAGATCAGATATGAACACAATAATTATCTCCGACTGCAATTATAGCCTTTTTATCTTGAACGAGTACAGAGTGTGACTGAAATAAGGTTCCTCCTTTTCAAGAGGTAGAATCGGAAGTGGAAAAATTCAATTCAAAGTGGCGTTTGAACTACATTGTGGCATTGAGTTTTTCAGTTCCAATTCTACCTCTCAAACATTGCCCACATACGGCTTGTGTTTAAAAACACCAGCAGTGAGTTTGTTGGCATAAATAATTTCCTCCTTTTCATTTGTGATAGAGAAGGTTCTTATCAAATTATTTCTAATATCACAAGTGATTTTTAGTACTCAGGAATAAAATGGTCGTGATTAAGAAACGAACTCGTTAGCGGGATGTCTGCGATTCATATCCCTGCAGACCGTCTCAAGATCGTGGGTTCAAACCCGGCCCAGACTTAATCGGTCTCATATTTGTCGTCCAGTGTGTTAAAATATCTGCTGGGTTGGTGTTTGTCTTTCAAGCGCATAACCGTTCACTTCAGAAAATTCTTACGATTAATTCTAAACATCCAGTAGAACCCAAGAAAACTGAATATTTGAGATAATCTGATCAGAAACAGCGGTAGAGGGGGGGGGGGGATTTAATTTTAGTTGCTATGTGGAGAAAAGATTTAAGCATAGTGCTGTAGTTTAGTGATTTTTTTAAATCTAGTATTTAGCGTTAGAGAAACCAAATATACTTACAGTATAGCAGGCTTATGTTGATGAAATAATAGTGAAGCTATAAATTGGAAATAACGAATATTGTAGTGTAAGCAATTTGTAATTCTACAAGAGTCTTCCGGGCTGATTTGCCGTGGTCTGCTGGAGTAACTTGGTCCAGACGTTTCGTCCACTACTGCGGTGGACATCATCAGTGGCGTGGTCGAAGTCTTCTTGGTGAAGGTACACTTGTGTCTGAGGCGTTGACTGTCTGGGATGCGGATTTTATACACGGAGGGGTCTTCTCTGATTGGCTCGGGGCTCGCTGAGGCAGTGTGGTTGGTGCCTCAGCGAGCCCCGAGCCAATCAGAGAAGACCCCTCCGTGTATAAAATCCGCATCCCAGACAGTCAACGCCTCAGACACAAGTGTACCTTCACCAAGAAGACTTCGACCACGCCACTGATGATGTCCACCGCAGTAGTGGACGAAACGTCTGGACCAAGTTACTCCAGCAGACCACGGCAAATCAGCCCGGAAGACTCTTGTAGAATATCAAACACCGGCCGTGAAAGCCTACGCCTACTCAATTTGTAATTGTTAAATCTGTACTGTATACAATGCTTTAATACATGTTTTTCGGATAATCCGAACATTTCCGAATCCACAACCCAAATTAATTCGGCTTTCCCTGGTTATGCGCTCCTTTCTATTTATTTCTGTTTTGAGTCTTAGCTTGTCGTAGTATTATTTATATCCTGTTTCGTTGCTGGGCCAAATCATTCAGACGCCATGTTTTCACTGCCCTTATATTCGTTATACCAGTGATGCCCAGCCTTATGTGAAAGAGGAGAGGTCAGATTTGCCTTTACCTACCTTGATTTACCTACATTCATTGGACTCGAAAACAAACCTCTCTTATGCTCGGTTACCTAAACGAGTAAAGGGAAAATGTTTCAAACACAAAAGAAAGTGCGGTAAAGTGACTCTGCGACGTCATTAGCACACAAGAGAAAAGGTTGGGCATCGCTAGTTATACCTAATCACAAAGGAACATGAGATAATACCCACAAATTAATGGAGTATGTACTTATTATGGATAGAATCACTATTGGTCGATATGTGGCTCATGGTTAATGTGCATAAAATGACTGGTGTGAGTGAAATTCATTTGTGTTCACTGGGTTTAAAGAATTCCAATAATATAAAATTATTCGTTATCGAATTGTCTGTAGCTGTGTGCTGGTTGATACGTGATGTTGAAATTAACGTTCCACTACGTCGCCAATGACGCCTGCTTGCTCACGTGAAAACTTGCATATTATGTTAATGTGTCTCAAAGTAGAACGATCATATTGTAAACATATGGGAGGGAGAAAGGAGACAGGCACTGTAACGGAACGCTCCAAGGGTACTGTTTGGTGGAGGGAAATTCATGAGTGTTAATAGGGGCGGTTTACTATTACAGTATCTCTGTCTCTCTTTCTCCCCTCCGATATGGTTATTTGACACACAATATAACTAGACGAATTTTATCAAATATGCTCAGAATTGTCTAGTCTCGACGGTTTAAAACTGATACCATATTTCAGTTACAGTCTCTATACTTTTACATTTCCTACTACTGTAAGTAGAGAAAGTGTTGTATTCCACCCCAGATTCCATACTTAGATTCAACCGTAAACAGACGTTTTGAAACTTGCTGAATAAAGACATTTTTAAATTGTGTGCGTTTGTCTAAACAAGCATAACTCGAGCCTAACTGTGCATAACCCAAACAAAAAGTCGTTAAATAGCAAACTTGGTATTTAAGTTTAGAATCATCGAAGTACGTCAATAAGGATTTAAGAAGTACCATTACATGTAAAATGTTCAGTCATTTTTTATTTTCTCAAAAAATGGCTATAACTGTTTAAGGTATCACATGTTTAAGATATTTGCGTAAAACATCTATACGCCCGCTTCGGTAGCGGGATGGTTAGCGTGTCTGCCTTACTTTCAAGAGGTCGCGAGTTCGAATCTCGCTTAGGGTAAATTATCCGGGTAAGATTTTTTTATTTTTCCGAGGTTTTCCCTTATCCTGAGAAGACGAATGTCGGATAACTTAAAGCTCCATGGACCTCGGGCTCATTTGAGCATCATTTCAGAAAGTTTCATTCATTCACCGTCCGATATGGCATTACGTTGGAAGACGTCATTAAAAAAAAATCTGTATATTGAATTTTCTGAGAATAGCATGTGAATATCTTTTTATTCTGAAGGACTTCTGTATACCTGGTAAACCATAAGAGACTAATGATATAGGTATAAAAACTGGATTACATTAAAACACTCAGTTTGTCAAATGTTCTTGTGAACTTAACATTTCCTAGGTATTTCTTTTTAGTGTTTTGAATCTTCAAATAAGCTTTTGGCTGCAAGGTGATGTTCGTCTTTTCTCGTTGTCGCGCAAAGAGCATGGCATTTCACATAGCGACAGGCTCTTTAAAAATCCGTCGCTTTATCCTGTATATACCCTATTGGAAATGTAAATTGAAAGCTTACCTGGATTAACAAGCATGTAAGATACGTTTTTGTGAGAATAGTTTGTAGAAGAGTGAGTAGGAAAAGATTCATTAAAAGGCCAAAATCAGATTTTTCCGTTACTGAAGTTTCGATTTTATTCTGCGTAGTGGTGTTCCTTCCATTGACTAAAAGTGGCATGGAAACTGAACTTTAAGTAATCGTTTTCTAAATTGCATGTTCATCATACATGAATAAAAAAAAGTACTACAAATGCAATATTTGTGATTAGAGCAGAGAATACCTACTTCATAAATTTCACAAATATTTGTCGTAATACGTCACACTGATTGACAGATCTGAGATAGAAGTCTTCGTTTATTCCACAAAACCTAATTCTCAAAACCTTCTAAACGAAGCTCCCAGAAAAGTGTTACTTTCATATGTCTTTCTCTGTTCAGTCTTCAACAAACTATTCTTACAATGGCTTATTTCGTAAAATTTGCTTTATTACACATTTCCTTGCCAGTGCAATAGGAAGTCAAATATTTTATGAGCTGGTCGTTATGCCAGTGCTTTGAAATTTCGCTCTTTGCATGCCCAGGAGGTAAAACTGACTGCATTTGAAGAAAGTATAAGTATTGAAAAATTCAAAAAGTAACTAAAAATATATCCGAAATGGTTCCAAAAAAGAGGGATGAAAAAGAAAAAAATGTTTGACATATATTGTGTTTTAACGAGATCTAATTTTTTAAATCTAGTAACATTTTGCTCATCTTTTGCGGTTTATCAGTTATGCAAAAATCACCCAGATGACCACTCAGGGCATCCCCTGAAAATTCAGGATATACATTTCAATTACCATGAAAATAATTTGGACATAGGATATTTTAATAAAAATCGTTAGCGGTTTGTGGTAAAATTTAAATTTTCCAAAATTATATTATGTAAAGCGTAGCCTACGGTGGGATGATTTTCTTAAACCTTCATGTCGCATCCTTGAAAGATACTGATCTCAAATACCAACTTTGGTAACTAACCGACGTTTGGCTTTTGAATAATGCTGTTCAGACCGACACACACACGACACAGATACACACGGATATTTTCCTAAAAGTACTTCTATTTAGTCAGGGGTCTCAAAACCCGTAGTTCCGGTGAAATCTCGATATCAAATCTTTGGGTGGAATGCAATAGTTTCTCTACTTATAGAAATTTTGCTTTGAAACGTACATTTGTGCTATAGTAAGATTTGGTCCATCTCTTACGGTCTATCTCAACGCAACGTTGTCATACCTCGCGTCTGAAAAAGTTGTTTGGAGTGCTCCAAGTCTTTTAAGTGATTGATTATTTTGAAACCCTGTGTGATGTCTTATAATTACTACCTAAGCTATGTCAGAAATAAGTTACTCTACGAATCCTACAAGTAACAAACTGTTATCTTCCTACATTCTTGGTAGAATTACGCATCCAATTTGGAACAAAAACCATTATTTTTTCGAAATCGGCTGATCAAAGAACAAAATGCCATAACTCTTTTGTTTGTAATGCTTCTATGAAGCACATATTAGAAGGAATGTAATGACTTCCTTTCCACCCGGTATATTTCCGGTGAAATCTCGACATTGAATTTTTGGGTGGAATACAATACTTGCACTGCTTACGATACGTTGTAAAAGTAAAACTGCAACCTTTTAAAACCGTTAGATAGTATAACAGTCCAGAGAAACGTAGTTTTATTAACATAAGCATAAAGTGCACAAAATATGTTTTAGATGATATAATCCTCGCGCTTGCCGCGTAGAATGGAGCAGATGTTTAGGTCATTGCTAACACGACGTGTTGAATAACTCTCAGCAGACGAAGGTGCTGATTGACTTTCAGCTTTCACTGTGCAAAGAAATCAGCATCTTCTTGCTGCTGCTCTTTTGGCTATTAGTGTTAGGAGGAGGAGGAGGAGGAGGGGGGGGGGGATAATAGCACTAATTATTTTGAGAGCTCGAAGACTCCCGCACCTCGACCTGTGGTCTGTTTGTTTTATCCTTTCATATGAATTACAGTTCTACTCCTTACTTGTGATGGGGCACTTCCTTTCTAGTGCCTCACATTCTAGTAAGATATTCCAGCAGTTTCCTGTTCTATAACGTTTGTGTAATCATCTGATATCGTCCTGAGGGATCCTGATAGTTTGCAGATATTTTCCGCCTTCTCTAATTAATCCCACAACTTTCCTGTCTATTTCTACCACGGCGCAGAAAAGATTTAGTGAAAGCTGCGTCAGGTCCGTTGACTATATATTTTCCTAGTTTTGAACCAGGACATTAAGATCACACTTTATGCTCTACACGATGAATGTAACAAATATAATGCAGTATAGCAATACAATTGTTGATAAAGAACCGTTTCGCCGAAAGAAAAAATGTGTAAGCTCCTTGACGAGTGGAGGCATGTGGTTTATTATTTCAATAACTGTTGCACAAACATTGTGTACAATGCTATAATGCATTTGTACCTTAACCCGAATGAATTTAGTCACAATTTAATGTTAAAATGTTATGCAAAGTTTAATTTCTAGACCTTGCAACCTCACGTTAATAGTAAATTGTGACTAAATTCATTCGAATTAAAACAGACACAACGGCATTGTTCACACAATGTTTGTGCGACAGTTAGTGAAATGATAAGCCATTCATATCCATTCGTCAAGAAACTAGATGGCTCCAACTGTTCCAGTAAATTTGACACATTTTTTCGGCGAAACGGTTCTTTATTGAATGTAATTCTATGGGACATATTTGTTACTTAGTAGAATCCCTGGTTAACGTACGGCCAAAGCAGTACCGTGTGGGGGTGGAGGTGGGGTGGGTGTAGGAAAGTTACTACATTACTACTAAGATGTGCTTCATAGAAGCATTACAAACAGGTCTAATTGCATTTTGTTCTTTGATCAGCAGATTTCGAAACAATTAATGGTTTTTGTTCCAAATTGGATGCACAAAGATTAGTTTACTTGTAAGATGTGTAGAGTAACTTACTTCTGACATATCTTCGGTAGTAATTATGGGACGTCACACAGGATTTCGAAATAATTAAACACTTAGGACTTGAAGGAACTCTGCGTAGCTTTTTCAGACATAAAGTAACTCGGTAGCGTTGCGTTGAGGTTGGTCAGGGAATTGAACTGGTTGCTGGACATAAACACGTCGGTCGCTTACAGATATGACGCAGGGTGGTGTAAAGTTTTGGAAGATAACAATTGTGATTGGCTTAAACTCGCACAGTAAACATGGAAGGAGGCAGTATGGTATTTACGTTCAAGACGCACCACTACGGTGTTTATGTACTGACCTAATGAAAGTGACACTCACACAATCTGTAATGTATGCATATGTATTCAGGGTGTTCATGAACTACGCCGAAATATTTTCCTAGGGTATGGAGATGTCTTAAACAAGTAATTTGAGACAGGAGACTTGTGACCTTTTCGTTCAAATTTCGAAGTGCCAGTACGCCACTGACTAATATCAACCATTCGAGAGTGCAACACACGAAAAGGAAGGGACGTTTTTGAGTTCTAGTCTCGTTCGCTTTCTTCCCCCCTTTTCTTTGTTTTGAGTAGAGCATATTAATGCTGTTTTGATCTAGATTTTAAATTACGATCGTATATTTCAATTTATGCAGTGTTATTTCAACATGGCAGTACAATTAACTACAACTAAAAAAATTTGAAACCTGCTTAATACGTCCATATGCTGCACTTCAGAGTGGAAAGTAGTTCAGAGGGTCAAAGAAAGAGTAAAAGCATAAAAACATCTAAGGCTTTACGTCGGTTTTATAGGAACTGCTCGAAATTTTCACCTGAATTTTCCTGGCAAAATTGACAGCGGCAAAGGAAGGATTGTCGTACTCTATCCAAGATTTCTGGTGTGAACTGAATAAGGAAATAATAGTGTTAATGCTCTTCATATGGTATTAATAAAGAAAACAAAAATAGCATCTGCATGGTAGGGAACGAATCCACGACCTTTGGGACTGTAGCCATTGACGCTACGAATTGAGCCACAAGAGCAACCAATGAAATGTCTCTGGAGTAGGCTTCACAGCGCAAGAAGGCAGCTAATCGTTGTTCAGTGTCGCACTGTCAGAATTCCGAGATTTGAGAGATCTTTGTGGCATTAAATCTTGAGAATGCTGATAACGATCTCCTGAAAATCATTATTTCTATACTCGTACAGCAGCTTTTAAGATATTGTAATACAATTTTTCACCAGGGTTTGGTTTTACACAGACTTATCTGGTACACCATATAGCTGTGTTATGCTTGGCCGCAGACCACACACACCATCTCGAGCTACTTCTATCAGTCATATCTACAAACTGTCAAGTTATTTCTTGTGTTGTGAAGCCTACTATAGAGACTTCTGTTAAGCTGCTCCTGTGGCTTAATTCACAACATCAAAAGATGTCCCGAAGGTCATGGGTTCGTTTCTGTCGTGTAGTTACTGTTTTTTGTTTCATTCTTTTTTTATTCCATACGAATTGGAGCATTAACTTTACATTTCCTTGATTCAGCTCACACCAAAAACCTTGTATAGAGTACGACAATCATTCCTTCGCCGCTGTCAACTCCTCGAAATTTCAGGTCACTATTTCAAGCGGTTCCTAAATCATGAGGTAAAGGCTTAATGTTTGTATACCTTCTTCACCCATTAAACCACTCCCTCATTTCGAAGTACTGTGTATGAATGCACTAAGCAGGATTCAACGTTTTGTTAGCAAGAATTGTAATTAATTATACTGATATGTTGAAATAAAATGCATAAATTGAAACATATTTTAAAGTTTAGACCAAATATTATTAATATGCTCTACCCAAAAGAAATAAAGGAAGAAAAAAATAGTGAACGAAATTCGAACTCGAAAACTAGGATACCTTTAAACCCAACGCTAATGTTATAATCATGGCGCCAGAGAGGAAGGCTCTAAGACGTTGTTTCGTCTTGGAGTGTTGCGCTCTCGAATGTTATTAGTCAGTCGCGTACTGGCACTTTAGAAACAGCCGTAAGGCCGTAGGCCACAAGTCTCGTATCTCAAATAACTTGTTTAAGACATCTCTATATTCTCTGAAAATATTTCGATGTAGTTCATTAACTCCCTGTGTGTGTTTATATGTATATACAAATACCATTATGCACTAAAGCAGTAAAGAAAACAAGCGTTTTTTTTTAATTTTCCCGTAATGCCGTTCATTTGTTCATCGCCTCATGTTGGCACCCGGCGCAGTGCATTTCTCCTTAGAAGGACTGCTACAGTTTGGAGGATCAGGATCAACAGTCGTCTCCCACAGGACTACCCGCCCTCTTCCAGCTGTGCCACGGAACAAGAAGAGACAATGAGACAATGCCACGTGCTTTTATCTGAACTGTCCTCTCCGTTCTTGTCATTCATATTTGTCTTCTTGACAGATTTCATGGAAGTAAGTAAATTACAAGCGATTAGAAAATAGCGGCCAACGCTCTGATGGCGTTACTCTATAAAATACAGCGGGTGTATCGAACGGTTTCGAAAGGCGCTCCGGGTATATATGTAGTACGTTTTGTACAAAATACGCCTAAGAAAATCTCAAATGCACCTGTGTCTGCGTCACATTTATCGTAATACGAAGCCGTGTCCTTTATATGGGTTGCTTAAGGCCAAGATCGTATTGTCTGAAAGAGAAAGAGGTAGTGAATGCATTCAGTTTGTGATACCTCTATCATGACTGGTAGCCGTACCTCATTGGCTAGTGCAGGACACACCTTTGAAGGGGTTGAAATCTAAGGGGAAACTTGATGAACCCTCAGGTTAGCGAAATGTATGTGTATGTGTGAAGATTTTCAGGGGATGCAATTTAAAACTTGAATGGTATTCATTAAATATATACTAATACAAAACTTCATAAGAAAAAAGTGATCAGAACTGTTTTCTCACAGTAATACCAATGTTTGTTGCTACATATAAGCAAAACTAAATAAACAGATTAATAAACATGTATATAAATACATAAGTAAATACACGAATGAGTAAATAAATAAAGCAGCACGTTTTCCCTCTAACTCAAACTACAACTTTACTAGCCTATTATTGATCATAGGAATACACTAGGAGTATAGACAAACATAACACAATCTTACTGCCACTGTGTCATATTAATGTAAACCATATACATAAATTTGTATAGTTTCTAAACATGGCTAGTCAATTATAAGAAAAATAATTTATTTAATCAGATTTTTACTGTCGCTAATATCACATAAATCACTAAAATACAAACGTATAATATTATATTCTTCTGGTTCTATTTTAATGTTGCTGTTACCATTTTATTTCAATCAGGGGTTTTAAGCACGCATATCATAAGTTTCTTCGTCAGCATAGGCTTGACAAAAGTGTGGTGGTGGTGGTGGCGGCGGCGGCGGCGGCGGCCGTGCGTGCGTGCGTGCCATTCTAAATATGTATTACTGGACTTTAACAGAAAAAGCAAAAGCATCAACCTTCCCTCCCCTCTTACTTGTCGACACCCCAATAGTTGAAGGAAACACTATGTAGTTTCTCTAAGAGGAAGAAGACAAACTATATAACAATCATATGAACATTATTAACTTACTTGTTTAGATTAAGTGTTATGTTAGTATTTAGTATTTTAGTATTTAGTATTTAGTTTTCATTTTCTGCAACATAAATATTGTTAAAAGAATTTTAAAAAAAAATTTTAAAATGTGATGTAACCATTATAATAATTAACTATCCTGATGTAAGAAATTAGGTATCAGGATTAATAAATGCAGATTATCTATCTATCTATCTATCTATCTATCTATCTATCTATCTGTCTGTCTGTCTGTCTGTCTGTCTGTCTATCCCCTCTTATTGCTGTTATCAAGCCACCACGCCGTGTGTTAGGTGAGGTAAGAACACGCCTCAAAAGACCCCAGAAAATGAGAAAATGAGAAAATCCTTCGGCATTGGTTGTAGAAATCGTAGAGAACTACTTGAGGCTCAGGCTCACTCTCCCAGCCTAGCAATCGTGGGTGAAGTTACTTGAGCTCATCTCTCCATACATGAATGCTGAAGACATTGAGCATAAGGCGCCATTATGCAAGTAGCTGTCTGTCATTAACTAGTCCAGTGTATGACCTATCTTACTCTCCTTCGCTGGTGCTGAGATATAACTGTTCCGTGTTGTAAGCGATAACCTCGCAGGTCAGCAGATGTCTCGTACAACTCCCATTATTTATCAAACATGACGTTAATTGGGAAGAAGCTGAATGCAGCATCTGTTTATGTTGCAATGCAACTTCTCTTGTATGATGCTTTACTTTAACGGAAGTCGTCAATCTGTCAGCGATTTTGTAAACTTATTAATAAAAAATCGTTGCCTGTTTTCCGTTAAACACCATGATAAACGTTCGGAGAAAACATTTCAATGGGCATTCGTGGCCACAAGAAGGGTATTCAGAAGGCACTCAGATGTTTAAAAAAATTAATTCACAGAACCTTCTCTACTCATTCAACTTATACTTACTAGAGCGTTTTCTTCCGCCTAATCCTTGTTAATAAAATTAAATTGATTTTTTTTTTATTTATGAACACTCTTTGGTTGTTAGGGTTCTCAGTGTCCCGTTCCATATTGGACGTGATTTTGCTCAGAGACCTCTTTATCAGACTTGAAGTTATTTCACGTGCCTTAAATCTACGACACGCGACACGGACTTTGGTTCCCTTCCGAAGGAAGCTACACTAAGGATTTTTAGATCCCAAAATTTCATCGCCCTTCACCGGATTTGAACCCAGGATCTGGGGAACCACGGACTATCATGTGAGCCTAGAATTTAACAAATTTATATTGCACTTTATACAAATGTTGGTAGGTATAAGAAAGATACGCAAGGTTAAGCTAGCTCGATTTTAACAAACGGGTTGCAGTGTGATTCGTACATGATCACAAGGATCACAAGGCTACTTCCACTTGAAAAAACTTAGAAATATTTTGGAAATCGAGACTAGTAACAAAGAATGCTAACGCCACTAACAATTCCACACAAGTGTAGTGTACACTCTGTGGTAGTAAAGATTTCTATCTTACGACTTCGCTTTGACCGTCTTTGTATTTATTTATTTCCTTATTTTTTATGTATGTCTTTCCTTGTTTCTCTCTTTCCCTCCTTGTTTTCCTCTCTCGCCCTCCTTGTTTCCCTCTCTCGCCCTCCTTGTTTCTCTCTCTGTCTCTCCTTCCTTGTCTCTCTCTCTCTGTCTTTCTATCGTTCTATAGTGGGTGTGCCTGGGTGAGCGGGTATGTGACACACGCGGATGTGACACGAAGGCTTTCAAGAAAATTTTTCCTCCAAACTGCCGTTTGTGCCAACTTTGGAACTTTTTATTTTATAAAAAATGGCCGGCACTTTTTTGATTAAAATACTATGTATTGATAGTTTAATGAGAAATAAAATTGTGTGTAATGGTAGTAGGCCATCAAATCCTGTTCTGAATGACTTTCACATAACTGTTAAACTGTAAAAAGATAGGCAAAGATCTTACTGCCTACACGGTAAAGGATGGCTTAACGAAATCTGCTAATTTATGTAATTTGGGTAAACCATTTTTAAGCATACCTACTTGATATTGGTTTGAATTTTCCAATACATTTATTTCTCTCAAATAGGAAGTTATTGTTTTATTTTGTTTTGCTTTTTTTTTTTTTTTTTTTTTTCCTCCTCGTCATTCAAAGAGAACGGGGTGTCAAAGCCATCTCAATGAACAGCTCATGAAATAGCTGACATCTCACTTGAGCTTACTGTATTCCTTTATTCTCACTGCCTACAGCGAAAAATTTCTAGATATGTTGTACTCGAACAACGTAAGGATAGAAGAATAAGGTTTTGTAAGAATAGTTTTGAATGGTTAGAGAAAGTTATGGGAATATAACACGTGCGATTTGGTGCTTTCACTACCGCTGATCTAGAATCACTGTACTCCATCCAAAATTCGGTACCTAGGTAAATTTCGCTTGTATAAAAGAGCATTTTAAAAAAACGTTCCTGTTGCGGATGGGAGAAAGAGGGAGTGACATAATTAAGAATCGAAAAGTTAAATAGCCAATTTCATACTGTCTTGAGCGACATACGTTTAGCTACAAGATGAAGGAAAAATATTCTTTTCATGAAACAATATTTGCTTTGTTTTCTCAAACATGGCTCTCATCATTGTTATTAGAATATTGCAATCTTGGAATGATAATCTTAGCTCAATTGCACTTCTCGGAAAACTTGTTAAACATTTCTTATGTGTAAAAGGTAAATATTTGGAATGGTTAGATGTTTTGGCTCCTGTGCCGACCATTAAAACATTAATACAGTATAACTACCTCTCTTTGCTATTCACCGATTTATTATACTCAAATCCAGAGGTCATAATACTATTATATTATTACTATAGCCCTCTACCGAATCACAAGCACCTCGTGGCCGCTTGCCATTTTGCACTCGAGGAGGTTTGTAGGGAACCTTGCCAAAAATCCCTTTTGGATGGTCAAATTGCTCTCGCAGTCCTGGCACAGGCATTCCATTTGTCCTTCGAGATACCGGCTGAGGTTCCACAAATTTTAACGACCGCTGGATTATGGCCCGGGACTATTACTACGGTATTTCCCCACAAATGAACTCTTTACCCTTAAAAAATCCTTAGGACGGGTTTCAGTGGATCGTAAGAACTTGGTCGCCAAGCACTGTAAGGGTCGTCATTTCCTCTCGAGCTGCTAGCATTATAAATTGACTTTAGCAGATTATGTTAACCAACAATTCCTCTAGGATTCTTACTATGCGTCGTACGAAGAACGAAAAAATTTGACTCGAGATCGATGTCAAATTTGGTTTTCATCTGCGATCTTTTTCAATGTGCCTTGAAACTTTCATTGTAATTACCTCTAGATCGTGTTTGGCTCAGTCTAAGAATGTATTTATAGAAAATCGAAATTCGAGCGGGATTTCATTTGGCTATTTAACGAATAAAAGCTCTGAAACTGAAATCGTGTTTGTGTCCCAATGATTTATTGACAGTAATCGCCAATCCTTAAGCAATTGATCTGTTATCTACACTCAAAGCATTGTCAAGAGTTTAAATAGCAGTGACTTGAGTCTCCAACGGGCAGATAAGCATTGTCTGGTGAGAGCAGTCTACAACCCTAAAATGAGTGATTTGTAACCTGCGAGGCCTCTGTGTCCAGTACTAAACTTCATTTCCTGATTCGTAATCACTGTTACAGGTAAAATTAGAAATAGTGTAAATTTTCATGGAAAATATCTCAAACTACACTTCGCATGGGAAAAGCTTTTTGCTATTTTTCATTTTGTAAAAAATGGCTCCATACCTATTCTGATTAAAATGTGTTTTGCATGACAAAATATGTATTACACTTTTTGTGCAGTAAGGTTTTCTCTATCACTTAAACCTTACCAGTAATGCAAGTCATCCAGAATGAAGGATTTCTGAGGACATTCCCATAAAATTCAAAATATACATTTCATTTGTCGCGAAAGTATCTTAAACATATGGTATTTTAATTAAAATTGTCAGGCATTTTTTATAATCAATTTTTTACAAACTCTCCACGGTAATTTTGAACAAAAAATCCCCATTCCAAAGTAACCTTTACTTGGAAAAATGTTCTTAAATTTTTATTTTATCCAAAACGGCTCAGCGATTTTGATTGAATTACCCTATGTTTTAAGATATTTTTGAGAAAAAATTATAAACTGAATTTTCTGGAAATAGCCTCTGAAGTCCTTCATTCTAAGGAAGTTAGAATTTGTCCTGTTAAAATATAAGGATCTTCAACTGGACGTGTAGGACTTTTTCATAACTGGTAAACATTCGTGATATTTGTGTAATTAAGATGTTTTCTATCTCGTTAAAGCACAATTTATGCAAATTTAGTTTATGGAGTTAACCATTTCCAAGATATTCCTTGTTATTGGTTTGACTTTTTCATTACTTGTGAAGTTCTCAAATAGAAAGTTATTCGCCTTTGGTTTCTCCTAGCGAAGCGAAGAGGATGGAAGTTCCAAGGGATCACAAAGGAAACAGTTTTTAAATGCTTTGACTACCGCTTAGTCTGTTTACTATTCTAGTTATAAGGAAATATTTAATAAAACCATTTCTACAAATGTGTATCTTGATTAAGATGAAGAATAATAGTTTTTAAGAATAGTTCGGAAGAGTGAGTGGAGAAGGTCTTGTATGTTTTAAAAACCTGTTGTACTTACATCAAAATATTAAAATAACACCAAGTGCTAAAATATAAAGAAGTAATGAACATCTCCTTAAATACACTACCAGAGATTTTGTTCATCTATTGCCATGGCCACCAATGGTCACAACTCTGTTCAAATTGTAAGGGGGCTTATGCGCTGTTCTGACTTGCTCATTTCCTTCAGAGATATCACACTGTATTGGTACAAACCCTACAGGTGTTGTTGAATTTTTGGGTGGGCGGGTCTGTCTCGGCAGTTTTTGTCCGACCACCAGGAAGGGCGCTGCCTGACCTCAGTCAATCAATACAACGCCAAGCGCGAGGGGTACATCTGCTATTTGCTTACCTGGTTGCCCTAGCTTGCCTTCCGATAACAGGTTCAGCTCTTCTGCTGTCTCTTATTGTTACTTTCATCTCTTCTCACTAGAAACGCTTCAGAAGTGCAATAAATTGCTCTGTTGAAATTTCTCAAAGACTGGAGCAGAAAGTATGCACATGGTTGTAAACATGCTTGTGAATCTTATGGTAAGGTGAAAGTTTCCATGAAGAAGAGCTTTGGTCTCTTTTGTATGGTATGTATGGCTGTGCAACTGTTTCACTACATTTAAGCGTGATGAACAGTAGGTAATAGACACTGCTGCTGCCTGTATTCAGTTCTTTATTCTTGCGTCATTCGGCTGTACTATTTCGAAGATTAAATCAGAGGACAGTAACCCAAACAGCTGAAGAACTTTCTAGTATTGCCACTTCAACAAATCTATGGGAGTACCAAGCGTTTCAGCAAGATAAATGGATCATTCATCAAAATAACCATGTCGAGACTTCACAACATATTTGTAGGTTTCGTGACATCGCCTGCCTCCAAGTTTTCCCAAATTAACCTCTCCATTTCTTTTGGATATGTTAGTCAGCTTGATAGATACACCCACGAACCGCCGTACAAGACCAGAAACTATGAATTGAAAAGGAGGTTGCTGCTACTTCAGATGAATTTTAGACCATAGTTAATGTTGAATTTTGCAGGTCGTTCGCAGGAGTGTTTCCCCCTCTGCAATAGAGGCTCTTTATATTTGACATAAGCTCTGAAGCTCAGGCTACAAGCCTTTTTTTCTGCGGGAAATAAACCCTAATGTAATATGTATCTACATGCTGTTTCTAATTGTGCATGCTCTTGGCTCTTGTACGCATTTGTTTTCCCAACAGAGCGAGAGGTTTTGGCTACTATCTTATCCCGTCTAGCGGGAATTCAAGCATTCAATCAATAATTAAATCCCTTTTTTTTCGGGTTGATGCTAGGACAATGTACTCATATTTTGATACTTAAGATACTTACATTTCGTATATATGCAATAAATTAATAGATATCGAAGAAAGTCACATCGAGGAAGGAATGTCGAACTATATATACAAAACAAGTATTAAATCGTAGATTACATGGAATGAAGCGTCTAAGACGAACCAGGATTAGATAGATGGCTTCGACCAATTGGAAACGGAAGAAATTTATCAGAGCCCAACGTCAGCACACCTGGTGATTTCGATGATCTGGTTAATTTAAAAAAAATAACCAATAGCTTTGTAATATTAATAGAACATGAAGCTCTGCTTTAGATAATCGTGTAGATTGTTTGCATTGTGTACATATTTTAGCTGAACGCATTGCCTTTTGTAATGGGTAGCTGAAAGTTTTGAAGCCTATTTGGTTATATCTGGGTAAACAATGGCGATTTTTGGGGGAAAAGAATTGCGGTTTTTGATAGATAATCCTTAGCGTAATGCTGATAGCGTGTATTGGCGGCAGTGATCCTATATAAGGAGACATTTAGAACGATGGGGTGTTTGCAATATTTTGCAGGAAAATGAGCCGTGTTTGTTATGTTAATGCGTTTAGTTCTAAGCGCACACCGATGCAGCATCAGACACTAGTTGCTTTTCAACAACATAGGTCACCACTACAAATATTTACTAAAGTAGGTGCAAAATTTAAAGGCATATGAAGGCCGAATGATATGCTCGACCCTCCTACCAGCACTGTCAAATATTTTACATGTACCTCATGAGCCTGAACTGAGAACATAATTGCGCTAGGATATCTAGTTCAAAAATATAGATGCCAATGTTATAATCAATTTTATTCTCTGAGCATGGGTGTACAAAAATCTGTCTTTACGATACTTAGAGCGCGAGCTTTTTATCTTCCCATGGTTATCGCCACTCGACATTCAAAAGCCTGAAACAGTCATTCCTTCCTCACAGCACTTATTTCAAATGTAAACATAGTGTACCATAAAAATACAAAAACACCCAGTTAGAAAAGGAATGGGTTGATCTCTAGTTAGTTTTCAGAATAGAGGTTTATTTTATTATTAAACTGACGGGACACATGTAAGCTGTTTCAAACTCGAGCTGAAATGTTAAGATATAAAGAAAGTGACTATACTTTGTTTCTGCTGTGTTTTATAAGTTATCTCTATCGGAGCTGGGACAAGTGATTTTCGATTAACAAACGTGAAATGTTACATACTCGGGAAGATACGTTGCATTTAATGCATAGAACTTAATAAAAACTCCAGTCCAATGCATCATGGAGTTAACATGAAGGTAAGATCTTGATGTTTTAAATATATTACATGTGTTTTGATGTACAGTGTTACCGCCGGTACACGCCTACTACGCCTGGCAACAGCACTCTGCCGAGCATGGCCAGCGTCCATATGCCTTTAACTTGTGTTTGAATTGACCCCACGACGTCTAGACCTGATTTTCTCGATTTTCTATCGCTAGCTAAGTTTACGAAACCAGGGTGGCTGATATGGATGAGCTAAAGCTGCCCGTAAGAGGGGCATGCCTATCGATAACCCCTGCTGTGCTACGACGCGTATTTTGTGCAGCCGCGAGGGGATGGCAGGGGTGTTAAAGATGATCATGTAGAATTGAACCAGCTTGAATTCTTTTAGCGACAGACCGTATTCTGTTAAATTATCTTTTGCCGTCATACATTTTGTATACTGAAATCGTACTGTGACACTCAGTTCTCACTGTCACTTCACTACTGTGATCTAGTTCGACATTCGCTGTAACTTAACCTTTCCTCGTGACGTGGCCTCCTCTTGAGATACTTTACTCGCCGATTAATTGAACACTAGGTCTCTAATCCCTCCTGGAGACAGCAATCACTGTACATCGCGCTATCGTCGCAAACTCGTATATTGAATCGCACTCGATGTCGCATCATAAACGCACTCACCAACTCGCTGACTCATTCACTCGCAAGAACGCTCGCGTAAATAGCCACTGGAAATTTCCGGAGACTTACAGAATGTTCTATAGCCAGGAAGAGGGAAAACTTCAGGAGATTCTGGTTAAGTCGATGCCACTTCTTGTGTTGACGCTGGTTAAGAGTGCTTCTGCATCTATTTATCTCTGTTTATCTCTCCAACTGCCCGGTCGGTCGGCGTTAACTCCTGATAAGCTTGGGTGAGAGCAGCACAATATGCACATTTTATACTACAGCTGAACCAAAAGTAGGTTTACACTGGAATGTTACAATGTGTGTTCAGTATGGGAACCGGCTGATTTACTACCTTCCTGAATTCCTAAGACGTTTGCTATTGTGGTGGGAGTGATTTTTTAAATTGAGCCGGTAATGGTTTTTGGTGGTGGTTCACGTTAATCTTTCCGGCGTACACAATGGGCTTTAAAGTGGCTTTGGAGATAAAAATCCAGAGATGTTAGTCTTGCTGACCGTTCAAAAGTACTTCGTCGACCAGTCCATGTTCTTGAAAATTATTCATGTATCCACGTGTGAACTACACCGTAATGCGGTGGGGTACATCCTTGTTGGAATATTATGGGAAATTTGCTCTTCATTAAGTATGCTCGAAAAATACTCTTGAAACACATTCTTGTATCCTTATTGAGATTATCTTCTGCGAAAAATCGTCCGACGACTCTTCTCCATAGGTATGCCGTGCCAAGTCAGCTTTCCTGTCCCCTTGCATTTTATGCGAATTCATCCAATTAGTAGCGCCAATTTTAGTTGACTTCGCCATTAAGGTAAACAATTGCTTCGTCACTGAACAGAAAGGAAAAAGGAAACGATGGGTCCTGCATGAGGTGTTCTTGTGCCCACTTTGCAAATTGCAGTTGCTGCCCCTTGCTGCAACATCTGCATCTTGCATGTATGTGCCATTGGGAGTACACTGCTTTTACTGACTGTTCCATTAAGAAATGGGGATAGCTTTTTTGAGGACTCTTTGCGTATCTGACTGTCCTTTCCTCTGCGCCTGTTCCTGGTCTTCCGGAGCAGTGACACTAAGAAAGTTCTGTATAAATTAAAGCTAACAGTCCACATGACTCCCTTCGAGCAAAATTTAACACAGTGAATACACTCTGTTCTGCAGTATACATTATTATAATGCACAGAGCGACATGTAGCATACTCGAGATATATCGTGTGAAATAAGTTCGGCTGAACCAAACGACTATATCCTCCGTAGGCGCCTGAGCTAAGCTAACGCAGAATGAGGTCATTCAACCCCACACCTGCTGGGAGTTGCACGCGGCGGCTGCCAGTTAGTCATTCAGGAACGCGTGCATATTGCATTAGGTAACATTTAAGGGTGCCCATCTGTGAAATTTAAAAAATCCACAATTTTTGGTCTACTCATTTTTTACATTACCTAATATAGCAGTCGGGGTGTAATGTATAATAGGTAGAGCGAATTTTATGCAAATTTTAAAATTACTTCCAAAGAAATAACTTTCCGTTTTTATACTGTCTTTAAAAATTGCTCCGCCGATGCAGTAATTTGTTAGAAAAAAATGTTTTAAAATCACACTAATGGTATGTCAGTAAATTGTAGGCATGAAGTTTTAATTATCCTACTAGCATGGTAGAAAATAAACGTTAAATATTTAACTGAAATGTATTGCTGAAAATCTACAAAACATTGTGTAATAACGTCACAGCCAAGGTTAAAAATTCATGAAAAGTACTTTGTGTGGCACAGTTAGAAAATATGAATGTGCGACAAGTGAAAACCCGGAGAAGAATTTGACAATTCTAACGCTAAAATGACGGTCTCTGAGTTTGTGCTGTTTAAAAAGCATTTAGTGCATACACTAAATGCTTTTCTCGTCTTTTTCTGCTCCTCTGCAGATAAATCAGTGTTTGACGATTGCTGAGGTCATATCTTGAATGTTTAAAAAATAAGGTCGATAATTTTCATTGCTCCCTTATTTTTATTAAGTATTTTGTTCATGCAGAGAAATAATTTATAGGAATAATTAATTATGAATAATAGGTATACGTTTTTTACCCATTAAAGTTAGGTATGTATATTTTCAAAGCAAAATACTTCAGATTTTATGTGACAGATTTAAAACACGTGTTTGCGTGTGGTTCGTAATAGAAATATCAATGTTCGTTGTGAAATACGTGTTCATTGGGCTAACTTTTTCTTCATCATGTGCTTTTATGGTTGCAGAATTGGCAGTACAGTGCACTACACTATATTTTCTTAAGGTCTCGAAAGTAAGTCTCTCGCGCGTTTTCACTCGCACAGTCGGTATTATGGCGTTAGTGTTTCCTGCCTGATAACAAAATCTAGGTGAGTTATAGCAATTTTTGGTTCTATATATTCACTTTACATATTGACACATTTAAATTTCGAATAGTATAACAAGATCTGAGCTTAGTTGGGGGCTCTAATGACCTAGCTGTCGACGGGCCCTTAAACCCTAATCACTCACTCACTCACTCGCTCACTGAGCTTAGTTGTGTGTATTTAATGAATCTCCTAGAAGGTGGAAAACAAAGTGGAAGAAACCATCCAACTTTCAGGAAATCTATAGACTGCAATTATAAGAGTTTTTGTGTTTTAACTGAAATGGATTAAAAATTCCTCATTTCCGAGAGCTGGGCTGGAGAAGTAGCGACTGTTTTGTCCGGATCTTATTGTTAACGTTTCTTTGAAGTGAAGTAGCTAATTCTATTTCGAGAACTTATCCACCCCACAACTCTTCAGTTATTAAATTTCAGTGGCTTTTGTCCGCGAGGGGTTGGATTCAGAAGTATTCTCGACATCCCTAGGTAGCTAGGGGAGCAGTAATGACATGAAAAGGACTAAATGGGGCTGCAAACAGGCCCCAGAGAAATCCTGCAGATGTCAACATGCCGCTGTCTTGGAAATTGATGTCATGTTCCTCACTTAAGATGGCGCCTGGCGTCCGGGAGAAATGCGCAGGAACTAGAAAATGCTCAGAAGCTCACACTTCGTCTTAAAGTCAGTCGTAACAGCCACACCTACTATTCTTTCATAGCGATTTATCATAAACTCCAAAGGAGGTAATTATTATTAAACGCATTACAGGTCACAGGATTACAGTTAGTTGATAAACCAGGAGTACAGTAATTGAAAATGGGTGTGTAGATAGGGGTGCTATGTGTTCATCTGCGGTACACATCTGTGCCTAATAAGAGCGGAATTACTTGCAAACTCTTATGAAAGACACCCCTCAGCAGGCATTTAAAGAGAGAATAGGTCAAGTAGGGACACAATTGACATCTGGTTCCCAAGTTCGTAGGTTCAAACCCGGCGGAGAGCGATGGATTTCTTCGGGCATAAAAATCCTTAGTATGGCTTCCTTCGGAAGGGAAGTAAAGCTGGTGGTCCCGTGTCGTGGATTTACGGGGTTAAAAGAACTTATTAGAGAGGCCCCTGAGCAAAATTAAACCGGTCTTTCACGCCCAATGTAGAATGGACCGCTGAGAACCACAGCAGGTAAAGTGTGTCCATAAATAACACTGTTACAATTTGTCTATTCTCGAAAGAACGTCTGATATACACAGTTGATATTTGTATAACTCATTTTAACTATCCTGCATTAGTAACAAAATAACAAACGGCGACTAGTCCAATTGGTTTGGTAATGTTCATGGTAGAATTTAACTATTTAAATGACATGACCAAATTCCAATGCTCAACACAAGCATGCAGTTCTGCTTCACTTGACTAGCTCATCCGGCAAGCCAACACAAGGCGCAAATGATGTTATTGAATGCTTGCTTAATTTACAATAGAAAATAAACGCCATTATTTTTGAAGTGCAAACAGGGCAGTTACATTTTAACACAGTTTTAAGAATAATTGTGTTAGTATAATATTTTGTGATTGTAAATAGTAAGAGGGTGGATGGGTGTGTGACTGTTGAAGGTGGGGGGGGGGGGCGGGAAGAAGGAGAAACTGGAAGGGGTTAACCTAGAGTAGGTGTGCCAAACTGTGACATAATTTTGTGTCCCATGCCAGAAATGTTATTCTCCACTCCCCCAGAGAAGGGTGTCCCATGCTTTGTATTTTGTCGTCACCTTAAGAGAAGAAAGTTGTCACTACTGCGTATGAGTTATGGAAGTTAGTTTTCCAGTTGTTCATTCTTAACTCAGACCGCAGCACATAAGCCTACTTATTTGATATATCCGGACATTAGGCATAGATCCCGTACGCAGTAGTTAGAAGAGGAACAATTCACTGTTTCTTTCAGCAAACTAGTAAAGATCGTTTAATCAGTGTCTCCTGTAATCACCGGCATGCTAGGGCATGAATCAAACTAGACTAGAAAATGTCATTCTTCACTTATGCTTGGAACTCGGGACGCTCTCCCTAGACGCGTGCTGTTAACTTCCGAGATTAGTGCCCCGGGTATGGCTATTCAGTCCGACGGGAATTGCAGTGATAAATTTCCCATGGTAATAGTGGAATCGAACCTGGAACTCCGGTCTCATCTGGCAGTAGGATTCACCATCAAACCTTTGGGCAGAACTGTTGCAATATTTATTGCAGCGCTTGTAAATAAATAATGGATAAGTCACTGGTCCCAAAAACTGGAACGTTGGATGTCAAAGGGTGCAAAGCAAACGAATAAAATATTACGTAATTATTTGATTGTTGTATCATAATTGCTCGTGCATTCACCATTGTTCAGGCTTTGTTTGCCATTGTGTGTTGTTACAGTTGTTTGTTTTGTAATGCTTCCATCGGACAGTTAATGTCAAACAAATGCGAATAAATAATACATCACAGCAGAGGCTTGAACGAATCAGCCATAGCATTGTTTTGGCTCTTGTGCACGTCATCGTTAGGGAATATATCCGTGTCTGTTGCGGGAACTCTATCTTTTAAGGTAATAAATCTCTGAGTAAAATGAAAAACTTCCAGAAAATATCACGTTACTTTCTCTACCCACTATGGTTTATTTTTAATATAGCTTCTGCAAACTTCTTGCGAAGGCGTATTTTTCTATCTACTTCGATTTAATCTAAATCTTTGCAGAATTCCATTGCACACGTTGTAGGTAGAAGAGGTGGGTGTGAGAGGGGATACCAATTCGAAAGTCAATGTATAAAAGCAGGCCAGTATACTCTAGTCTTCGGTTCATACTTTTTCCGCAACATCACAAGAAACAACTAAAAAGCACTAAATCACTTTTAAAAGATAAGCATTGGAAGGTTCAAACAAATAACATAGGTATCTCCGAAATGGCTGATGTTAGAAGTTATTTGAAATAAACCACGTATATTGATCTGTATTTTGTGGTAATAAGTTTTCGTCTGTCTCTTATGGTTTACCAGTTGGTAAAATTATAGGCAATTCCTTCCGAATGAAGAGCACTTAACAGCCTATTCCCAGGAAATTCGAGATATACATTTTATTTTGAATGTAAATATTTTGAGCATATATTTAGTCAAAATCGTTCAAGCCACCTTTTTTGGGGGTAGGGGTTAGTTTGGGGTTGGGATTTTATTGAAAAAAAGTTATTCGCGAGTTTGGATGATGCTGGACTTAAATGCCCGGTATACTTGTATGGTTGACATTTAATGGCGGCTGAAACCAGACTACTACTATTATTCTGTTTCCTGTTGTACAAATAAATTTTGTGAACTCAAATGATATTTCTATCGGCAGCTTTACAGTGTGATTTCACAGCGTGTTTAACTACACAAGACCGCAAGGCGTGACAAGTCTTTGATTGGATGTTGTGTTAACCAGCTTCTCCTGCCTCCCACCATTAAATCTTGTCAGCTGTATATCCAGATATTGTCTTTGAGTTAGTGCTGTACACACAGTCCTCTACCTACCATGTAGTGCACGCATGGTAGAGAACATGTCCAACAGATTCCCTCTTAAAAATGATGTTCTGATTCCCTCGCAAAAAAGGGTGCAGTCATACCCCTCTGAGTTTTCTATTGTTCAAATATGTAGTTCGATTCCCTCCATGACTTAACCGTAGGATTTTCCGTTACCCTTAAGACTTCAGACTATCAAGGATACTAACCAAATAACCAATCGATACCCTTGATGTGCATAAAAGTAATTTACATTAGTCATTTAAAATCCTCTAAATAGGCATTGGAAAATACTTCGCAAGATATGGCATTGCAGTATTGCGATAGAATGATCAAACTTGTTCTTCAAATAGTTCACTTTTTGCATGCAAACCTTTTTAGTATATATGGGTGGATAACGGAAGAATTTAATTTAATGCCTGTACTTGGATAAAACTCCTAAAAGCATAAATCTGTTGGTGACGTGTAAAAAAAATTGTTGAATTTTGCATGGAAACTTTGTTATATGCGTTCGTTCTAAGTGCGGGGCACTTCAGAATTGGTGGGCAAAGGCCATCGTCATTGATGTAATTGTCTGGTAATCATTGAAATATCTCTTTTTCGCAAATGGGCGCCTGCGACATGGAATGACCGACGAAACAATTTCCAACATCCGAAGGACAGGACTATGTTAGTCCAAATAAGTGCATTAGAAATTGAGCAATATCCGAGCTACAGTATTTATATTTAGGACCCAATCCTAAACTCAGAATTTTTCTCCATCATGCTTGGCCGAGATGGAATCGGTAACACTTGATATTGTTTAGGTGTATGAATCTGCTACAAGCTCCTGGCGACGTTAGCATAACGAGTTTTATACATTTTTCTATACCTTCACCGGCCTTACTTTAAACTGAAATGTAAACAAAGTGCAAAATTGGATTGCTCCGCGGTTCCCTGCGATTGGCAGACGTATGGTGCGACTTAACATGTGCGTCATACAAACTGTCATCACCACGTGAGTAGCTTCTGGCTTTTGAGTTCTGTATTGCATGGGAACGCCGCTGCCATAGACGGAAGAAAGGAACGGATATATTCCACATTGGAGAGGGCAGAGTGAGACCGAAAAATTAAATTCCCCGTCATGGCATTGCATTTTTCAGTCGGTCATTTCCAATCCTATCCTACATACGGCTATTGTGGAAAAACATTAATTACATTTCTACACTCTTACGTAATAACACGTAAAATGTATCATATGCAGTGCACGTTTAAATGACTAAACCCTCCTCAAATAAAACATATTTGGCAGTTATGATTTGGGAATTGTTTAAAGCAATGTTAAATAAGCAAAATAAACTGTTGAATCGCTTTGCACGAAGTCTGAAAGTAATCAATTATCATGCAAATAGGACACAGTTTACGTTACCTGAAACAGTAAACATAAAAAATAGGAGTATACGTCATGTGGTTTTGAAAAATCAGACGACGTATTTAACGACTCCCACTTTTCTGGTGTTGCAAGCTTTAACGCGTCCTGAAATAAGCACGTGACTTCACTTAGTTTATATGTTCTGTTTATGGCACATAGCCTTTCACAAGGCTCCAAACTGATTCTATTGGATTCAAAACAAGGTGAACGGAACACTTCGTGGCCAGCCTGTTCTATAATGGAATCAGCAACAAACCTACCGTACTGTTTGTTCAATTTGCTACCTTCACTTGAAATATCAGTTCGTCTTTCACCATGTCTGCTGTGTATGCGATCCCTTTGTTATCCATCCATTGGATAATATCCTTTCTCAGCCACTATTTGGTGGGAACGCGCTCCAACTCCACACTATGGTACGATGAATACCAGTTCGCTTTTCGCCACTTCATAATGGTTTTCCTTGGCGATGTTTTACATACTCCACAATAATGCCATTGTGAAAAAACTGTTCCGCTTCTTTACTTCTATGGTTGCATGTACGTGCATTTCATATCGCATTTAATAACAATGAATTTGTATATTAATGTATTCCATTTATTCTTACTACATATACGATTTTCAAACTGTTTTTATAAATAATTCTTGTAGGTTATTTTACATTTAATGCTGTTTTGCTTATTAGGTAACGGGCTATATTTTCATTTGCGCCTGCTGACAAGGAAGTTGCGCGGTACGATCAACCAATGAAGTTACTCAAACAAGTGCTGCTTACATTGCACTTTAAAGTAAGGCCGGCGAAGGTATAATAAGTAAAATATGGCTCCGTTGAGTTTGTATTTAACATAAAAACCAATGGCATATAGAATCCGTTTCTCATTATCTTAAAAGGGAACATTTGCTGAAAAAATTAATGGCAATATCGAAAGGTCCCGTCTATAAATACACAAATAAATATGACTGTCCCCCTGGTCTACACCATTCACCAGCAAAACGTTTTCACCTGTCATTGTTTTGATGTCGATAGTGTGTTTTTAGCATCTACTCTTTGCACATCCTGTGAGCAGCGGAGGCCTTACTTTTTTTCTCGCCTTGTAAATTACTTAAGTATATCTTCAACTATTTGTTTTTTTAATTTTCCATCCTTCTCACGATCATGATTGTGTTGTACGTTTTGTCGTATGATCATTACATAATTTCAATAAACTTATAGGGTGCATTATACAGTCCCACGTTTTAACGCCGTCCTTCAATATTGTTTAGAAGCCAAATCTATGGTTCCCTAACAAAATCAATTCCTTACCCCTTTCACTCATTTTTCCCACATGTATATTGAATGAACAGGCCTATTGCCAAGGGCACTAGCCGACCGAATCGATAGGTGTCTTTACTATCGACTGGGGTAGTAGATCAGCGGTGCTCAAGTACAAGCAGAAAAGGGGAGCTTGAAACCATCTACTCTGCTGGGACAAAATGACATTTATCCGTGGTTATGGAGTTCCAGTGGCGGCACTGCGACGTCAGTTTTACGTACAGCAAACCAAGGGTTTACACATTTATATTCTACTCCCGATTAACCAACATGAAGTTTCTGAGGATGACCTCTTCGTCACGATTTACGTTTTACAAGGCCTTCAATATTTGGTGCAAAAGATGTTCAGTCTTAAAAGATAAGCAAGGTGATTGTGATTTATCTTGCTGCAAAACTCACTTTTAATGTAGTTCATTTTTGAAAATGTTGTTTGCAGATTGTAAGTGGAACGAAAGACTAACATTAAACTAAATGAAAAAACGTACTCTCGGATACTCGCTGCAGGGAGTAAATAATTCCCACCCTTCTTTCTCGGAACATTTTACAGTCGTGGAATTCTGCTTAGCAAGTAGTCCCAGTAGCTCGTGCATGGAAACTCCAAAGGAGTGTAAAATAATTGGATTTTGGTTTCAAATGTTTGTAGGTTTTCAAATTGTGAAGAGAATGTCTCATACAATTGCTCCAAAATATCGATGTAGTTTTCCAGGAAAATGTTTATCGTGAACACGGAACGTGAGCAAATAGAGGAATTCCACCAACAAATTTAATACCGAGATATCACCGCAAATGCCTTTTGAGACTCCTTGAATAAAAAAGTATTTTTAAAAATGCCTTGTGCATGCGTGAGCAGCATAATTCAAAAAACGAAAAGCCAGCTTGGTATATAAACATCTTCCAACACGCAACACGGTTATTCGAGAAAATTCCCCCGCCCTAAGCCATGCTATACATGGAAAATATTTCGGACATTCCAGATTTTGTCAAAAAAATGATTAGAATGCCATTAAGTACGTACTATTAAGCAGTACGATTAAGATATTTTCATTCCAAATGAAACGCATATCCTGCATTTTCTGGGAATAACCACTAAAGTGCTCTTCATTTTGAATGAGTTTTGCTTAATTGGTAAGCAGACATACGCGCGCGCTCTCTCTCTCTCTCTCTCTCTCTCACACACACACACACACACACACACACACACACACACACACACACACACACACACACACACACACACACACACACACACACACACACACACTCACTCACTCACTTCTCATCAAGCCATCACATAGTGACATGCTGTTTAAGAGTCTTACAATTGCTTCAGTTAATTTTACAGTGAAATGGGAATTGAAAGTTGGTGTTAACAATAATACAGGTAAACAATAACAATGCTGTGCTTTTGTAAGGATAGTTTGTAGAAAGTAGTGGCATACTTCCAGACTGCGAAGGGTAGGGAAACATGGATTAAAAAGCAATCCCTCACCCCAGTCAGGAAGTGAACCCAGGACTGTGGATCAAATTAAAAGGGACATTTGTGTTATAGCTATTATTGCTAGGATGCGAGATAGGTACTTACGGAAGTACCTACATACATAAGATCCGCGCGGGTGCTGAGGATTGATTGCCCACTCGCGGACCAACCAAGTTCCACGTAGTTAAAGACAATTGCAGGACAAATGTTTCCAATTTACCCGACTTCTGAAACTGGACGAAATACAAACTACAGAAATGAAGTAAATGAAACATTAATCAGCTTTAAGCGTAATTGAAATAGAAATTACAGGTTTAACTTCCTGTGAATGTTGTTGCCATTTGATTACCTCCTCTATCAGCGAGTTCTTGGTGACGTTTTTTACCAGGGATGTCCAGCCTTGTCTCTTTGGAGACGCTTACGTAATGAGCGGCTATACCCCACTCGACTCCTTCAGTCAGAGGGACAGACAGTCAGTATCCAGTGACGGACACAAACAGGCCATTCTATGGTAGTTTCTAAGTCATACCTTGAATTTCCTGGGAATGTCCTCAGAACACCTTCATTCTGGATGATTTTTGCATGAATGAACACTAAGAAATAGCTTACTATATAAAAATGTTGATCTCCTTAAAACCTAAAATTTATGTCAAATACTTAGTTTTTGTATTGAATGGCACTTCCGATATATTCTTTGTTTGAATTAGCAGTACTCCTACTTTTTTCAAATAGGAATGTTATTCTTATTTTTATCTCTTGACCATGCAAAGAGCACGGAATTTCAAAGGCATCGCATAGAAACCAATTCTTAAAACATTTTACTGTCGATTAAAGCCTGTATTCCAATATTCGCCCCGCACCTACAAGAAAGTTAGCAATAAGAATTTATGAAAATGCTTATCTCGATTAAAATGAAGCAGAGTAATAAGAATTTGCAAGAATAGTGTGTATGAGTATAGCTCTAAATCAGGGACGTAACTTCAATGGATGTGGGTGATGTGTTGCATAACCTGCCAGTTTTCCTTACTTAACTTTTCGTATTATCTATATACTAATACAATTAACGTAATGATTGCTGAAGAGTATGCTTCAAACAATCTGCTATGAATTAGTGTTAGCGTAACACGTCAAGCATTGAAACAGAGCGGCTGGTGGTTGTGCTTGCCTTACGCCAATCAGGTCAAACGATGTGCGCGCGTAGTGGATGCAACCCAGAAAAGTGAATCTCGCTTGTTAATGTTAATGAGGTTTAAAGCTAAGTTTTTCAGTATTTTGTTTTGGCAGTGAGGGCTAATTTCATATTTTTAACTTTTTCTGTACGTATGAATACAACAAGTAGCATTTTTAACAGTAATGTGTGTGAAAGTGTAAGAAAAATAGGCTAGGAAACCGAAGGCACGCGTTATAGAGAGTATGTTGCATTTCCTGGAAACCTGCTGCTGCGGATATGGAATCCGAGTGCGTGTAAACAAACTGGAAATGCAGGAAAAAAATAGGGGGAGTGATTCTTGTGTAACTTCAATATTTACCAGTTGGTAAATTATAAAGCTCCATGAAAATTGTGAAAAAAAACTATTTTTCAAGGTTAATAATTTTTATTTACTAAACCAAAGCATTAAATTTTTCTGTTCCTAACATTCTTTTGAGAGTACTTGTTTAACAGAATAATATTTAAAGTTAGCAAAATGTTGAAATCTTCATCGTGTGGAGCTGCCAAAACAATACCTAGAAAGGATAAGTTTAAAGGTGCTGAAGATATTACAGTGAAAATTTGAATGTACATTGTTCCTTATATTTACGATTCTTATGGCTGACACGAGTTTGAACAAAATCCGCTAATAAGTATAGAATTAAAAATTTCATCTATGCGTACCCTTAACATGAGTTCAAAGTGCATAACCAAGTCCACACACCACACTACGCCACTGCTCTACACATATTTGCGAACAGTTTCTCCAAATTGAACTATATTGAAAGTGTGTATCGCAATATGTTACGAGACGATCACTTGATCGTTGACTTTGTCGCCAAATATTGGACTTCTTAAACATAAGCAGTACTAGAGGTCACTGATGAACAGTTGTTTATCGCATAACATTTGAAAGTGTTTTCGTAAATCAAACGCAACGATATGTAACCAACCCGCACTGCAATACAATGCACGGCTGGGGGGTCAGAGTGGCAAAGTTCGCGTATAGTGGAAGCAGGTGATCCCAACCTACCTTCTTTCGCAAATGTTGGACATCTCTGTTTTATACAGAGACCCGTGCTTACAATATAGGAGACGGTATATGTGTAGATATACTCTCAGAAGACACTACATTTCACAAATGTGTAATTAAGACCTCCATTGAATGTGATATTTCTTTACTGGAAAGTATTTAGATAAGACTTGGAAACTATAATGCCCATCAGGCTAAATTGTTGCATAATTATCAACTGATTCCTTAGGTACCTAGATAAATTACCATTATTTAAAGGATTGTTGGGTAAACCGCCATTAAGTATGACACAGCATCTGAAATCTAGATGCATTGATACTTAAGCATAAGATTATCCGTCTGGGGTTGCTGATTCCCCATCGGGCGCCTCTCTGGATAGTGGATAAGGGAACACCTCCTAGATATAGGTGGTACCCGGGAAATGAAATACTCGGGGCAAACCGAAATCAGCAGCAGCGTCCGTACCCAGATAGGGCGAATGCAATGGGTAGGTAGAACGAACTCGTAGCCAAAGAGAAGGCAGTCTACCTAAGGGAAAGCACCCTAATACAAAGCTGATGCAGGTTGGGAAGCTGTGATGTGGCAGCCCCACCACGCAACTATATCTGCACAGCCCTCGTAAGGTGGTCAGATGAAAATTAAATTACTGGCAAGCGAAGTCAAAAGTCGGATGGACATACTGATTTCTTTCTATATAACCCAAGAGGAGCACGAGATGTTGGTCGACCTCGCAGAAGATGAACTCCACCGATGACTTCACCGGAACGGGTTGCATAGCCTAAACCATGGGAAGAAGATTATCCGTGCCTGCAATAATTCAATAAGGCCCGTAAGTGATGGTGGTGATAATCCCAACACTATTTTAAACTTCCAAACACTCAACTCCGCTATCAACCACAATGAAGGAGACTTCAGAGGCTATTCCCCTAAATTTTAGATAAACATTTCATTTATTAGTAAAATATCTTAAACATACGACAGTTTCATTAAGGTCGTTAGTGATTTATGACAAAATTAAAATTTTTGAAGCGTTTGCCATGTAAAGGGTAATTTGGAATGGGGAATTTCCTTAAATCTTATCGCATCCTTGGGAGATGTTGAATTTAAATACCAATTTTGTATTTAACCGGCTTTGTCTTTGAGTTACTCTATTCAAAGCAGACGCATACACCCACATTTTTCTGAAAACATTTTTATTGAAGTCTGAAAAAGTGTAGCTATTTCAGGTGAAATCGGTATCGCATTTTTCGACGAAGTACAATGCTTCCTCTAGTTACTGTAAGCATCTGCGCAGAAGAAAAAGCAATTCATGAAAAACATGATAAAACAGGCACTTTTAGGCTATGAAACCTTAAACTGGGTGCTAGTGGTTAAGTAGGCGTTTTAGACACTACAAAACCCCTTCCATAGATTTATATTTTGTGTTAAACGTGAAGATATGAGCCTACTTTTAGTTTATTCGTACATCTGAAAAATATGCATTTTAGCTAAAATCAGAGGTGTAGTTAACCTTTCCGATACTATCCATGATTTTCATGTATAAAAATAACATACTTTCAGAGGTATATTGCAAATCAGTTGTTAGATTCGTTGTTTTGCTTTATCCCATTCTATCAGGATCACAACGCCTTCACTAGCCATTATCGTGCATGTTGATGGTCAGCATATTAATCATTCTTAATCAACGTTTATCTTTTATTCACTTTCTGTTAGTCGTGTTAAGTGTTCGCCGGAAATTGTTTCAATTAGCCAGTACTATGGCAATATGTTTTGAACACGACTGTTTGGAGATCGATAATTACATGCTACCCACGATATTGTTCACTCTTTGAACGAGTTAATGAGGAACAAAAGTACATTTCACAGCGTACCAGCTGTGTAAATGCCAAATCAACATCAGCGAATGTTCAAAACGTAGTGAAAGCAGTGTATTCGTAGGAAGAAAGAGAAGAAAAGGAAAAAAGTCCGTATTCTTCTGATTGCTTCTACCTTTTTACCATATACTCACAATATGAAACCTAGTCCACACAAAATTTTAACGAGCTGTATAAAATCGATGTTAAGATAACTTTTATTCATAATTACTTTGATATGGTGATATGAAATGGTCTTTGGGCTCTACATTTTATCGTATCGCTCCCATTTTGAGCTCGGTATATACATACATTGTTGCGCAGGTATGGTTTTAATTTTAATTATTTTAAGATATTTCTTTGTTACTGAAGTTTTCACTATCAATTTGAGTTCTGGTAAATGCTTAATTTCAGATTAAGTATTTAATTGTTTTCCAGTGCACAATATGTTTAATTCCAAATTTCCTGAATCTGCCCTGAAACTTTCAAGCTCAAATTATAAAGGGACATTTTTAAAAGTGAAAAATGCTGAAGAAAGAAATCGAAAAATTGGGAAGTTAAAAATTCAATGCAGTTATTTTCCGTCTGGGGCTTCAAAAATCTGAAGTGCGCACTCACGTTACGTTCTCTATTGACTCTTGCATAAACGATTCTTAAAAATATATGTTCTACCTACTTTAAATTAATGAGATAGATATTAGTACATATTTTCTTGTAGAGGAAAGTACAGTAGGTTTGAGCGGTACTAATCTAAGAGCCGGTCGCCGTGATGGCTTTGACGTTCCACTCTTTGCATGTCCAGGACATAAAAAATGAATTAGTTTCCATTTGAGAAAAATAAGTATTAGAAAATTCAAACAAATCACAAGGAATATCTCTGAAATGATTCACTCAAAAGAGAAAAGAATATTTCAGTTGATACGATCTCTACGTTTTTGTGCTGTAAGATTTTGCCTATCTGTTAAGGTATACCAGTTTTGCAAAAGTCATCCAGAATGAAGAAAACTTCTAAGGACGTTCCCATAAAATTCAAAATGTACATTTCATTTGTCGTGAGAATATCTTATCTTTTGCGTTTGCCATAGTTTTATTGGTTTTATGCGTTAAGTATGAAACATCCCATATGTACTTTGAGATTCCAAAATTCATCCTGTGATGCAGGATAAGAAGGCTCATTCTTTTTCTGAAAAAATGTTTTGTAAAAGAATAAAATGTTGAATTTGCGTATCTTGCGTCTCTAGGAATCGTATCCCAGATGGAAAATTGTTCCCTTTCATCCTGCTAGTATATATAACTTATTTACTCATTCTTTGCGTATCGCTGTTCCCCCAACGCCTTTTTATTTTAAAATTGGATGTCTGTAAGATTAACTTCACCTGCTCGCATAGAAGGGAAGGAAAGAAAAAGCGAGCATTTGAATAACCAGAGCTGTTGTCATAGAAACGACTCCAGTGGTGACATAACGTGGAATTTACTGAATGCTTTATATTCGCGAAGAGCGCAGCGTTATTTTGCATCTCATTCGCCAATGCAGTTGCAACATCAAGTTTCGAGTGCCTCGATGCTGAATCCTGAATGTCTTCTTAAATATATAAACGTGACTACCAAAATGAAAAATGCGACGCAGAGAGATTGCTGCTTTATAATGTACTGCTGCAGTGTTGCCAACAAAGGAAATTTCCTCTGAGAGGTAGAAGGAAAATACACTCACAACATTCAATATTAATGCAGGATGCAACATCAGAATGGAATATTAAAACAGGCTACCGAAACTTCGCATATATTTCCGGCACTGAATGAAATGCATTTCTAAGCTCAGCTTAATATTCTTGGAAACTGCTCTTATGATTCTGCTTTTTACGCTCGTCTTTTTAATTCTTTGTCTATTAAAATTTAATTACTAGGAGTGTTTGCACAGATGATTTAGAAACTTAACTAGCTGAATTTGCAGCTCCGTTCCCCTTACGGAGATGGTTTTCTCTTTCCCTCTTTGTACTCGTGACCAGTACAGCATTCACCGGACGGATGTGAAATGCTACCCTTTAAACCAGAGAAGGCTGTCAGTAAAAAGTTTAGCATCACTTCTTGTATAAATTGATAAGAAAGCAGTTTATACAACGAACGGATAGACAACTGGTGTACTTACCTCTAAACTGAAGAGGAAACCCCTTCTTGAAGAGTAAGGTGACGGTTGTCTCTAAGTACAGTGTCGTCCGAGTTTGCGAAACATAGTTGAGTTAATATATACAGAAATTGGGCCTAATTTCGCGATTGATTACACGTCGAGGCATTTTTTCCCTCGTATTTGTAGGAAAAGTTCAACGAAAACAGCTGTAACTGCGTTTAATGTTGTGAGTAAACGAAGGAATAAATGTTTTAAACATTTGCTTTAAGATACTCAAAATAAAACTCGAGGTACAACAGGGTGGTTTAAACGTCTGCGCGCATGCCTGTGGGTGTTTGAGTGGGTGTAGGTGTGCGCGCGTCTACTTGTTGAAAATAAGAAAACCAATCGTGTGCTCTATTTCTTAACATTCAAGCAGTATTAATTTGTCTTATGCTCATTAGGCACCGAAACGAACAAATTTCTTGCAAAAAAAAAAACTTCATATATCGTGGATCGCGCAACGTTAGTATACCAGCATTGCCAGCACAAGAGCATACATTTTCTAAAAGGCCTAATCCTTAATATTTTGAGAGTTGTTGATGTCTTAACATAGCCCTTAGTGACACTCTACTGACTCGTGAGAGACAGTAGATCTGTTTGGCATCGTGAAGTGCCATGTGCTACTGTTCCACTTTCCTCTCCAGAGAGCAGACGTTTTCTCGTCGGAGGCCTACGTACGTGCTGTCTCATAATACTAATTTTTATAATGAATACTGATAATAAACTAACCGCCTTACGCGCGTACTGTACTATGGCAGACACAACGTTTAATGGCGACTGACACCTTTATTACTATTCTTAACTGGTGCGTAAGCAAATTTGTATATCTCCGACTTTACAGCGTGATTCACAGCGTGTTTAACTATGCAACACCGCAAGGCGTGGCAAACCTCAGATGGGATATTGTATTGAGCCGCTCGCCATTAATGTTGTCTGCCATAGGGGACAAACCGATGAGGCGTGCTGGAAAGAAAGACACTGCAGAGATGTTTACTACGGGAGCACGTTACGATAAGCGAAGCGTACTCAATGCGAGTACACTTATTGTAATACATACATCACCAGGTGCATGGGATAACATAACGCAGGCCTGGGTAGTTGGTGGTCACTGGGCGCAACCTGCTCACGGTCTTGCACTGATAACTGTATGTCTAGCTTAGTAAAAGAAAAAAAATGAAGGTCGCTGAAGGTATCCTGCGAGTCGCCCAGGCCGATATGACGGTTGGTTTGGTGGTGTTTAACGCCTGCTTTTACTACATACGGCACCGCAGGCCAATATGACGTGATACATTTGTTAATTGCAATATATATGCATGCACCTTTTTTATAGTTTAGTATACCGACGCACTTTAAATCGTGTTATTTCATACCAGCTCATTGCGCCCAATTTTTACTAAATGCCGACTATATTCCTGAAAACAAACATATCAGGTTGTAACAAACGATGACGATTTATTGCTATGGCGTAATCAAGGTCTATACTCTTCGATACCTCGGGTAGGGTAGTACAATACGACCGTTTGGTATTGCCTGTTATCCAGTAGGCATTTACAACCCTTGCGGCATTGAACATGAGACCTAACAGCAGTGGCTAGTACAACACAAGTGTTTTGTTTGCATCTGATGCGGTACAAACGGATTTTATAATCTGAGACACCAGCGTGACGGATTTAATGTAATGGCGCAGTAAAGAGAAGGAAAAAAAAAACAAAAAAAAAAAAAAAAACAACCTTTTGGGACCCTTTGTTCCTACCCTCAAAATCCTCATTTTGGTAACTGCCTCTAGAGTAAAATGTTCTGTAGGTACGTTGCTTTTTAGCATCCAGTATATGACTGCTGAAGCATTCACTACATACGAGTATCCTGCAAAAAGTATTGCCGGTATAGCTGGGCAGCTATTTCGATTAGTACTGAAGTGTTAAGGAGACCTTTCCTCTTCTAGAATAGTGCCAGCTTTCGTCACCTGAAGCAGTAAATGCACGTTACCAATATCTTATTTTCTCTTTAACTCCACACCCAGTACTTCATGTCACGGACTTCTAGTTTTACTGGAAACTAGATACGTCCCTTGTTACCCTGAAATTCGCTATCGGCTATACAGGGTGGGAAGAAGTCATTACATTCCTTCTAATATGTGCTTCATAGAAGCATTACAAACAAAAAAGTCTTTGGTCAGCCGATTTCGATTTTTGATTCAAATTAGATGGGTGATTCAACAAGAATATATAAAGATAACAGTTCGTTACTTGTAAACTGCGTAGAGTAACTTCTTTCTGAAATACCTTCGGTAGTAATTATGAGCATCACACAGGGTTTCGAAATAATCACTTAAAAGACGTGAAAGAATACTACATTCAGCTCCTTCAGACGTTTAACATGTCGACAACGTTGCGTTGAGGTTGGTCAGGGAATTGACCTGGTTTGTGGATGTTAACACTTTCGCTTTCGCCTTATATTTTGGAAGCTAACGCTTGTGATTGACTTACACATGCACAGTAAACACAGAAGGACAAAGCACGGTATGTGTTTGTTTTCAAGCCGCACTGTTAGGAAGTTTATGTACTGAACTAGGGAAAGTGACACCCACACACTCTGCAGTGTTGCCAGCTTGTTTTTGACAGAACTAAAATATCTGCGTAGGAAATGGCCAGGGACAAAAACGTAAGATACAAAATGTGTTCCAAATGCCAAGATCTACCACTGGTTTAAATTAATGTAATGACTTCCCTTCCACCCGGTATGCTGTTAATGTCCGCTTCATAAAATGTGTATTTTATAAAAAAAAAAAAAAAAAAAAGGCGCCTTCCAACAAAGCAGATCACAGCTTTTAGAACTAATCTTTTCCACTTCTTGCCTAAAATGTCATAATTGTTCATAAAGGCGCTAATTTGAAACCTAAGTAATAAGAAGGCTCCGTTAAAATTAGATAAATGAACGCATTATGGGAAACAATATACATTGGCAAGTTATCTTGCACTCGAAAGCACAAAAGTGGACAACTACAGTAGCTTCCCCAGATAACCACTTTTCTCTATACTCCCATACTTGGATGTAGGTTCCCAGTTTGGCGTTTCCTTTCAAGTAAGTGATAAACAGAGCTCGGCGCAATAGACACTAAACTTATAGGTAGATAAATAAGCAGTACAACAAGCTCAAAATAGTTCTAATAGGGTATTATCAGTAATAAGCACCGAAGTAGGTGCAATCCTTTATTTATATACCACTTAAAAACCATTTCGAAATGGCATAGCAGCCTAGAAATAGAAATAGCCATATGCCATATTAAGTTTACTAAGTTACGCTCTTCTCTTAATAAAGTGTAAACTGTAGACACTCTTCAGTTACTATACATTTTATGGCAAACGCAATTATCAGTTTTAAAAATTTCTCACTTGAATACGTTTTACACTTGGACGCTAGTGAAGTTTAGTCTTTTTAGGTAATGAATTTTCGCCCACTTGGGAAGTACAAACAACGAAGCCGTCGTATGAATAAAAAAGCTATGAGTTAATGTTAAAACGATCGCTTTTCCAGCCTAAACAGTAGTAGGTGGCCATTTACTTTACACTTTTTTGTACTAAGTGGCCACTATTTTATTATTGTGTAAAACAATGCAATTGCTGACGCTTGGAAAGGAATGCCAGTATTAACTTCCTCGGGCATGCTGTGGGCAATGATTCATTGGCTCAAGTTGCGAAATATTAATTGCGATATTTAGGTTATCAGATTAATGAAAAGCAAAAGCATTGCTAAGTTTCCATTACAACTGCCTAAGGTAAGAAAAGGCACACACTATGAAAATAGGCAAATAGACACTATAAAATTAGTATCTTATTCCAGTAAGCATGAAGAACATGTATATACAAAGCCTACGATTCTCAACGAAGGCTAAACGATTCTGTACTCATAACTTCATAAGCTTGTAATCGAGAAATAACACACATTTCTGTGCTTTTTGTTATTTCTTCAGTCGAAGTTGCCATCCACGTGAATGACCCGAGTATGGCTATAAGACGCTCATTATATTCTAATGTCTTACATTTTAAATCTCCATGAAGGATGTTACCAAACCCTGGGAGTGCAGAGTTCCCATGGGAAGACTAAGCGGCTTCTTGACGGTTTTAATGGGCAAGGCGAGGGGCTGGGATAATATGCTGCTTGGAATCCAACGTGCATAATCCCCAGGAAAACATAAAGATCTGATAGCGTAAATGCTTCAAAAAGCGTTGGGGGGAATATGTGTGCAAGAAAAACAAATAACCAAAAGGGAAGTTCACCATAGGGGTTGAGCTGAGAGGGAGCCAAGGAGTTCTGTATCATGATCTAGTAATCGATACTTGCCAACTTTAGGATAATCTGTATTTTGAAACTTTACCGTGGGCTACGGCAGATAAACCCGCAATTTACGAACATGCGCTCTGGATCTTCGAGGATTAACAGTAATCTAACGTGCCTGCTCAAACTTTAGAAGTACAAATACTCCCCCCCCCCCCCCCATCTCAAACTACCGTATACATTAGAAAATGTTTTATTTTCGATTTTCTCAAAAGTGGTAACAACTGTAATGCAGATATGTTTAAGATACCTGCAATACAAATAAAATGTATATCTTAAATTTTTTCAAAAGTCTGAAGTTCTCTTCTTTCTGAATTATTTGTGTAATTGTGAAACCGTAAGAGATGGACATCATCTTTCCACTCGAATAATGTAGGTCTCATTAAAGCAGAAAATTTGCCAAATGTTTTTGTGGCGTTAACCATTTGCAAGATATTCCTTGTAGTTGGTGTACGTTTTCAAGTTTCTAAAGCATTGATCACTTTCACTGTTGACTTGGGTATATTTCTTTACTCAGTCTGTACTCAGGGGACACGTGCCAAGGCAGTATGCTCCCTGCATCAGTTACTTGAAATCATGGACCAGATCACTGTTGCCCACCCTCTAAGGATGATGGCGACGAGAATCTGACATATTGCACACAATACTCCATATTTTAAATGTTTTAAATTGATTTTTATGAAAATTAAGAGCTATGAAATTGGCTTTAGAAATTAGGGCAGATAATTTCCCGGGTATGTCAGCAGGGAGTACCTGGTGATTCAAAAGGGAACGACTGCCGAATGTTCTGGATGGTGTTGACTTGTTTTGGAAACATGCTAATAATGTTTACGTGAGTGCTGAATGAAGAGCTGGAACAGCACTCTATATAGAGAGATTTTTGGCTAATCGCTCTCTCTGTCTGTCGCGTACCTAGTCGAACTCTTGACTCTCGGTTAAATCATTGTGTAATATTCCAGGCACCAAAAAGCGTGGAACATCCCAGCTGTCTGGAGCATCCATATAATTCTGTAAAAGGCCATGTAATGTAGAAAACTTGAAGATAGATTTGGAATCAGTATTGGAAGTAGTTGCAATCCTCCACAAACCCTATTCCTGTAGCGACCATTAAGCTTAGCTCTGCCATGAAATCTGGGAATACCTCCAGGTCAAGTTTAGTAATGTTGTGCCAGGGTTGAATTAGCTCCGTCTTGAGAGTACTATTAAGTGGGGAAACTTTGTGCTAAGCCATGTGGTGCACCTTCTTTTCTCTTTGCTCTGAACAGTTTTTCCTGTGAATGACATTTTCTGATATAATTAACCCGTTTTCTCAAAGTACTGAGTATAGCTAAATCAAATTTTAACATAAGAACCACATTTTTAAGCGCTGTTGTGGATCGAATTTGATACTAATAAAGTGTTCGGTGGGTTAAATAATTGTTGACAAATTTTAATTTAGTATTATTATATACGTAATATTATATACTACTCAACCACATACGTGACAACATTACATGAATTTCATACAACAGTCGCATGGGTCTGAGGACCGCATAGAACAATATATGGTTTGATAATTGCTACACATACAACTAAAATTACTCTGAATCTCTTCCTATACACACATTATAAACAAACATTTAAATATACGATTAAATAAACATAATATACCTTTATACTCAAATATAAAAATACAAATTTTAAACAGTGTTATACAGATAATTGGCTTGGGCCAATACCAGACAAACCCAAGAGTAAAGTTAGCTTAGCACTTATATTCATAAATTAAATCAGGAGTGGATATAAATAATTAAAAAACATCCCAAAAACGTATTCGACAAAGATAGACCAGTGAACCTAGAAGGTATGGATCTATGTCTATTAGTGTAAGTCATGATTTATGATTTTAACGGCATTCAGCATTGGTGGGATAGGATTTTTAACAGCATTGGCAGGATAGGATTGGGGGGGGGGGGGGGAGGGGGATAGGATTTTGGTCTCTTAATA
Source organism: Tenodera sinensis (assembly GCA_030765045.1). Lineage (NCBI taxonomy): Eukaryota > Metazoa > Arthropoda > Insecta > Mantodea > Mantidae > Tenodera > Tenodera sinensis. The sequence goes on along the minus strand of CM060964.1, from coordinate 249,591,333 downwards.
CGTCTAAAGTGGTGTTACGCTTCTATACCGTTGTTTATATACATTGAGTGAACAAATTAGTGCTGAAACGAGCACAGGAACCAGTGATCGCCGACATTCTTTTTTGAGGATAAGCCAGCATCTCAGGAAAAGCCTTACCCAGGTAACTTGCCACACCCCCGATATGAACTTAGAGCCTCTTCATTGCGAGTCGGAGCACACTACCTTGATAATACCGAAGTTGCTGCTCTTATCAATATTTGCAATAAACTCGCAGGAAAGGCCTATTTTACTTTAAGGTTATTTATGGAATCCGTGTAAATTATCAAGTTTGATAAGGCGCCGTAGTAAGCAACAGTATCTCAATGTCGTCTTGTGATAAATCTGTTTGTCTTGCCGAACGATAATAAAGGCGACAAAAGAAAAGTAAGGGAAGACGGTAAGTTCCGGAGCCAAGTCTTAATTCATTTTTGATCCTAGTACAACATTATTCTTGGAAGGGAGAGGAATAGTTTTCGAAAGCTGTAAGGCAAAAACTTCCAATGTGCGTGTTATCGTAGCAAAGTATAATGGAGAGCACTGTAGTTGCCAAATGGAGAACAAGAAAGAAGCAAAACAAAACACGCGACGAAAAAATTGCTATTGTTCCCTTTGAGATTCGGAACTGAATCCAGCGTAGTTCAGTTTCCGGCAGAGTACTGCCGTTCAGTTGGTGAAGCCTTTAAAGTCCAACTTGCTTTTGTTTCCTTGCTTAGAACATATCCGAGACCCTTTTCTTTCTTTCATTGGGTCTAAATCTGTACCTGATTTTCACTTATCGCAGTAGCTCCATTCCTAGAATACCAGCAGAGGAGTGGGGCATCAGTAAAGAAAATATGTCTGTATTTTTCTGTTTCCAGATGGTGTTCAGTTTTTTAAAGAAATCGGTCAATAAAACAAGCCTTCTTTGCTAGGGGTATATCTTGCTAAAAACATATGGCTGCACAGTCATAAAGAGTAGAGCATTCTTTCAAGCGTTAAGTCGTCGCACAAAAAATACGAAGTTAAATGCATTATTAATTAGAAGTTTTGTTTAGTATATATGACACGTAATTTTAGTAGTTTTCTTATATGAAATGTTTAATGCTTTGCTTATTTGCTATATTCCCTATGTTAACTCAGAACATTCGTCTCTTTTGTTGTTTGTCAGTCCCTTCACGGTTTCAAGAAGAAAGAGAAAAATCTGTGGCACTCACAGGACTTTCTCTACTCTTCTACTAACCATTCTTACAAACACTTATTCCTGTATCTTCTTCGTGTTAGTTGAGATAAACATTTGTACAAATTATCTTATTGCTTATCTTCTTGTTGGTACGAGAATATGGGAATGCAGTACACTGAGCTATAGTCAAATACTTTAAAGCTTTCAAATTCCGTTCTCTTTACACTGTTAACGCAAAAAATGAATATGTTCCATGTGACATAATAAGTTCTCCAAAACTCTCACAATTACAAGGAATTTCTCCGAAATGGTTCACTCTACAGAAAACTTTATTTAGACATAAATTGTGTGTTTTAGCAAGATCTACATTTTTTGTGGAGTAAGATTTGGTCTATCTCTTACGGTTTACCGGTTATGCAAACGTCATCCAGAGTAAATAGGACTTTATGGGCTATAGCCAGAAAATTCAAAATATACATTTCATTTGCCATAAAAAATGTCAAACATATGACGATTTTAATTAAAATCGTTAGACATTTTCAAGAAAATCAAAGTTTTCGAAAAAAAAAAGTCCATGTTAAGGATAGTTTAGGTTGGAGAAATTTTCTTAAATCTTCGTGTCGCATCCTTCATAGACATTAAACTTAAATACCAACTTTGGTTTTTAACCGACTTTTCGTTTTTGAGTTATGCTGTCCACGCACACGCACACCCACGCCTTTTTCTAAAAATGCTCTTTTTGGATTCAGGGGGCCTCAAAACATTTCCGGTGAAATCTTGTCAAATTTTTAAGTGGAGTACAATACTTGTTCTACTTTACTATACGTAGTAGAGAAAAAACATTTAGAAATGTAATTCGAAGTAGTTAATAAAAAAGCAGCTGAATTGTTTATTATCGAATAGTGAATAGAGTTGGATTGCCTCTTCAGTCGAGTGGTGAGCGTTTCAACCCAGAGGCCCCTGACAGTAACCCGGCAGCGGCAGGATCATTCCCCACCCCGCTCCTCGTAGAAGTGGTTTAATTACCTATACATTTCATTTTAGTGACAATGAGGTCCCCACCACAACTAATTTTCATTACATTTATTTTAAACCAATGGATTTGAAGTTTAACTGATAAAAATAAGAATGGTGAATGGTGAAGAATGGTGAATACAGAGACTAATATCTATAATCTATCATAATGAATCTTTAAAAAGGGGACGGTAGGTATGTTATGACAAGAAACAAAATAATGGTGTCTTAGCATATACAAATGCACGATTAAGTATTGCAAGATTGAAACAAATAGCAATGAATGTCTCTACAAAGACGGGGCTGGGCAACTGGTGCTCACTGCACTGATAACTGCTGAACGGGTCCAAAAAAGGTCGCTCAAGGTGTCCCACTATACGTTCAGACTTGGGCTAATACCATAGTTGACAAGAACTGCGTACGTTTTTGTCTAGATCGTGATTTACCGGTAATATGAAATCGTGCCAAATTTATCAAAATGGAGACCCGAAAAGTTCTCAAAATACAGGACAACTTTTTATTAATCAGGAAATATCTCAAACATGCGATACCAAACAAACTAGTTAGCCATTTTTTTTTACAAAACTCAAAACTGAAGACTATTTTTTTTTTTCGCCTAAAGGGTAGTTTGTAGAGGTTCTTCTAAATCTCCCTTTCGGATCCTACAAGGTATTTTTTTTATCCGTAATCTGATTTTTGAGTTCTGCTGTATACATACGTGTGGCGCTTGGAGCGCTGTGTAGGATTACATATTCAGCATAGGTACTGGATAATATTTGATCATAAGGTAATTTCCATGTTGTACATAGGTAGAAGTAAATTATTTAACTGCCAGTCATTGATATGTTTAGGCCACGAATAAGGAAATTATATCTTCTTAAAAGCATATTACGTATCCTAACTACGTTATTCTAGTTGTCTTTTTCATTCTATTTATACCCCACCTTCTAATTGCATTGGACATATTGGCGGGTATTTCCTTTGTAAAATATTACTTGTCGACAGTGGTGTTCACTAGTATACTAGTAATTGTCGTTGTATTTCTAGTTTTTCTTTGGATCTTATATATTAATCACGCATACTTTATCCTGTTTAAAATATTTTTAGACGATAGTATTTTATGTGCCCGCGAATGCAGATGTTAATAAAATGTATTTAATCCTTCAACTATGTCTGTTGCATACATGCTATATAAATATATTTTATAGTTGAATTTATCTTTGTTTCCGTTCATTTGTTAACATTTACTTCGATTTAATTCATATATCGTTTAAATCTCTTTGGGCGCAAGCAACAATGATTCTCTCAAGTTATTCATTTGGTCAACACTACCAAACGTAACTGATCAATCACCAGTTCTTGTTACCGCTTTTGAATAGCCAATTGATTAATGTTATTTTCGCGTAAAATTATTCCTAGTATTTACTATCGTCCAAACAATGCGCAATGCCCATGTGCTAAATGCTCCTTCCTCGTCCTGCAAAGATGGAGTTATGGATTATATTATTTCAGGTGAATATAAACATCTGAGTGTTGCCTTCTTTTGTCTTAGCAGCATTGGATTTGGAAAGCTTTGAAAATGTTTGCATACACTAAAGCAGATATAACAAATTCATTGGTTGCACGTTTAAAAACCATAAATATATACAATGCTACGCGGTGCGAAGAAAACTTTCGTCTCGCTTGCATTTCTGTATTTATTGCGAGGAACTACTGTTTCAAAATATTCCAACACTGTATACATTGTGTAGGATGGTTAACTTAGTAGTAAAATAACTACTAAAGCGTGAAGATTCAATTTTCTTAGTGTTTTTCAGTTTAAACAATCTAAAAGCAATAGTTCTTTCGGATTGTCTGAAAATGAAAGTACCCAGTGGAATATTTTCAGTACTAGGATAGGTTTATTGAACTAGCTCTAGCACAACCTTAAGATAGCATGCTTACTGTAGGTAACTGTAAAGGAAGAGCTTGGGCTAACATAAGTTTAATCAGGGACAAAGGCAGTGTCTGCTATAATAAAGCCAGCATAAGCTTGACCCCATATAGTAGCAGTAAGAACAGTGCCACAATTCACACCAATCCTCGTATTAAAACCCCTTGTACAAAAACACATGGCTATAACCCACACACATGAGCCCACACGCTAATGAATATAATGTGAATTTACACTCGCAGCTGAGTAAACGTGCAGCGAAAATGGCCTCATTTGCAACGAATCGTCATGATTGGACGATAAATGGCAGAATGCAAAGGACGTGTGGTCATAATCTAGGCGCGGCTTTGTTAAAGGAGTATGAGTGTTCGAGAGGGTTAGGCAACCGCTATTGTGGTACTTCGGAAGGAAATATACGCGAAAATAAAATTCTTTTATTTACCTATTTATATCTATCACCGCACCCATAACAAAATCTTATATGTATTTATACAAATACAATTCAATAATATAAATGTAAAATTAGCATATATATATACATTAACAGTGTGTTCGCAAGTTTGAACATTTATTCTTTAACAAATTAAAATAGATACGTGGATATTTGAGTGTTATATTCTTGTGCTTCTAATTGTTTAACATTTATACTCTTAACGAATCGCACAAATGATCTGAAGTACTTTAATTATTTCATTACAGCCATTAATAGGGCAGTTTGTTACACTTAACTGCCGTCTTGAATGTGCTGCGCTGTAGGTTAAAAAATGAGTATTCCCACAGAAGACGATCACCTGTTTGGTCTCCGCTGCCACATCCTGGGTTTTCCAATAAGAATATGGTTTGAGATACTCGTGTCCATTTAACATCTTAGTTAAGTTTGCTGGAATTGGAATGCTGATCTTCACTGTCATTGATGGCAAGAATGTGTTGGTCATTGCCCCTTTTGTTGTGTCTGGCCATATTCTTTGCCATTTTTCAGTACTTCTCTTCCTCTCGGTTACTATTATTTTGCTTTTGGGTATCTTCCTATAGATTGGCATATGGTTATCTGTTGCTTGTTTCGCTAATTTATCAGCTATTTCATTTCCGAATGTATCAACATGTACTTGTATCCATTAAAAACGCTGACTAAAGAGAATTGTAAGAGGTTTGCGTAATATTCTCAGTTTGCTATTCTTCAATAAATGTATTGTAATTTGCTTGTCCATAAACAGGTACAACTACTTTCCGTTCCATAGTTTGTCCTTAATTTGATTTATTGTCCTTAAAGGTTTTAGAATTGGCATCTGCTGTGATTGATTATTTGGACATTTAACTCGCTTGACTGTTGTATTGTTCCTAAATATGGCTGCCACTCCTACTTCAGCGTTCATTTTGCTACCGTCTGAGAACACTTGCATCCTGTCTTGCCCATTATTAGTTTTATACCTTTGTATTATTTCTGCAGGATGCATCCGCTGTGTTTTATCAAATGATGTGTCGTATTGCAGAGGTTCCAATTCATGTACTGCATTATATGTACGTGTACTTTCTGTTATATAATGTTTATTGGATCGACTCCGGTCATATAAGATACGTAGTTCTATTCTTTTGCTAGTTTAATATTAACCAGTCTTTGGGGTCAGTGATATTTCTTTGTTCTTTATTTTTCTTAGTCTTCTCCCAAACTGGTGTTCCGTTTACTAACACAGGCATTATAGAGCCTTGGTATATTGCTTTGAGATCTTCGTGTCCTACAAAACTAAAGTAGGGACTAGATTTTTGCCAACTGATGTACTAGGTCTGCATTTTTGTGTGACATAGTATATACATGGCGATCAAAGGTCAGTCCACTATCTATACCTATACCCAAATATTTTGTAGTATTAACTCGTTCCATTAATTTACGGTTCAATAGACATTCGCTTTTTTTTCCAGTTCGTGCTGCCAGCAAGAACTTACATTTCTTCCTGTTGAAATGTACTTTGTAGCTTTTCGCCCACTTTCCTATTTTTATACTTATATCTTGATTAGCATAATTCCGTCTTGCTATGCTTTCTCTTTTTGTTAGTATGATTATGTATATTAACGCAAAGTACCTAGTTGTTCAACTGTTAATTGTTTTAAGTAGTAATGACGTGGGTGGCTATGGAATATCCCTCTGAAGGGCACTTGATAACCACTATAATACGTAGCTCCTATAATGCTTTGAAGTATAAGTGCTTTGAAGTATAGGTCCAACGTGTAGGTGGATCAGGAGAAGTTTGTTCTTCCACACAGTGCTTCTATTCCCCCCCCCCCCCCATATACCTATTGTTTAACGCCCACGTTTACTACACCTACGGCATCACGATCATATTGACGATACATGAAATTACGATAATCGAGAAATGAAAGTGCCAAAATTTTGCAACTGTTAATTGCTTAAATATAACGGTAAGGGTAGCTATTGAACATGCCTCTGAAGGACACTTGATTACTCGTATAATGCTATGAAGTAGAAGGTGGTAGTCTCGTCTGCAAGTCGATGAGGAGCTGCTAAAGTTGTGAAATTATCAGACACTACTACTTTTTCTTCTTATATAGTGTTAAACGCCAACATTTACATATACGGCACCACGTTCATACTATTGATACATGAAATGATATAATTGGTGAATGGAAATTTGGGAAGGAAGTGCTCTAGGTGTAAGTTCAGGAAAGCTTCGCGGTATTTGCCAGTTATGAAGACCGAGGAAGCTCGTCCCTGGCGGGATTTGAACCGCAGACCTGTTCGAGTCCATGCATTTACGTTTCGGCTATACGTGTCTCCTGCCCTTAAACTCTGGCTTTCTTATGCCAAGGTATCTACAGGTATGAGCGTACTGAATAAGGTTTGAAAAATATTAAGTAATGTGCCGTGAAGTCAGACTAAAGAATAACTTGCCGTATATTGTAGCAAACAGCTGTAATTGAAATAATACTAGTAAATTTTTACATGCTTTTTCTGCGTTTGTAATATCATAAATTAATAAGTGCCATAATTTGCATTGTCATGAGTAACCTCGTATTTCGTAATGACATAACCGTTATTGAAATAGGAAATAACACCCCCCCCCCCACCAAACTTAAAAAAGAAACAGCCACTAACAATATGCACTGCACAAATGAAGAACGTATAAAAACAAGAAGGGAAAGAAAGTAAATTTTGATAGAAATTAGGTGTTTAAGCTTCCCTTAAGTTACTGCACGTAATGTTCTTAATTTGTAAACAGTATTACTACAATTTTATCGATATAGTAATTATCTAGATTAACATTTGTTTCTCGGCAAATGTCATAGATACCTCTGCATACTACTCTCTGGAATATGCATTCCCAAAAAAGAGTAGTCCCTCATTCGGTACATTTGACTCGTTCAATATGTACAGCGTAGTCTCTGTTGGCATTCCCTTGGTCTGCAAGCGAGGTATTTGCAGAGTACATACAAGCAAGGAAGGAACTGGCAGATGTACAGGTATGAACGCTCTGCCCTAGTGATGTACATAGAAGCGTACTAAATGTAAGTTGTCTGATTAGGCGTTCCTTTTACTTCCTCTGCTAACCTAAGTTTAGGAAGCATTGCATTCTACCGAAAAATTCAAATTGAGACTTCCTTAACTTCAAGAAAAGAAGGCATTTTTAGAAAAAGATCTGTTTGTGTCTGTTCGTATACAGCATACATAAGTCTATTAAATACCAAACTTGAAATTCAGCATTCAGGATGCGACACGAAATATTTCCAAACTAACCCTTACATGGAAATTTTTGGCTGCTTTCAAAAATATTAACCATTTTTAACCGTGTGTTCAAAATATTTGCACAATAAATGAATTGTAGGTATACATTGAATTTTCTGTGAAGTCTACTTCATTTTTAATGACCTCTGTATAATTGGTAAACCGTAAGAGGTAGACAAAATCTTGCTACAAAGAAATGTAGATCGTTAAAGCACATAGTTTGCCAAATTTTGCTGTTGCGTTTACCTTTTTCGAGAGACTTTTTGTAATTGATTTGAATTTTCAAATATTTAGAGCACCTGCCCGCTCTGGGAGGGGTCTCGGGTTCAATTCTTACTGGGGGTTGGAATATTTCACTAGCCAAGCTTTTTCCCTATCCTCGCCAGAGCCTGGAAGTGTTTTTCTGTGAGAGCGTGCGTGTCGAAATGTATAAATATGTAATTAAGTTCTGTTTCGACTGGCAAGAAGTAGATAGAATAAGGTTTTCTAAGAGTAGGTTTTAGAAGAATGAACAGTCATGTGGGTGCAACGCATCATTGTTTTTCAGAAAGGTACTCGTGCTTATGAATGACGGGATAACTTTATTTGGGGATTATCATGCCGCTCTTTAAGTGTTGGCTCTAAAACGTCTACTTCCCCTATATAATCTTTCAGCAATTGCCCAAATGACGTACTTGTTGGTGGGCCCTTAAAACACTCACTCACTCACTAGTAATGAATATGTTAAATAAAACCCAGGTTTTTGGTTGCCAAGGGGTTTTTGACTTGCTGGACCTACAGGCGTCAGTCACATTTTGCACACATTTAGAATTTTGGCTGGACAAATTTTTAATTGGTCCATTTTCATTCTCTTAGACATTCACTTGCGTAGTTCTACGAATGATGTTGCTGCTGTTGTCAATTCCTCGAAGTTTTAATTGAAACAAAACCGTTTTATATGGGTTCAAAAGACATTACACACTTTCTTTTTACACTGTTTCTGCTAATAAATATTTGGTAAATTAAAATATGATTTTAGGTTGAAAATCTTGAAATTGTTCTACATTGACTACAGAAAATCAAATAACAGTGAAAAATGCAGTGCATTACACTAGTCATGAACGGTATTCATTAGCGCATTTTAGAAGTGATACCCTAAAGAAAATATGGGACTATTTTCAACTCTTTGTTTACCTCAAGTGTGCTTATTTCGGGAGGAGTGTAGTTTATCTGTTCTGTTGCATACATGCTTTCAGAAAGTTCAAATAATCTTTCACGCTTTTACATAAAAAATGCTTTAGTCGGAGATCTGATTTTAATGCACGACAATTTAGTAGAGTTTAAGAGGTGGAAAACAGGAAGAAATTGCGTAGCCTAATCATGTAAAAACAGCTACTGAACCAGTTGTTCCAGAGGCATAAGTGTCTGCAACTTCTTGCAGGTTGAAAGACATTTTTAAGAGCGAACAAAAACTGCAATTGTTGTTCCTTTTAATACATTGAGGAGTTCGAATCAATAGTTCATCGGAAGTAGAAGAAGCGTCTTCAAAATTTGGTAACGCGAGAAGGGTATTCTGAAAGCACGCCAGACAATTTGTGAATCAGTCGCTGCAATATGTCCACTGAGGCTGCATGCAATGTCGTGTAATGCACAAGAAGCCAACGCGGCGAAACGAGTAAGAAGTGGCAATAACCGGCCTCCGTTGACCACTTTCAGTTGTTGAAAACTCCAAGATATTGGTTTTCAGCCACGTTTATAAGCTAAGAAAAAGGAAGACTACTTTTTCGTTTGTTCTTTTTTCTTTCAAAGCGTATTGATTACAGCGGTCTACAAGCGTTTCCATGGTTACAATGTATCTAGAATGCCATCGTCCTGTTTTTAAACCAAGTACCTACTTAGCAAGCAAACACGTTTCGCATTCTTTCCGGTTATACAGCTTTGCTATAGATCGTCCTTGCTTGCCACAATGGTTGTACACAGTGATTGACATTTCCAAGGTCGTGGTTTCGTTGGTGTATCCTGTTTGCTGCTGTGTAAACAAACGAACTGTTACTTAATGACCTCATACTGTTATGGAAGAAACGTAGTTCGCGTTTCTGTATCTGCCGAAAATTACAAGATGCGAATGTAAAATCTCACATCTTTGCGTATACCTTGTCTGTCACATGATCACAACACAGAGGAAGCCGGGTACAGCCGACGCACGAACGTTGTAGGTAAAGTTGTTGCAGAACTTACATCCAATGCTGTCACCATTTACAGTAAAATATTCACTCAAATTCTTGTACAATACGCGAATATTTCGGTTTTCGTGCTGGAGGCATTTTACTGTGTGGAACTACTCAACATATTCGAGACACCGTGCACTGTAGGCAGTGTGCTTTGTGCTGTCACTGTACTGGGGCAATGACGTCTACGTCCATGTGATAGGTAACTTGTGATCGCCACATTTCGCGATTGCTGTATAAAGGTTCGAAGTCTAGGTATCACATAATGGTTACCAGTAACATTAGCTGGAACTACGCTTCAATATAAACGATGTCATAAAGACTTATGTATAGTTTGTACTGGTGAACTGAGCCGTATGGGATCCAAATGCAAACCTCACGTGATGGAGACCTAAGGAAAAATAAATCGCTATTGCCGTCATCAACATGGCTGAAATTAAGCATACGATTTAAGTATTCTCGTAGGACATAACGTGGTAATGAGCTGATGACATTTTCAAAGACGATGTTGCTAGAGAAGAGAAACATTGACGACCAAACCCACGTTGTCAAAAATTACACAGCATGCAGATAACCCCAGTTGGTTGCAACGTAGGAAACGGATAACCAGTAATAGACATTTTTTTCTCGCCAGACGATATACAAGATACACAAAGCCACTCATCTTTTGTGGAGGAGTTTGATACTGGGAAAGGTGGTGAGGCAACTGGAGTGAGGCACGCAGTGAATCACAGCACAGAGAGACTGGGTAACCATCTCGTTAATTTAGTAACTGTTAACGAATGACTTAATAGGTACGGTGTTCTTTACTTAGAAAGCGCTGCTTCGTCTAGTTGGTAGCTAGTTACTGCCTGTTTCAATTACTTCGTAATTGTTATTTTAAGGTAAGCATTATATTAGTTTCTGTCCATCCCTAATTCACAGGGCGAAAAACCTGGAAGTTGCGGCGAAATAAAAAGGAATTGAGAGTATTTGCAGGATGGTAAGCGAAAATAATGCAGCAAAGGAAATTGGGAGAGCCAATTATATCAACGATAGTATTAAGAGAAATAATTGTTCGTATGTACGCGTAAGGTGGTAGTGGCAAAGAAAGAATTAATTGGTCTGTATTAACGGGCATGACATGGGGCAAAATTCTTCTTGTTGTTCCTGTTGTTCTTCTAATTGTTGTTGTTCTTCTAATTGTTGTTGTTGTTCTTCTAATTGTTGTTGTTGTTCTTCTAATTGTTGTTGTTGTTCTTGTTCTTGTTGTTGTTCTTCTAGTTGTTGTTCTTCTTCTAGTTGTTGTTGTTGTTCTTCTTCTAGTTGTTGTTGTTCTTCTTCTAGTTGTTGTTGTTGTTCTTCTTCTAGTTGTTGTTGTTGTTCTTCTAGTTGTTGTTGTAGTTGTTGTTGTTCTAGTTCTTCTTCTTCTTGTTGTGGTGGTTGTTCTTGTTTGTCCTAAACAGTTTATATTGCCCAGCCCTGTAGTGTAGGGGTATCGGTGTGTACCTCACATTCAAGAGTCCTCGAATTCGAATCTCGGTTAGGGTGACTTACCCAGATTTTCCGGGGTTTTCCGTTATTCTGAGAAGACAAATATCGGAACTTTAAGCTCTGCGGAACATGGGATCATTTGAACAACACTACACTAATTTCATTCAGTCAGTCAGTCAGTCAGTCAGTCAGTCAGTCAGTCAGTCAGTCAGTCAGTCAGTCAGTCAGTCAGTCAGTCAGTCAGTCAGTCAGTCAGTCAGTCAGTCAGTCAGTCAGTCAGTCAGTCAGTCAGTCAGTCAGTCAGTCAGTCAGTCAGTCAGTCAGTCAGTCAGTCAGTCAGTCAGTCAGTCAGTCAGTCAGTCAGTCAGTCAGTCAGTCAGTCAGTCAGTCAGTCAGTCAGTCAGTCAGTCAGTCAGTCAGTCAGTCAGTCAGTCAGTCAGTCAGTCAGTCAGTCAGTCAGTCAGTCAGTCAGTCAGTCAGTCAGTCAGTCAGTCAGTCAGTCAGTCAGTCAGTCAGTCAGTCAGTCAGTCAGTCAGTCAGTCAGTCAGTCAGTCAGTCAGTCAGTCAGTCAGTCAGTCAGTCAGTCAGTCAGTCAGTCAGTCAGTCAGTCAGTCAGTCAGTCAGTCAGTCAGTCATTCAGTCATTCATCGTCTCATATGACCCAGTAGTTTAAACCGTGTCAAAGTTTAACAATTCCTCTGTATCTCCATCAGTCCATTATATAGCCAAAACAATTGACATATTTTAAGGATAAATACCCCACAGCCAATTTACCCTTCAGTTCAACTTGCCCAATATGCTGACGACACCGCTTATTGGAGCACACACACACAAATATTAGCTGCAAAAAACAGACTCCAACAACAACTGAAATTATTTCTAAAGTGGACAAGGAAATGGAGAATCACAATTAACGTACAGAAAACCCAAGCAATAACCTTTCGGAAAAAAATAATAGAGAAGCATAAAAATGTAACAATAAAATTTAATAACGAAGACATAATGTGCCAAAAAAGCACCAAATATCTAGGCATCAAAATTCATCGCTCCCTTACAATAAAACCACACTACCATGAAGTATTAAAAAAAACCAGACCCATACTTGGAACAATAGCATATCTCGCCAAACTCAATAAACGAGGCCTCTCTCAAAAAATACTTCGTCACCTTTACATCGCCCTCATTCGTCCAAACTTAACATACGCCGCAGTAGCCACCATGCCTCTCATCACACCTGATTCAATGAAGAAAATACAATCTTTCGAAAGGAAATGTCTACGCATCGCATATAAACTCCTACCTAATTTTAAAAACAGCAACATTCATAATTATACCAGAACCATGCCTATTGATCAACACATAGCAAAACTTATGCTCAGATACATCGATAACGCCCATACCAGACCATACAGACGACGATTGATCAATACAGCCCAAAAAATGAAAACCATTGGACCAAATCAAAATGAAAAAAATCCGCCATTACTCACTCTTATCCACATCTACGACAAACAACAAGAAGACCAACAACAACTACAAGATCTCCTACAACATTTATCCAACATAAAAAAAAAAAAAAAAAAAAAAAAATCAAATTTACCGAACAAATGACAACAAACAATAAATAAAAAATTAACAAGAGCCTGAAGCAGCAACAACAAGAAAAAGCACTAAGCAAACAGCAAAATCAGTCTTCTTGGGTAGTGACGGCAGCAAGTTGTGTGACCTGGGAATAAAACAAAAAAGAAGCATCCACAAAACGAGAAAATGTACCACCCAAATTGATTGATCTCTACTCCACCAAAAAACAAAACAAAAAAACAAAAAAACAAAAAAACAAAAAAAAACAAAAAAAAACAAAACAAAGCTAGGCTGAAGAGGGGACACTCCCTAAGCAGCCCCGGCGTGCTTGCACGTCCAAATACCATAATTCATTCATTCATTCATTCATTCATTCATATTTTAAGTTCAAGTTAGCGTAAATGTTAATTATACGGTCATATAAAGCTAAAGCAGGTGTTTCGGCTTTAAGGAGTTTACTTTCTCTACTACTTAACTATAGTAAATGGTAGAGATGGGCGTGCGTGTAACGTAACTCAAAACGAAAACTTGGTATTCAACAAAAGTGGGTGCAACGATTTCGCTTAAAATGTAGTTTGGTAAACTCAGAAAATGTAAATCTCGTTGGAACAGTCAAATATCTAAAGATTTATTGCAATTACCTGAACTCATCGGAGGTTGACCAAAGTGATCCAGAAAACTAAACGGAATAATTTAATATAAATATGCAACTATCAGTTAATATTTCTATTATAAGTAAAACACGAGCAAAAGATCGAAAACTACTTGATACATAAATAGTTGAGTATCTGTATGCTCTCGTTGAGTATCTGGTCCAGTATGCTCGCAAGCTTAAAACTGTACGTTTAGATTTCAGGAGACCGAGGTAAATTTGGGCAGACAACCAAGAGCTCCAAAAAAGCATCCTCTGAACAAACCAGTTGGTAATGGAAATGTAACAGACCACCAGGAACCCTCTTTCCAGGGTTCGTTTACTTGTTGCGAGATTAACCATTTCCGATATATTCTTTGTTATTAATTCGAAGTTTCTTTTTGTTTTCGTGCAAGGATGATGGAACTTGAAAGCCACTACACAGTGACGAGCTTTGTAAAAGTCTTGCTGTGACTTTAGCCTACTGCAACCTCCTTATATCTGCAACAAAATGTGTAATGAAAGTTTATCTCTATTAACAAGTAAGCTGTACCGTGGCGGAGTGGTGAGACCGCTCGTCCCTCACTGACGCGGTCCAGGGCGGGTTTTCTCCGGTATCCTCCGCTATTCATCCTCTTTCCATCCATCCATTTTACCTTTCCTTCGTATCATGTTCCTCACTCTCGATCCCCCTTTCCTGGTTCTCTGATCACAAGTACGTGTGCTCCTCAACAGACCGCCTACTCCAGCTACTAAACTGCATAGTCCATTTTAAAATTAGACTGACGCCGTAACTGAAGTATTAACAGTTCCTATTGCGTGATTTACTCCATGTGGAGAAGATATTCTGGTATTTCTGATTGACTAAAGTTACACATGAATAGATTTCTGTGGATGAAAGCGTGATAGTAACAAACTTTACTCCAGCATTAAGCATCTGACGATAGGAGGGGTGACGAGACTCGGTATTTAGTGTTCTCAGGACTGCTCAACACTCATTTTTATAGTATTGTGTAACGCACTCGTTGTGGAGGCCATGGGAATCTTTCAGCGAATTCAGGCACGGACAGTTTGATGAACGGAGTGCAGATAAACAGGTAGTACAAGAACCTATTCTGTGACAAAGGCTTTCGGTATTCAGAGAACATTTTTGTTTCCAGAACAATTAAAGTAACACCTAGCGATTGTAACGGGGTTGGGAAGCCACTTGTTACAGTGTACGTTGGGTGCCACTTTTGTGACGGTTCTTTTCTGTCACATGAAATGCCTTGCTAGCTCACCCGGTGCAGTAGCTGCCTCTCCGCTGTGCGCCGCTGCGTTGATCTTGTTTGGGATTAGGTAGGCACGAGTAGGATATTTCTCAGGCGCGAGGTTAGATGACAAACACAGCACAGACGTTTACTAATTTTATTCTCCACCACGTCATTGCCTCCAAGTACAGACCTGAGCGAGTTTCTGGTATTTCGTTGTACGATTGCTATTTACTTCACCTTACGCTAATCACTGTCGCCTTTCACACATCAACGTTTTTGGCGCGAAACTATACATATTCGCGATACAGGTTCACCCTCGTGGTGACCTCG
Source organism: Tenodera sinensis (assembly GCA_030765045.1). NCBI lineage: Eukaryota > Metazoa > Arthropoda > Insecta > Mantodea > Mantidae > Tenodera > Tenodera sinensis. The sequence continues at coordinate 249,575,995 of CM060964.1, read as the reverse complement.
CAACAAACAGACAGTTCCCTTCTCTTCCAATTTTTCCTATTTATATATCTCACCCCCGAACTTTCTCTCTAGTCCCGTTATGGGGGAGGGGTGTATTTTCCCCAGCTGTGTCCTTGGACCTTAGGCAAAACGTCCCTCGGCGCGAGATGACAAAAGATGTTTGTCCTCTGGCCTTCAGAAATGTGCTCAGGTCAACATACTTTCAAGAGGCAGCTTCTTCACATAATTTATAATACAAAATTATACTAATACCTAGAAGTCTTATATTTACATTCTGATTCTAAAATTACAAACAAACACACACACACACACACACACACACACACACACACACACACACACACAGAGAAGTTCCCGTCTCACGATAAAACAAGGCCCCAGGAGGAAAATATTGTGTAAAGTTGGTGAATTCGGAAGGGATGTCTTAAGGTACGTGATACGTACGGGGTGGAAGGAAAGTCATTACATTAATTTAAAACAGTGATAGATCTCGTTATTTGGAACATTTTTTGTACCTTACGGTTTTGTCTCTTGAACATTTCCTACGGAGATATTCTAGTTTTTTTTCGTAAACAAGCTGGCAACACTGCAGATTGTGTGGGTGTCATTTTCACTATACCAGTACGTAAACAACCACGGCAGCGTGGTGTCTGGTAAACAAATACCATACCGTGTCTTTCCATGTTTGCTGTGCGAGTGTAGGCCAATCAGAATCGTTAGCTCCCACTACATTATACCGCCCTGCAAGTGACCGATCTGTGTACATCCATTAGCCGGTTCAGTTCCCTGACCAACCTCAATGCAACTATGTCGAGTTACTTCACGTCTGAAAAAGCTGCTCGCAATTCCTTTAATTCTTTTAAGTGATTATTCCGAAACCCTATATGATGTCCCATAATTACAACCGAAGCTGTGTCAAAAATAAGTTACTCTACGCATCTTATAAGCAACAAACTGTTATCTCTGTACATTCTTGTGGAATTACGCATCCAGTTTGGAACAAAATCCATTTATTTTTTCGAAATCCGCTGATCAAAGAATAAAATGCCATTAGACCTTTTTTGTTTGTGATGCTTCTATGAAGCACATATTAGGACGCCTGTCGGGAGCACAGGAACCTATGGACCGGACAGAGTGAAGACCTGGAAGCGGGTGTTCAGCCAAGCACCTGGTATGATAGTGGGGGAGAGGATGATATGAAATGCAGATGAAATCGACGTGATTGGAAAGGTTATAATGGATCAATTGGTGGAATGAGTGGCGGGGGAAACCGGAGAACCCGGAGAAAACCCGCCCTGACCCCGCTTCGTCCACCACAAGCTGGTCCCAGGGATCGAACCCAGGCCGCCTAGATAGTAGGCGGACGCTCTAACCGCTTGGCCACGGCGCCGCCAACCTGAGCAATCCAGAATTTAAATAGTAAGTTTCAACAGCAAAGGATTTGAGATCAGGCAGTTACGGATCACCAATGCCATGTGGAATATACTAGTGCTATCTCTTTCTACTTGCCATGTTTCAACTTAAACCTCACACACTATAAAAGTTGGGCACTATAAATGACGAGAAGTAGAGCAACTCTGTTTTTGTATTTTGTTGAAGGGGGAGTAGAGAAAGTGAAGTGGACGCAAGACATCAAATCTTTTATTATATATTAACATTTAATTAAAAATGCACGAAGGAACTGAATTAGTAATTGAAACCACTAGTGAAAGTGAGTCATTGCCGTGGTTTAATCGCGGCCACCCGCCTAAATTCTGCGTGCAATCCTATTGCACCGTGCGCGAACTGTACACCTGCTGTTTGCTTGCTTTATGCAAACTTTGAGAGAGGAACGGTGCTCACAACTTTTCAGTTTACTCGTTGAGGTATCAGATATAAAGATGGCATTTGTACACCGCCTACGCAATACTTCTCTCTGTATCTCTGAATGGAAACGTAAGTGCGAGAAGAATTCCAAACTGATGTGTTAGTAACTTCACGGGCATGAATGAGAGACCTTGCTGTCGAGTCTAGTAGTGAAAGCGCGAGCACTGAGGCCTTGAAACCGAGTTATAACAAGAAACTCTTGGTATTTGACATCCTGTGACGTATATCGCCAGTTGTCACATATAATTATGATTCCAGCTGTTGACAGAGTATGCTTTTAGTCTTTTTTGTTGCATACTAAATCACAGCAAGCGCATTCAGACGAAGTCAGCGTTATAAGCCGTGTTAAATATAGCTCCTACTTCAAAACTGCACCGCTGGGATGCAGTTACAACATGCAAACAAGATAACGAAGGACTGTCTCTCTCCTTCTAACCGGGTTCGGTTCCTGGCTGGAGGATGGGGGTTTCTTTAAACAGGATTACTCTGTATTCTCCCTAGAGTCTGTGTGTGTGTGTGTGTGTGTGTGTGTGTGTGTGTGTGTGTGTGTGTGTGTGTGTGTGTGTGTGTGTGTGTGTGTGTGTGTGTGTGTGTGTTTGGATGTGTGAGAGAGTGAGGGTGAGACCAACACAAAGGTTAGTAAAACTGTAAACGAGTGAACATCATTATCGATGAGCAATTGTTGCTAAGGTAAAAATATGATGGTGTGGTTTACAACTTTCTCACGTAGAAACTGCTCTTATAGACACTTATCCTTCTGCTTTATCATTACAGTTAATCAAGATAGGATTTATAGAAATAGTTTTGACATATTTCCTTTCAGGTACAATCGAAATACTGTGGATACAGTAGGCCTAATCAATAGTCTGTTCCTTTAAGAGCTGGTGCTATCTGATGGCATTGGCATTCCATTCTCTTTGTATGATCAAGAGAAAAACACGAATAACAACTTCCCATTTGAGGAAAGCGCGAGCATTTGAAAATTCTGGCCAATGAGGAAAATCTTAGAAATGGTTGCATTAATTTCTCAACATGGTCACTTCCAAAAACATCTATGTAAAGTAGAACTCTACAAAGATGAATCTATCTGTAGAATGTGCAGAAGATGAGGAAACTACCTTTTTGATTGTTCATTCCTTGCGTGAAAGAGACTCTTTTTACAACCAAAGAAGATCCAGGAAGAGACTGGAAGAAATTGGAACCAAGACACTGCAACTTGTTCACGGAACAGATTTTGAGAAACAATTAAGGATCCTTTCCAATGAGGTTGCGCAATAAGCCTTTTAGGCTTATGTACAGGACGTGGACAAAATTCCAACAAACGCCTTCGTTATTTTATCTGTTACCATATATACAAAATTCCTCCCGAATACACAAAAAGGTCAAACTTGTTAGGGCCACTTTTGAGAAAACCAAAATTTGGAAAAATATTCGTCTTAAAAGGTAGCTTCGTGTGTGTGATCTTCTTAAATCCTTGTGGCATCTTTGGAAAATCCTGAACTTAAATACCAAGTTAGGCATTTATTCAACAATTCGTTTTTGGGTTATACTGTTCAGACACGCAAAACTACCTCTATTGTTCTTATTTTCCGCGCATAAATGCGTATATTTCTGCATTTCAGCTGAAATCACAAAATCTAGTTTTTGGTTGGCGTACAAAAAATCCTCTGCCTACTAGGCACATAGTGCACAAACTAAAACGGAATTAAAACTACTTTGTCACTTTTAAAAAGTGATGGAGAAAATCGGTAATCTTTAATCTTTTGCTATATGTACAAGATATTGTTGCTCAAGTTGGTCCATACCGATGACTGACTTAGTCTTGTGTGATGCTACGGAGCAATGCGAAACTTTCCAAGGCCTCCTTGTACAGAACCTTGATGTGCGGAAACTGCTAAGCCAAGGTAAGGTGTGTGATCAGCTGACATGAGAACATCAACACATGCTTGGTGTCATTGGGAAACACTGCTGCAACTAATCTCAATTCTGTTTACAGTGATTGACCCTAATTACAATACGCTGCAGGCGTGAGACATGCGCTTTAGGGTAAACATAACAATTCCCGTCCACAATTACAGATCCGGAGTATTGAACCCAGCAAGATAGATGGCGCAGTGCCAACTGTCAAGATGTTGATCAAAGGGCTGCGGTAAATTGCGCGCTGACTAACCGGTGTTTCGTATATTCTAGAACGCTTCTTGACGTGAAATCTACTAGTCCTTTTGTAGACAGCGTTTGATCACAAATTTGTGGCAAATTGAAACATAAGGATGACAACCGCGATTAACGGTAAATTTTAAAGCGCATATGCCTTCGGTCCATAAATTCTGTATCAAGGTAAGCCCTCTGTGTGCAGAGCCTACACAGCTTAAGAACTGCTCTTAGAATCGTAGGTAAGGCGATGCGAGACAGTCTGGGCTGCTTTTCAAGTAACATAATTGACAAAAAGCGGCCAATTCCTCTAGATTGCTGCAGTGTTTCTCCGCGAGATTTCCACCTTCAGATACCTAACAACTTTTGACTCCACCCCAGGTTCTCTGTGACTGACCTAAGAAAAGCAATTCAGCAACCCCTGCCCACCAAAAAAGTTACCCTTGGGCACTTCCGTCACATTTTGGGGGAGGTAAAGTAGCCTGCCAATCCAATAGCTAGACCGCAACAATTGTCTTTAAGAGCAGAGGTGATCATGCTGGTATAAGGTGAGACTAGATTTGTCAATCACACAAACTTCTGACGTCACAGAGGATTCAGTTGGCTGAATTTGCTATAGACAGCATTAACATATGAAATGTCGAATAGATACCAATCTTCTTATACCTTAGTTTAGGCTTCTTGTGAGTATGCAGGGTAACAAATTTCAGTAGATTCTTCCATCCCAAACAGTTCTTTATACAGAGAAACTTAATTTTGTATGGTATAGAAAATAATTGCTTTTAACGACGTTGTAACGTAATACATTTGAAATAGTCGCATCAGTAATAAAATATATTTTAAATCGTGTGTAATTAATATGCGAGATATCCTTAGTCTTCAGTTTTATATAAAAGGTAACTTCTGAGAGATGGACACATGTTTGATATGACTGGTGGATTTCGTTATAAGCTATAACATTTCATGGCAGTATTCCTAAAGTATTCTCCACTATCGGTTTCAATTTTCTTTCCTTTTAAGCACTGCACTTTCGTATACTAAATATTCCCTCATTTTCTCAAGGTCTCATATCCAACAGTTACATCACACTTCTTACAAAACTGTTCTCTCAGGCTACAAAATGTGCATTTCCCTTTCTAACAAAATTTTATGAACTGAGTGTAGATAGGAGAAGAAGTTCCTATTTTCATAGGATAACCATTAAGTCTATTATAATAGGTAGAGAAATTCGACTGATAGGGTGTCTTATTTTAAATACAGTAGAACCTCGCTTAGCCAGACTAGGGGCACAGCCGTTTCGGATAACACGCTTTGTTCGCATAATGATGCTAAACATTTTAAGCAGCGAAGGGAAGAAAATAATTGGATCCCTAATGCAGCCACTGTATAGAATATTACAATGTTTTATACAGTAGGGTCACAAAAATTGATAAGAGTTGCATAAAGCGTTTTATACAATCAAATCATAAATTATAAATATATTTTAAAATTTGTTCATAAATACATTAACATGCAAATGTCATGTGACCTCATTGTCTGAACGACAATGTTTCTAAGATTGCGTCTCAAAGGGAATTCGTTTACTTATTGATATCACTATATGGGACTAGAGCGTTTGAACTTTTGGATGAAATTCCAGCTGAAATTTTTAACGAAGCGAAAGCTGCGGAATATCTTTAATACATTAAATGTGTTCCGTAATGAGCTGTGTTTCCCTTAGTTATTCGATTCAAGAAATGCTACTTATTGACTGTCATATCAGGAGATGTATTTATTTTTACTTTAATATACTTTGTATATGACAAGTGCGTAGCTTGTAAGTTTATCTAAATGTTAAGTTGAATGTTTTTACACTGGTCTTAAATAACTGAATGTACTTGCCATTGTTCACTTCATATAGTTGCTTAGAAGGCAGATGATGTCCAGGGTGAGGAGTTTAGCTGATTACTGTTGCAAGTAGCTTAAATAAAATGGTGCTTATTTAGTGGTAATGATGTAATTTTCTTGGCAATGTTTATAGCATACGTGCCATAATTGCCGTTTATGCACCTTTGTATATAACATTAACTACATAATAATGTAAAGATTGCACAAGAATATTTACAGTATTTTCAGAGATTTTACATAAAATCGATATTTTTTTTCTGAACTTTCTTCTCGCAACGCTTGCTAGCAACTTGCTCACGCCTCTGTTTAATAAGCGTTATATATGTTGGTGTTAACTGCTTTGTTCCACAAAGCAAGGCAACCTAAAAAGTGTTATTGATAGTGCCGTAATTCAGTACTTCTATTTAAGCTTTGAATATGAATTTGTAGTATTCCTTACCACTGATTGTTTTAATACCTTGTCCGCTGCTACACTATCATGAAGGCCCCAACGTTTCACGCTTTAATTTTCCTGACATCCTAAAACAGAAATAAACGGCACTGATCAGCACCAAAAGCAAAATAGCATTGAATGCGTGTGCAAGCAATTAACCCTTATAACAGTACAATGCCATGCACATATTGGAATTTAGGGTTGCGGTAAAAGAACATTGCCCATTGCTGCAGCAGTTACCAGCACCAGCATCTCTTACTTTTTGTCCCATTCATTCTTTCTTAAACACTCCCCCCCCCCCCTCCCTCCCGCGCCAGATGGTTCAGTGCAGTTAGATTATGTTGGGTTTTACTGTATTAGGATTAGGTATTTTGAGGGAACAAGCTTCACATTTCGTACCCCAATACAAAAGAGCCATAACCTAGAAAAACTTTAAAATTGGTATTATTGCATTCCCCTTTCTCTAGTTTAACATGTGCTGGAAGCTTTTATTTTCACGAAACTCCGTCAAAACGGCTAATTATTTAGGGCACTTGACAGTTCTGTAGCGTATCAGCACAACAGATTCCTGATCGATTTGTTTCATTCTTCTGCCTTCACTTTAATAAGAAAACCAATAATATAGCAAATCCAGGCAGTTTGCTTCCGATTAAAATATTGACTTAGGCAGACTCTCCTGAAAAAATAGAACACTTAGAATTGCGGGCCTTTTTCTTATTTTAGTTGAGCACTTGAAGAAATAATTTGGCGGTTAAAAATGTACGTTTCTTCATCAATTTTGAACGGTTTCTCTCTTGCAACAGCAATAAACTTGAAGCATTGATTGTGTGACGATAACCGGTCCACTATATTTGTTGGTATCTTGTGACGCGGACGCACATTTCTCGCCTTGGCTCGAGAATTAATTGCTGATTGAGGTTAAGTGTTCATGATGAGTACCAGCCCAGACCAGTTGCATCTGCGCGCTCGATAAACATATGAGCAACTAGTCAAGACACGCTCTGTTGCCACTATCTTATACTACTATATTATTTATTCTACCTAGTCGTCGACGGGCCCTTAAACCCCACACCCTCTCGCTCGATCCCCCTTCGCTCAATCTCCCTCTCTCGCTCAATCTCCCCATCTCTCTCTCTGTCGCTCGCTCAATCTCAATCTGTCTCTGTGTGTTATCAGTTATTTAATAACCAATTTGCCCAATATTTCCATGATCGTCACAGGGCACAACCCTGAGGACACGTGCCAAATCATATAATTATATGGTAGTAATCTAATCTATGATCAGCACAAACATGTGATGCATGTACTACAAAATTGACAAGATTTTTAAAAAAGCCATTTTTTGCCAAGAGAGCGTGTCAGAATATATTATAGTAAATGATAAATGTTAAAGTATCATTTCAAGAATAAACCGGTAAGGCTTTCAAAATCCACCATAATTGTTTGTTTATAGCTTGCGTGCCATAAAGGTGCCGAGAAACAGTAACATAATAAACCTGATTCCAATTTCTTTATACCAACAACATTCAAAATTAAGACAAATGACTCGTGCCCCAACATCCTAATCTGCTTAAAGTTTTGTAAGGTTTGGCATCCCTAACCTTATAAATAAGTTGTACTGTAGTTAATATCATGAACAATTATGGGTACGGGTGCCAATAATAGCAATGACGTATATCCAACGATACGTCGTTACATCGCTATTGCAAGTTGTTTTGGCTATAGAGAGAAGATGAAAACATTTTGCGATATTCCTCTCAGTGAACAACGAAGGGACAAGAGTCTCCGTACATTATCAAATATAGAATTAGCATCTATTTATAATTACCATCCTCTGCAGATAATAGGCTACATCAAAGTCCGTGACACCTGCTCACTTCTCTCCCAGGAACGGAATGTGTACTTACAAGCTTGTCTCAATTCAAGACGCTAAGCAGTAACAAATTAACTACAAGCTAACGTCTGATAACATTAAGACGCTCACACTTATCAGCTGTGAATGTCATTATTTAGCAATTTATTTCCTACAATACATAATGCTAAGATTAAAATGTTGTGAACATTAATGTGAATCCTCGTGGAAATTGTCACGCTAACGATAGTTGGCATAAATTCCACTACATTATGCTGATGTAGCAACATTATATATAAGTTTAACACTCATTCCGGCCATTAACGCAAGTTATATGAAAGTTCTTATAGTGTGATTAAATGCATGTAGATTTTGTCATTGAAACTGGCGCCATATACTAACATTTACTTATTTCTTGTTACAGGTAAGTGATCTTAGCTAATTATTGAAGACCTGGCGCACTGTAAGTATAACAGATCAAAGGTATAAATTTGTTTTTGTTGTAAAGCAACAGTTCAATTTAATATTTGAGATGCGATGCTGCTGCTGCTGCTGCTGCTGATGATGATGATGATGATGATGATGATGATGATGATGATGATGGTGGTGGATATAATTAGACAGATTCAGGCGCTCCTCTCCCTTGTGGACAAATCTGGAAATCCGTTGCCCTCTCCAACTCCCCAAGATATTGAAGAAATACAATTGAAATTAAGACAAAGTAGAATCTATTTATGAAAAATCCTCATTTTGAACGATTAATCACATTGGATTAATATTAATAGGCGTTAACTTAACTGAAACCTTTACTTGAAAGTGATAGGTAATTTAGCTTTTTTTATGGGACACCCTCCCCTCCCGTAAATTCAGCGCTAATTGTCTTTTGTGCTACAATCAGATGTTTATCAACTAAGCACTTCGTTCAAGATTGTGTAATTACTTTTTATAAAGTGAATTACTTGACACAAAATTTGAATCAAGTGCAAACAGAATTAATTAGTAATTAGACTTAATATTCTTTGAGGCTAAGTAGGACACTGAGTATTATAGTTCTTTAATTTGAGGTGTTGCACATTTTCTTCTCAGTAATTATAAAATGTCCTCGTCTTAATCCCCCTCCTTGCGGATATAGTACGTAAGCAGTCCTGCAGAAAAGTAAATGTATGCATTACTTGGGAGGCACCGACCTTCCGCAAACGTTACACACGCTCAGCAGAGATAACATTCTCTCTAGGAGATCAGCGCTCTTGATCTGCGCCACTTTCGTATTGCCAAAGGATAGCAATGGCAGATAATTTTAGCTCAACGTCGGATTCTGCTGCATGCTGCATGCGGTCAGTTTACCTGCGGTTGCCTCTGGGAATTTTCCCATTTCGTTTTATGCTGTTCTAGGAGAAACGTTTACACACCTCAACTTGTAGCTAATTTCAGAATGTCGCTAGTTTTCGCATCTTAACGAAGCATTTGTCACTGAACTAAATTAGATCCACGTGTGCATTTCTGGCAACAACTTTGTTCTTGGTATGCATGCGGCCTCTGACACTAGTACGAGCTTATTGCGAGCATTAGAGGTTTGAAACACCTACATTAAAGGGCATAAACTATCTACTAGCTGAAAATTATATAAAGAGAAGCAGAATAATGTCCTCCCACATTTCGAGTTCTTATACCTTCACGATTCTGAGCGCTAAATTTCTCCGCCGGCAATTGGACGTGTAAAATCACATTTACGTTAACATATTACTTGGGTCGAAATGCAGAGGTGGAACACAATTTTATGTGCCTGCCTCAGAGAGGGAACTGATAACAGTTGATTTTCTGAAGTGTCTAACAAGGTTGGTTGATAGCTACTCAACAAGGCATGGGCCTCTTATAAACGTACGCTCTTGTGCTAGCAATGCTAGGATACTAACGTTGCGTAATCCCGACGCGGAGCGCAACGTCATTATCCTAGCATTGCTCTCGCAATACTCAACACAATAATAATCCTGCTACCCAATATGAAGCATCATATCGCCAAAATTGGTGCCCTGGTTATAGGGTTTGGCAAGAAGCGTCAAATTTGGAATTACAATGCGAGGTTGCCGTGGTGTTTCCAATAATGATAGGCAAATACGACAGTTATGAAACTTTTTAAATTTTTGTTACTATAACTAACAACTAATTCATGTTTTATAAGAATGATGTAATGAAGACATGTATGATGATTATGGTGTTGGTGGTGATGAGGATGAGAATGAGGCACAGGAATTTCTAAGAGTTGGACCAAGACAGAAGGAAATAAAGTTGAAGTGTTACTAAATCATAGATACGGATATCGCAGTTAACCAGCTACCCCCCATCCCTCATGTAGCCTTTTGGTGTTAGCAGACAGTATTTAAACTTATCTGCCAGTGACCCTTAGGCTCTGTTGTCGCATTCTTTCTAGTCATAATAGTTTGGGTGTTAAGTTGAAGGTAATAGCTTAAGAATTTCTATGCAAGATGATCGTAACATAATTTGCATTATGGAAGTCATAATTTTAACTCTAGTAAGAACAATTTCTCTCGCCACTTGAAACAAGACTGTGCGCCCCATGGTTCGTGTAGAATCGACATAGGTCGTCAGATTACTGCGGTCTCAATCATCCTGCATAATATGAAAGGAGGACAAAGCACATGTCGCGGACATCCACAAACTACAGGCAGAACGAATCAACTCAAACCTGAAGTAAGCATAAACTCGTGCTGGAGAGGGGAATCGTTTCGAAGGCGAAAAATTCTCCCTTTACAGGCAGATGACGTAAACCCGAATATTAAGTAAAGATAGTTCCTACACATAGAAGGAATCAACACAAACATCAAGCAGATGACTGGAATAAACCGGAATATTAATTGAACATAGTCCCTATAGACCGAGGGAATCAACTCGAACACTCGAACAGGTTCTCTGCAGGCGGACGGAATAAACTCGAATATTAAGTAAACATAGTCCCTATAGAGGGAATCAACTGTAACATTTAGCACTGCCTTCTTAGACATATGCAGTAAACTCGAGTATGTAGGATTATGTTTACTTCAGACAGAGGGAATGAATTCGAACATGGATTGATTACTTCTATCCACAGAGGAACCAACTCGAATATAAAATAAACACCGCCTTCTACAGGCCTACAGATTTCAACTCTTGCGCGAGATAAACACAACCCCTTCTTAGCCTTCTATAGGGGAAAAGAGAATCAATCGGAACTTATTGTTGACATACATAGAAAACACTCGTCCATGTCGCTGTGACATTTTCATAGTGTATATCCAGTTAAAAGTTAAAAAAACTAACAATGGTATTGAGTCTCGTAGCTAAACAAACTATGATGTAGGTATACTTTGTTCAGAGTCTTTTGAGACAGTGGAAGGCGGAGATGAGGACATCGCGTGGCCGGCGCGTGTATAGGAACCAAACCAACCCAGGCAGAGTTGCACGGTTTATGCAGTCGTTCTGACAGTAGTGGCGTACAACAGAGATTGCACAAAAGTCTTAAACCTGTACAAATATGTGGCGGCCGTGGGAAACTCCTAATGCTCCTGCTACTTATAAAGCAAATTCCTCGCCTATAGGACGTGGAAAACCGGTACATAACCTGACAGAACACGTTATTCAAAATGTGTACAATTACTTTAAAGGAGGTGACGAAAAGTATGGCCCGCCGATTGCACATACTGTGGCTGCAACTGGCGTTCCCAGATGTACAGTAATAGGAATTATCAAAATATATATTTAGAACGATACAACTCCAACAAAGACGAAATGCGATAAAAACAAAACCGTTCGTGAATTTTATAAGATTTATCACTTGTTCACGGGTCCCAGCGTGAGAAAAAGTTAAGGCAATTACACTTAAGTGCATAAATAAAAAATAAAGGAAGAACATGTAAACAATGTAACAGAAGTCTGAAAGGGACGCAAATGTTGCAACAGTGCATTTTGCTATCGCAGTGTGCCAGCACGCTTAAGTGCTCATCACGAGCAATCTGCTGCCTACCTGCCCTTCCCACTGTCTGAAAAGACTGAACAAAGTACATATATTTAAAGTATGCCCTTTGCTCATAAGCAACTCCTTTGGTAGGAATAAACTGCTAGATTACTTAAAACGCCTTGCTTGTGAATTTTATACTAACATTTTTCATAAATTGGTATCGGAGCACCAAGTACGCTTTCTTCAGCTTGTCATTATTTCTGAACGGCACTTAACAACACTGCCAAGCCGTTAACTTTTAAAATATCCTTTTGAGTTGAAGGTGTTGGCAACCTTAAAAGTTCAAGAGGAACGTTTTAAAACTGAAAGAAGGTGAAGGAGTAAGTTTATTAATGAGAAAATGATAGGAGGGTGATGAAGTAGCACAATGAATAGCAGAGAGGGTAGAAAGTTGAACTGCTTTTAAGAGTTTGAAATCAATAGACACAAAGAATAAGGAAGGAAAAAATAAAGAAACGTTAGTTTGATTTCAGTTTAATTCTTGATCTCTCACCACCACCCTCTTTGTTTTACCCTAAAAACGAAACTTGGAGTAAACACAAAGCATTTGTTCTTGAAAGAAATCAGAGGTGGCTTTAATTGATTGGTTTCCATCCGTTTTAACACGAATTTCCTGGCAACAATTTGCCGCTCCTGAAAAGCGATAGTGACATGTGCCTGCATTAATTAGTAATGATATTGATGATAATGTCAACGTAATGTACCAGAACATACATGAACTATTTTTCAGTTTATTTACTAAATAGTCAAAAGATGAAGTTTAACAGCAAGATAACGTTAGCGGTAGCACCTTTGACTCGCACTTGGAACGTTTCTAGTTCCTACTAGTCGCTTGGCAAGACCTGGGTCGGACATTTCAGTACTACGACACAGATCTCCGCTCTGTAGATATACAGGCTGTCGAAGAATTCGCGTACTAACCCTCCTGTTTCTATTGTATGGCAAATCGGAGACTGTAAGAAAACTGTTCACAAGTGCATGCAACTTCTATGGGCATATCGGAAACAACTGATGAGTTATTGCCATATCTTGACGTTGATTTTTATCATCTTCACATTAAACACCTCTTAAACTTCATGTTGAATATTGTTTTAAATTACTTCTGCAATTTTAGCACTCTAGTCTTGACGATTTTGCGAGACAAACATACTTTCAGAACTTGAATGTGCTTGTTGGGGATATTATGTTAGTGGCATTACATAGGAGTTTATAAACTCCGCATTTATACAAGTTTTCATTGCTTTTCCGGTTTTCCAAACTAATATATTAGTTTTGCAAGCAACGGCTTTTAAATCACAATCGGAGTTTGTATATCGTTGTGTCTTATCAGTTATCACATTTGCTAGAGTGTGCTTCAAGTATCGCTGCCATCCGTTCCTGCCCCAAAATGAAGTCGCCATAATAATCCATGTATTCGTTTTCAACTAAAGTTGTGTAGGAAATCAAATTATGATTATTACATTGGTATTATAAGTTCCTAATATTTTGTATAATTCAATATGAACTACCATTAATTTACACACAGTCAGTAATAAATTTACCTGTTATCGTGGCATTCTTTGACATTTCACACAATATCGTTGCACATTACTACTGTGGACACCCGTTAATACGTTGGAGCACAATAAACCTCGCACGTTCTCGTTTTTCCCCACAGAAAATATATTTCTCCTCTCATTCAGCCCTAAATGCAGTTTCCGTGGTTTTGAACACGTTACTATCAGTAGAACACGCAGTACTTGGATAATGGACTGAGCCAATGCTGATAATGCTGCCTGAGCTAGGGGAAGGGGTTCAGTGAGGAGAGGGATGTTGTGTCGTGGAAGTTGCGTCATAATTCAGGCGCTGTCTCGCGAGACCAAAATTTGTGATGCCTGGTATAGGTATCTATATATCACGTATTCTAAATCCAGCAAGGTGATACATAGCACAGTAATAACAACAGCACATAATGATAGGTCTAAGATGTCACTGAATAAATTTTAAGATGGTTCCCCGTGACCACATCATGTGTGGAGCATTGTGGGCACAAGAGCGTATGTTTATAACAGATCGTAAACTTTGTTGATATATGGAAATTTGATCCCTACTCGAGCTTTTCTATCGCTGTAGTTGCTGATTGCACAGGTTCCTCTCAGATGCTCTCGTGAGTGAAGTACCGTACAGTAGAAGTCTACGCTGTCTCGGCCCAAGCCCTCGGGTCTAATTTGGAAAAAAAGTTTGTCGGGCTAATTAAGGGCTACAAAATATCATTGGTTGGTCACCGATGTCGAAATTCCGAGAAAAGCACAATCACATTTCTTTACTATGGCTGACGCAAAATTTAATGGCGGCTGCCTCAACACAAAATCCAATTAGAGGCTTACCACGCCTTGCGCTGTTGTATAGTTAAACAAGCTGTGAAATCACTCTGTAAAGTCGGTGATATCATTTGCAGTCACAAAATTATATGCACAAGAAATAGAATAGTAATGGTATGGTGTCAGTCGCCATTAAATTTGACGTCTGCCATAGGAAGGAATTCTAGGATTATTCTGCTGACATGTTTCAGATAGTATAAGTAATAATATGAATAGTAATATAAATAATAATGTCTAACTGCAAAATAATTTTGTTCGAAAGATTACATAATCGGGTTCGGGCCGGGTGGCACTCTATAACCTCTTTTCAGACTCGGGCAGGGCAGTACTCGGGCTTGGTTGAGGCCGGATCAAGCCGGGCCGAGCCTAAAAATGTCGACCCGTGCATACTTCTGCCGTACAGTCACCCTGAGAGCTCCAGTGGTATGTCTCTCACTTCTCGAAAGCTGAAGTTTTTACCTGTCCTAACACATTCTGTATCTCGGCTCATTCTGCAGATTTTTTCATGCTACTAAACAAAATTGTTCTATTAAAAATATGTTTGCACTGTCTGCATAGGAAATTCAAGGGGACGGAGATACTCAAAGGATAATTGGAATTCAAAATGTTCGAATTACCTAAGCTACACTGTAGCTATTTTCTTGCTGCGGTGTTGCCATCCATCAGATCACGGATACTTGATGAACAATTTGGATGTCCTACGGAATACTAACCAGTGCTACCAACGGCGGGATTGAGAAAATAAATTATCTTCAAAATTAAGATGCAGTACAGTCGGTACAGTGTATTCTTAGAGGCATATTGTAAGATAAACGGTAGTGATTGTGAATATCCGAGCAATGGCTAAGTTACTTAAATATTTGGAGTATTAATATAATAATCATAAACAGGAAACGGAGAAAAAAGGTATGTTACATTCACAAAATGTTCACCTATTCCACAAAGTATTCTTCTAGCTACTGCGTTAATCGAGATACACATTTGTATAACTTGTTTTAGGACACATTTCCTTGTGGGGTACAATGGGAATGGGAGAATAAAGTAGGCTTAAGCGATAGTCCAATCCTATGAGAACTGGTCGCTATATGATGGCTTTGAAATTGTTCCCTTTGTGTGACAGGAGATAAAACCAATAACCACTTCCCAGTTGAGAAAGCTGTACGTATTTGAAAACTTAAACCAATAACAAGGAATATCTCTAAAATAGTTATCACCACAGAAAATGTATTTGACGTAAATTGTGTGCTTTAACGAGATCCACATTTCCGTTTAGTAAGATTTTGTCTATTTCTTACGGTTTACGACTTATTCAGAATGAAGAGGACTTCAGAGGCTATTCCCCCAAAATTCAAGCTATACAATTGTTATGGAAATATCTTAAATAGGACATTTTTATCAGAGTAATTAGAGGTGTTTTTGAGAAAAAAAATTTGAAAAATTTTCCATGTAAAGGGTAGTTTGGGCTGGGGAACTTTCTTGAGCGTGTTCGTCACATCCTTGGAAAAGGCTTAATTAGTTTGGTATTTAACCGACTTTACGTTTTTGACGTGAGCTATTTCTAAATTTTTCATTGAGTGAACCTAAAAACTTGTATTTTAGGTGAAATCTCGGTATTGAATAATTGGGTCCAATGTAATACCTTTTCTACCTACTATGTGCATGAAAAAGTGAAAATAATAGTTTTGTATGAAAAAGCTATAGCATAACAATGACAACGGAATGAACAAGTTGTGCGATGAGATCTTTTTTCCTGCATGCCTGACAAACGACGTCCAAGAAACAGCGGTGGTTGGTGTCCCTATGACGGCCACGTCGGGATAATCACGGCCAGCGCACGGGCCAAGTGGGCTCGAGGGAAATACATCATTTTCTTTAGCACGAGCCCTTCTCCCTGAATAGGGAGAAAGTCATTCAGGAATAGCACAAAGCGGGAACACGGGAGGGACAAGTATGTACTAGAAACTTAGCAGAAGAAAATATCGAGGAACTCCATGCCGACCACTTAGCAGTGTATATAGGGTGGATGTGAATAAGTGGTGTTTCATTGCTAATAGTAGAATGAACCTTTTCTTTCAGACATACATACAAAATCTAATGTGCAACGGCCAGTCATTCTCCAATGTGAGCTTTAGGGGATTAGGTTGCAATTAATGTTTATTATCAGATATTTGTGATATATTCAATAAAGTATAAACCTTCAGAGCTTCCAGATAAACTTCTTACAGTTCCTGATGAAAAATATTTTCTGCATTTAATGATCTATAGCAGTGGTGCTCAAACTTTCAAAGTTCGGGACCCACCTTGAAGGATATTAAAGTTCACGCGACCCATAAGTTAAATTAGTACATACTAACCACTCATGAAAAAATAAATATAGTATGATTATATGCACTTTAGTTAAAAATACCATCATATTCTAATTCAGCAAGCGTTTTGTAGACCTGACGAGTCGTTCCGCGACCCACCAGTGGGTCGGGACCCATAGTTTGAGAAACGCTGATCTATAGGATTATCTTTTGCGGTGCAAATTTCAAAAAATCTGGAACACGTTTCAATTTTGTGTTCCACACATGCATATTGTAAACTTATCACGTGAAACAGGTTTAAAAGTAAAAGTACTGCTTGGTTTTGATTTTGACACGTTTAATAGATGTGATATGCAGGAATGTGAATACGAGGCCTTATCTGATTTAAAACCAGGCACGACTGCCATGATCTAGCAATCGAGAGTACTGCTTTAGAAACGGGAAAACCTTCTTCCCTTTGCAATGTCCTCGCAACTGTATTGAGGCAGACAAACTCGGGTACCTCCCGGCCCAACCCAGTACGCCATAGAACGTCAGCGACCCAAGCGGCCAGCAGAAGGAACATTCAAATAAGTAGTAGATTGAGCGCGTATTTCAGGCAGTGCCGTCTCTTGTGGAAATAATAAAGCCAAACCCCAGTGAGCATTTCGAGCACATAATAAAAGAACTTGAGAGATAAAGCAAGTGTTACTCCACTGCCCAGTAGAAGTTAAAAAAAACCGCCTCCAGTGACAACATACGGCCCAGCCATTTCCGATCAAGTATGCAGAATAAAGCTTTAGTGCAGTCTGTTTCCGGACAAGGCATAAGCCAATACGAATTACGGGATGAATGCTTTAGAGCTTTAGCACGTGATGTGCAAGAGTTTTTAGTAAAAGTTATCTTAAATTATAAGAGTAATTTAAAGCTATATGTCAGATATTATACATTCCGTTTCAGAATGTGCAAAGTTTGTGTACTAGTCCATAGCCATAGTGTTTATTACATTTGTTACTGCTGTAGTGGTGTTTTCACTAGTATATAATTTCGTTTGTACGAAGCACTTCATCAAATGCCTTGTAGATATTTGCGAAAGTATATTCATTCCGAGGAAACTTCACTGCTAGCCAGAAGCAGTGAATGTAAACGGTGAGAGTTGATTTTGTTTGAAAAGATGCTAAAAGTTGCCCTTGCCCACCGAATTACTATATTTTTAGCTCCTTAACAACCAGATTAGCAACTGTATTAGAATGTACCTCTATGATTTCTAAAAGAATTTTCAAGTCTTGAGAATTTCCAACGTTATTTTGTCTGAAGACCCTTTGGTGACATTTTAAAAGTACCTAATTGGCAAAAGTTTGCATCGTGAGGAGCAGTTTGAGGGATAACGAGCACGGAAAGGAAGAGAATGAAGAAAGTTACCTCTAAGGGTAGGTGGGCGATGTTGAGTTTCAGAATAGCATTCCTGCGTTGCCTGGTACTTTAATGATTTTATATGTGTGCACCTTATTCGTATATGTTGCTACTAATAAATCAAACTTTGTTGTTCACACATAAGAAAACAGAAAAACAGTCCAGCAAATAAATTAGGTACGTATTTTTATTTATTCTAAATTTGCTTGGTTCACCACATAACTCTTGCCTGTCTCAATTTTCATAGGTTATTGCTTTTATTAAGACTAGAATGTATTGATTTCTTCTAATTGTCCGTGATCTGCATATTCTCCGTTATTCAGGATGTACGTGTATTAATTCTGAGTTAATAACATTTTACTTGTGCAAAAGAGGGTCTAATATATTTACAAATTCATTTTTTCCACAACCGGAGCTAAATATCGGTTTCTATGTTACCAAAAAATGGGAGAGAAATATTAACAATAAAAGCAAGGGTATTCCCTGAATTAACTAATGAACCAATGTAACCGAAGAAAGCATTAAGGCATTAACAAACTGGCAACTACTTTATATTTTATGGCAGGCTAACTTTAATAATAAGTAATCAACAAATATACGTCATCCGCTTTAGAAGACTTGCAAGTTTATTTTAGGCAAGAACGAAAGAATGAGACATTTTAATACATTTGTTCATTCTTCAGTAACTCCTTTCTTTAAAACGGATGTACACTCCTTATCTTCTGGATATTTTTTCGGTAACAAGTTACTAACTGCCTCACCAGCATCTCGTGTTGTATTTTTTTGGTTCTTCAGAATCATCCGTTTTGCATTTAAATTCACAATGTAAACAATGCAGTCGATATAAACAATGTGGCTAGGTATGTCCTTTTAATCATTCCAAAGCCCCTTAAACCTTATCAATAATTCCTAAGCACCTCCATGAGTGTTCCAGCGAAATTCAATGAAAATAAATAAACGCGACAATTCAGTTCCGATCGGGGAAAAATAGTCTATCTGTGCACCACAGGATTGAAACAGATTTTCCCCCTCAGTACTTTTGTAGCCCTTGGGATGAATGGCTCTGGCTCCAATTATGCACCTCGTGGAAAAACGTGTTTTTCTCCTCTAATGTAGAATATGTTACATTATCAGGAATATTGTAAACTATTATTTGAACCCGAGAAAATAGAAGGGACTTGCCTTTGTATCTTGCAGGTGATAATACAAATGGGAACTTATGCTTGCAAGAAAGAATGGAATTCAAACAATGTTACAAGGATAACTTTAAATTTATGTTCCTAAAATGTAGGCTGAGTACAATTATGAATAATTTCACAATAATGGCTATTGATAACGATAAGTGCTAAGTTTGTCACAGCTGCTTAGATCTGTCGTCCGCCAGTTGCCTAGGACGGTAATTATTAAAACTTTGCCCCGCACCGAGGCTATAAGTATCTGCGCGTAAAACCACACTAGTAGCTTGCAGCCAATTTTGAATGTAGCGAAGAGAAAATGGGCCGCAGTAAAGTTTCCATTTTCCCCAGTGATCATTGCCAGAGAGAGAGAGAGAGAGAGAGAGAGAGAGAGAGAGAGAGAGAGCGCGTAAATCAAACGAAAATACTGAAAGTACTATACCTGCTACTTAAGTTCAGCACCTTCCAAGGAAATACCTTCTTTCTGGTAGCGAGCTGGTGTTGTCGAAACTCATCACTAGAGGCCGGAAGATTGTGCGATAAGCCACAAGTTTAGTGTGCATGGACTATCTATTACTGTTACTACTCTCGCGTGTATGCAGCTGCAGGCATGTGATGATGCGCGCGCATATACGACGGTTGCGCGCTGCCGGTTACGTCATTCTCCGTGTCCAACTAACCTGTATCGCATGTGACTGCATGCGGTACCGGGCTTTAGTTATGAGTTTTAACGACACCAGCTCGCTGCCAGAAAGTGGGTATGAATTAGTCATCACTAAAGGCCGGAGACGTTTTTCCATAGGTACACTGCACATGGACTTTACTGTTAGGGCTCGCGCATGTAAACAACTGCAGGAAGGTACAGCCTGACCATGAAAGAACGCTATCACTCCACGTCTGCAGCTCACTGCGAGAAGAAACAAAACAGTCGCGTTATGCTACATGTTGACCTTGCTTCTGCGTACACTTGCAAAGCAATGCTTCACTAGTTCGCAGAGTACTATGTTGCGTTGTTTTCGACTCTTGCTTCCACAGTGGAGTTGTTTGCACATTTGATGGCCATGCTGTACTTCTGACGTCATTCATACTCTGCGTCCAGCTAACCTGTATCGCATGCGAGCGTACATCCCTCCGGCCTTTAGTCATCACTCGTAATATTACTTCTTTTGAGCATTATTCCAAGGAAATATTGGAAGAACATGTCTTTTACCTTCATTAATTATTATACACATTTTACTCTATGGAATAGATTTATTGTGCTATGGATCCAGAAATGGCTTACTCTATTAATTTCATATATAGTGACTTAAATATAAATGTGTTTATATATAAACATATATATATAGCTGGATACTAGTTCAACTTAGTCTTGACACATTGGATACAATGATTTTAAAGAGTGCTGAATGCCTCAAGTAGAGGGATAGGCAGTTCAACTTGTACCGGTTCCTTTTTTTCTATCGAAATTTTAATTATATTCATTTTTATTTTGAGAAGCCATGTTCTATTAGTCCTCCATTTACATGCAAAACGTTGCTCTTTTTTTAAAAAAAATGAGCTCCCTTCAATTTTGGTTAAAAGGTGTATATTGAACATGTTGATAGGAGAAATAAATATATACCCTGAACTAAAAGTTGGTAATGTTCCCTTTGTTTGATTTATTCTTTTTATAATTTTGTAAAATTAAGAAACGATAAGCAATAGAGAGGAATAGAGAAATGTAGAGCTGGAAAAACGTAGAGATAATTAAAATACAAAACTTTTCCAAAGTGTGAGTGAGTGGGCATGCTTGAATGTTTATCTCCACTCGGTTGTTTCCATTGCAAGAACTTCTGTGAATGAACATTTGAGTGCCGTTTCCGCAACTAAGCACTTCTTGCTTAATTTGAAAATATTCGCAGGAAAAATATGTATAATATATATTAATAACGTAACGCGGACAGAATAACTGATATGTTACGGATTTATGCGAATGCGTAATGGTAGAGAAAGTCGTGTGAATGATTTGTCATCTGCTTACAAAACAAATCGCTATCTTTGAGGAGCTGATAACGATAAGACAAAAGCGAATTCCTCTGATGCGGTCTAACCTCGAAATAATGTAGAATGGAAAACTGTCTTCATATAAACGCCTAATTCCCAGAAAATTCAAGGTATGACTTAGAAACTTCCATGGAATCGCCTGTTTGTGTCCGTCACTGTATACTCACTGCCTCTCTCTCCGACTGAGGAGTGGAGTGGATTGTTGCCGCTCGCTGCGTAAGGTTCTCCAAAGAACATTTTGGACATCCCTGCATTAAATTGTCAGCTGGCACGAAACGTTGACTTCTTAGGGCTTCGGACGTAAGTCGCACGAATGTTTTCCACTATTTCATTGTTGACGCATAGTCTTCCTGTGCCTATGCACCCGTCTCCTCATTGTTTTGCTCATCTACTGGTGGTATGATGGTGAGATGGGTGCCAATTTACCAAACTTAAGACGAAAATGTGTCTGAACAACGGTTACTGATGACGTTTTTGCATATTCTACAACAAATGTGCTTTTTCTATCGCTGCTACCGCTATCCTGATAAATTAATAGCTCCTATAGTGAGCAGTAGTGAGTTTCCATTGTTGCCAAATGGAGCTTAATAGTTAGCTTTCCATATTGCATTTATATTGGTGGAATAACTTAATTACAATAGCGTAGCAATATTCTGTTTGTATATCAATCATTTTGAATTGTTCTATATTTTGGTCGAATTAGTGAAATCGGCCATCCTAAGAAAATATTGATTAATTTCCAAATGTGGCATTACGCTACTTAAACTGTGATAAGGAAACCGTAAAATCATTTAAGTAGCTTTCCATTTTCTGACATTTCTGAACTAATATCCCTGTTGAGTATATCGCAGCAAAACAGATAGCTCTAATAAAGCAGGGCTACGTTTACTAGTGGTGAAATAACAATCTAGAATTACACGTTATTAGCGTTTACTGTACTATAATAGTTTCCTTAAAATAAACTTGAAACATTTTATCACTACGGAGGTAACATGCCGGATTTGCTTCGTGGTGCTGGTACTTCATGGATTTTAATTTAGCCTTCCCACCCCCTTTAGGGAATCCTGGATCCACCTCTTTTGGGTAAAGTTTCATCTCAGAGAATTGTATCCTTGTCGAGCACACATTCGCTTCGTCGTTTATCACCTTTATTTTCGTAGCATTAGCCGTTTCCCAAATAAAGGTTGTATGTTTCACAGTTTCTCAGGTTTATTCTGATGTCTACGTAATGACACTTGAACCCACCATTGAGCAAAGTAGATAAAATTGATTTTCATATTGCCACTACGTAGTTTTTACACTTAATAGTTTAAGCGTCATATTTTAAGGGTAAGTATATCATTCTCCCAAGCTTCATTTGTTTAAGTTGAAAACGGTGGACACGGAACATTTTTCATTTGCGTAATATCAATAAGTGGACATGAGGGTTTTAAACAGCGATTTATTTAGAAGTGGTTGAATCTCGCGAACCTTGTTTCACTTCAGCTCGTGAACTGTCGAGCCATTTACCACTAAGACACGTCCATTCCTATATATATTCCTTTGTCTTCCCATCTTCCAGTACCTTCAAAAAGGCTTTGCAAAGTGGTAAATAATTCCGTGGTTCAAAGATTTTACCCAACAATCTATGTAGGATAATAGAAAATTCTATGAAACTTCTTCAGGGAACTGGCAGACTAACCAGATTACTGGACAGATTAGTTATGCTACGGAAGTGGCACTGCATGACTGATTATTTTTGGTACAGATGCATTCTTGAAACTCCTTCAAGATGGTTCCAGCATGACAGGAGGCATTGGACGAAATGGATGAACTCATGAAATCGATAAATATTTGCTTGGTTTTATATTGTGCTTTCGAAGTATTAAATGTGGCATATATTATAAGAGAAAGGCGCAATGAAGTAAAATTTGTCAAAAGGTGAAGGAAAAAAATCCAAAATATTTGTAAGTATATATTTTAAAGCCAAACCATCTTAAATTTACGAATTTGGAACATGTCATCTTCATTAGTTTAAAAGGAATATGCTTTGTAGATTTTGTCCATATTTAATAAAATATCAAAATACATAAAATTATACTTAGTTCCAGATTTTAGACATCGTAAAACCCTAAATCAATTGGAAAAGGAAGTCACTGGTTTGTGCTTCCTTAATACTACACAATGTCGCCAAAAGCACCGGTTCTGCAAAATAAAAGCTCAAGAATAGAGGTGTTTAATTTTGCATGCGACATCCACATTGAGAAAATGCTCAATTTCTCAGCTGTTTCGGAGTTGTTGGAAAGGACAACTGAGATATTCTAAAGTGTTTGACAGAAAATTAACGGAATAATTTGGAAAGCCTGGAGTATTGCCAATGGAAGTTATTTTAAAAGCGAAAAGACGTTTAAAAAATAAGTGACTATTTTACCAAGAAAGTGTGAAATGGCAAAACTTGGTCTTGTGAATTCTACACATTGAAAGCATAAAAATACTTGTTTCCAAAATCATGGCAAGCATGGTTTAGAATATAAAATGTAATGTCCCCTGTGTAATTCTGGTGGTTCAGTATACAAGTGACCTCGACCTTCACTGACTACAAACGCGAACGATAACGGGTGCCAGATCGATGTACTGCACAGACAGGCAAGCGAACCCTATGGAGTCTCACAGGAAGCTGCGCCTAGCGGTTGCCCATATTAGGAGATCATCATCTAGGAGTTGGTGGCGAGCTGAGCTTGCAAGTATAGTGAGAAGCCACACTGCTAGAAAAAAGTCCTTTTCTTTTTTTTATTCGGTTACCCTTCCGCTTAATCCAGGTATTGCCTTCAACGTAAATGAGGTCAGAGTTTCACCGGAGGAATAGACAATTTTGAAATCAAAAGAAGGCATTTACAAAAAATATGTGGACATATTCTATCTGTTTATTAATCGAGATAACCTTTCATTACACGTGTACACATTTCGTTAGCACAATACGGTAGGCTAAAACGATATCAGATTTCTAAAAATCGTCGCTATGTGACGGCTTTGAAATTCCATGTTCTTTGCATGTTCACGAGAAAAAATTAATAGTGAATTACCACTTGACAAAAATTTAAATATATGAAAATTCAAAACAAGAAATATCTTGGAAATGGTTAACACCACAAAAATTTCATATAAATCATATCTCATTCATCTGAAGAGGTCGTTCAGACCTTTCCCAGATAATTTAATATAAGTATTTTAATTAAAATCGTCAACAGCCTTTTTCTGAGAAAACCAAAAACGACAATCAATTTCCATCTAGAGGGTGGTTTAGGGTGATGGGCTTTTCTTTAAAAACCTTCGTGTCCCATCCGTTGAAGACATTAAACTTTAATACCGAGATTAGTATTTATCGCACCTTTTTGCTTTTTAGGTTAGTGATGTCTATCTCACGAAGGATACACTTAGAACAAGTAGATAACTAAAGAAATACTCCTTTGTCGTCTTTGTTGTGTGTTAAATAAAATAAAAAGGATACCACCTAACTTCAAATGTAAGGAATAGCAAACGTATGGTGGTCAAATGTTAGCAACATAAAAATAATAAGTTAAAATTAGTACCTATTAGTGCATTCGAGTGTTACCTCCACTTCATAGTAAAGGCAATATGTATTTTTGGAACTGATGACCTCATTTCTTGCTTTGCCGAAGTATTTTCAAGTCATTATACCCGATTATTCGCCTGTTGCGTGTTCCATTTGAAGGTAAGGCCTTAGGACTTTAATTCCACTCACGAAAAAAAAGATTGACTATACTGATCCAAGGGTTAATCAACTACAAGAACATGTTGGTACAGGGGTTATTTTAAACAAGGACATGTTTCAAGATTTGCTTTAATTGCAAGATGTTTAATAAAAAAGCATACTTCTTCAATTATGTGCAATGCAGCAACTAGAGATGTGACGGTTACTTTTGGTTATCGGTTATAACTTGTAACGATCACTCAAATGCCTTAGCGGTTATATGCAAGAATAACCAGTTACAAGTAATTGTTTTCTTGGTTATTACATTCAGTTAGATTACATTAAGGATTACCAGTGAAGATTAGCTGTAATACCTGACAAAGCCATGAGGTACATCAGAAAGAATGTGAAACAGCCCAGTTGTTTACGTGAGCTTATTACACATACACGGCGAGACAGTGCATGTACACTGTTCAAATGCAATCATGTCTTCAGGACATCTCATGTATCGGCAGGCGCGAGATATTCTTCATTTGCATTGCATTACTGACTGTGCGCCAAGTTACTGATATTGCTCTGATGTAGTAAAGAAGATAAGAAGCGATCACAGCGCTTGACAACCAAGGTCAATACACCTCGTCGCTTTGCCAAGCAGTACATCAGAAAAGGGAGAGCTTGAGGAATGTGATACGTAAACATTTTCTACTGTCCGCATCAATGTTTATGCACGCTGGTATGATATACAATACACAGTGTTGTAAGATAAATGCATCATACTACTTGGCAAAGCGACGAGACCTATTGACCTTGGCTGTTGAGCGCTATGATCGCTTCTTTCTTGTTTATTACAACAGCGAAATAATAGTAACTTGGCGTATAGTCAGCGGTAAAACACAAATAGATAATCTCTTGCGCCTGCCGATATATGAGAAGTTCCTGTCCTGAAGATATGATTGCATCTGAACAGAGTGTACGTACACTGTATCGCAGTGTTTGTACGATAAGCTCACGTAAACAACTGCACAGTTTCACATTCTTTCCGACACGCCTCATGGCTTTGCCAAGTAGTACAAACATTTCGTAGTAAACAAATAGACCACGCGAGCACATTATCAGTTATAAACCCTCTCATAGCTCTGACCCGGATCGCCTTATTCTGGTGGCCAGAGAGTAACTGCGTTTGAATATGAACGATGTTTATACAGACACTTTCTCACTTGATGTAATCGAAAAAGAAGCGTCTGTATCACCACTTTGTTTACTATGGTGGTTTATAATGGTAATGAGATTTTGAAAGGCAAACTTGCTAGAGAAGAGTAACATTAACACTCAACTTCATGTTATCCAACATGACAAAAGATGCAGATAATCTCAGTTGGTTAATGGGCTGCAAACGGGTAATGAGCAGGTATTTTTTCTCGCCAGATGGTATATTAGATACACAGTACCATTCGCGATCGCTTGAGAAGATTGATATTGCGTGACTAGTTGAGGTAACGTTCTCGATAAGCAGTTACCAATGCATATGCAGTGAATGGTATCACCGTCTCAAATACTTACGTTAACACGATAGTCTTCGTTACTTCGGTAAGTAGCCATTTTGCATTCCTTATTTTTGTAACAGATCACTAGTTGCCATCTGCTCCATGAATTTGTGTAACCGTCAGGTTACCTTCTACCCATCCCTAATAGTAAATAATGCTGTCTTACGCAACAGTAAGTATTGACAAATACCTGTAGCTTGGAGCGTTATCTAAATTGGGTAAGATAATCACGGAGACTATGTTCCGAATCTGTGTTTAGTCAATTAGACATCGTGTTGACCGTGCTTCAATTGATATGCACAATTAAAGGGATAGCTAACACACACTGGCTGACAAGGCGCATATCAATACAATCTGAATTTCTTGTATTGATTCCTTCATTTTCAACGAAATACCGTATTTACACCTGAAGTATTTTAAGTTATACTTTCTAGACCACTTACCTTTTGCAAGTAGAAGCACAATTGGATTCCATCGAAAAATTGTTAAATATTTCACCGAAAATGCTTATTTTGAGGTCCTTTGAATATGAGGCATTTTAGAACAACTCAAGTCTGAAGTTTTAGGCTTACATGAATTTCACTAGCCATTTCTTTTAGTACTATCTCTACCACGCGTCTAGTACATAGAAGTATTGCATTGTATTAAAAAATTCGATGAAGGAATTTGACCGGGTATATACGTGCTGGGACCAGCAGAATATAAGAAAGCAATTGGTGTGCGTGTGTGCTCGTGGGTGTGGGTGGGGTTGTGTGCGTGTGCGCTCGTGGGTGTGTGGGGGGGGGGGGGTTCTGTGTATGTGGGTGTGTGTATGGGTGTGTATTGGTGTGTGTGCGTGAGCGCGCTTGTGTGAGCGCGCGTGCGAGTATGTGTGTTTGTGTGTGCGTGTGTGTGTGTGTGTGTGTGCGCGCGGTTGTGTATGGGTGTGTATTGATGCGTGTCTGCGCTTGTGTGCGAGTGTGTGTGTGCGTGCGCTTGTGTGCGAGTGTGTGCGTGCATGTGTGTGCCGCGTAACTCAAACGAAGTGCCGGTAGGATACCAAAATAGGTATTTTAGCTTCAGTTAATTACAAACATGCAACATGAAGATTTTCAAGAAAATCCCTCCACCCGACCTACCCTTGACATAGGGCATTTTTCATATATATATATTGCATTTTGTGGGAATAGCTTGTAAAATCAATTGGAAGAAATTTGAGTAATTTTGTTTAGTTAATAAACCTTAAGAGAGACAAACTTATCGCAGAGAAAATGTATATGTATTTAAAACATATTTCCAATAACTTTTTGTGGCATTAGTCGTTTGCGATATATTCCTTAGTTGTTCAGTTTTCCACTATCATTTTACGAAGTGCTGTCACATTCAGTTGTTTCTCGCGATATCAGGAGTGTGCAATTTCAAGGCCAACATGCACCCAGCCAATTTTAAACATTTCAGTATCGCTTTAATTTCCTGTAGCTCTCTTGCCCCTACAATGAAATGTGCTTATCGGACGGCGCAATTAAAGGTAGGTCTCTGTTTGGTATGAACATATTTGACAACTTGAAGTGCCGTTATCATTTGAGTTAATCGAACACCCACATTGTTTGCATTCTTGTTCGAACTTCGTTTTATTTCATCAGTAAAATTACATTTGCCATTTCGCTTTCTGCAGAATGTCTTGCACGATACAAGAGAGAAAGTTCTGGAAACACATGGGAGCACGTACCTTTTTGAGGAAACCCACATTTCCAGGGACAGCTTTTCGGTTGAAAACAATCGGTACGTGGCCTTGCTATGGGGTTGGTGCAAAGACAAAGGATGTCTTCAGTTCGCACATAGGAAGTTATTTTTCAAAGGATTATGCAAAGCCCAAAAAAATCAACGCCACAGAAACATACATGGACAAATAGAAATCATTGGGAAATTTAACGCCAGCATGTTGCCATGGTAGCTCATTTGGTTAGAGAAGGGAATCCGGAGGAGCCGTGGTTTAAATCCCTGCTGTGGCATTGGATTTTTCAGCCTGATTCTGTGTTTTAATTTGGAACAGATGGAAAAAATAGGCTTTAGTGAGACTAATTTATATGTAATAGATGTGAATAGAAGCGATACTAGGTCGAGAAAGTAATTTGAATGTAATAAATTCGATAATTTTTATATAAAGAAATGTCTGGGTAATTCGGCAAAGATTGCACTCATTTTGTGTTACATGTTTTAATTTCTGTGAGGGGCACTGGATAGCGTGGCACTCCCCAAAGCGGTAATCCTCACAGCACAATTGGATAAAATATTGTTGGAAAAAATGGTTTAATCTAGGGCTTAACGTTAAACATGGCCAATTTTAGTATTGAATAGAGAGAACCAATTGTGTTGCCAAGGTTAGAGGTTTCAGGAAATAGTGGCTTTGTATTTGGTTTCCAAATCGAAAATGTTTAAACATGCAACCATCCACTCTCAACAGTATACTCATGGGGGAATGGAACGGGTGCAAAATGCTCTGTGGTTATTTTTCTATCTCATGTTCATCAGTAAATGTCAGCAGCTGCTGAAAAATTACACAAATAATCCTGCATAAACGTACTCATTATTTTAAAAGGCCTGCTTCGCTGAAATACATGAAGCGCCATCCTGCCATATGCGGACTTTACCTGCATTACTAATTTTCCGTAGAGGATTTGTCAACAAAGCTTCGCTGAATAAACCGGGTTCAACTTTCGTAATGGAAACAAAAGATCATGTCAGAACACAAACAAACTTGCTTAATGGGTGCAAAATATTCTCGACACAAAAGTAGAAATGAAGTCGGAGGCATTTTTTGTTTGCCTTTTCGTGAATACAAACATGCCATTAACTTCTAACTTACTAGACGTGCTTGGAATTGGCACTGATACTTGCGGATACATCTCTATTTCCTTAACACAGCTGCCATTCTCTCATTGTTAAAGTTAGGCCAATGATTATAAGCAGACATTTCGATTAAAATTAGGAATCTGCTAAAAGTACAGCTGTGTGCAAAAACCCATAGTGATTTTTCCCTCCATTTATTGCCATAATTTCCTATTAAATGTTTGATTCTTTCCAAATAAAATGCTTTCTGCCCAACCGGAAGAGCATTTTAACAAGTAAGTCCAACTTTAATGGGCAAATATCACAGGAGTAAGCAAATATATTGGGGGCTGAGCTAAAACAGTATCGTAAATTTACGCATAACATTACGTTTCACAAGTGTTTGTCTTCTGACGTAATGCAACAACCTTTGGTATTTATAAATATTTTTAAGAAAATTTAAACTATTACACATATATAGGCACAGAGCGCGTCAAATGTTTTCCGATGGACAAGGGGGTTATAGGGGAAAGGGGAGAAGAACTTTATCAACAAATCACGCCTGGGCCGGAGACGGTGTTCTCAGTAGTTACCTCCTCTGCGTGTATTCGTCTTACGTAAGTGATTGCTGTTTGTGATAGTGCTAATGCGGTTAAAAAACATGTTTTAACAATACTTGAAAGATAATGCATATAATTTTTCATTCATGATAGTAAACTTGCTATCAACTACTTCAGATATACATTTCGGATGTCAAATTCTATCCCCTGACACAGATCAAAGTTTAGTGCGTAATTGAAACGTTTCATGTTACCAGCGCATTCAGTTTATTAGCTTTTGTAGATACGAATGTAAGAATATAGGTCTTAAGCTTTTCTGTAACTAATATGAAATGTTACTTTTTAATGTGGGTATAGATTTATATATTCGCTGACACGAATCAAGCAATGTTTAATGCAAAATATGAAATTTCCATATCTAGTTTTTCAGTTACGCCTATTTGGGTTTGAAAATGTGGAATTAAAATGTACATCAGTTTCAAATATGCCTTAAATTGAATGTAAATTAATATTGTTCTGAAGATATACGTATATCGGAAATGAATTCCAAAAGTAGTCTGCTGTCGAAGTTGTTAGATAAACTGGTTCAGATCCCTTGGATTATGGGCAATTAAGTATTGGGTCCTTAATACATATAACCGTTCCGTTATACCGGAGGACCTCATTTTCGGTGAAATGGCGATGTAGACATCTCGGAGTTATCCAATACCACCTCTGCGATAGGAAAAGTTAAACACTTCGTGTAATATTAAAGTCTATCTGTGATGACGTACCAGTATACACAACAGTACAGCTTCCGTTTGGGGGGGGGGGGGGGGGGGGCGGCACTGCCTCTTTGAGCGAGATCACAAAAGGCAGTTCAGGCTGACAGCTTTTCATTTCATTTGTGAACTTCAAAGAAGAACGCTTCATTTATATTTGTTTAATTATCTGGCATGAACAATCATGGCTCTTGCAAATGACAAGGGACTAACAAAATATATCCTGCTCTAGCAATTTTGATTTCTTACAGATAACGAAGAGGAAATATATTTAGGATAAGTGTTTTATAAAATAAATTATTACTTGCTGTAAAAGCTATTCAAGTTGATCTTGCCATTATCGTTTCTATATACATATTTCTGTATTTTCTTTTCAAGCTCTCAATGGGGTATCTTACTCGATATCAATTTGCTGAGCCTGCTCTTGGAGTTACCATGTAGTCCCGAACCTCCCTCGTTCATAGAGGATATTAGATTGAAGCACTTGCTGCCACCCTCAGGATCATATCAGGAAGTGATCAAGATCAGAGACCGAAAGAGGAGGGGGGAAAAGATCTCGATTTGTACACTATATCAGCTATGTTGCAAGACAGCTGGACCAAAGATTGCAAGCCCCAGACATGTCACAAGACATGGTTTTCAGCACAAAATATGCATAAACAAGAATTATCATAAACTAACCTAAAACTGAAGTGTGTGTTATGTGATCAAAGTAGAATGCAAAAAGAGGACGAAAACCATAACTGATTATATAGTTAGTTCGGCCGGACCGCCTCGCGGCGTCACTGGACTGGGCGAGGACCGGCGCAGTTGCGCCTAAAGGACCGGCAAGTAATGGGTAAGGAAGATTAACTACTGTACTAACTTACATTACGCTTACCTGAATCACAACAGGTGTTGAAATTGACCGCGAACCATTCCCTATATCTCCGAAGACAATTCTGGTTTACTCGCAAAAGTTCATGTTGACTGGTTGCCTGTATTTCTCTTGTGAAACGGTCCTTCATTTCTTGTAACGTGTGCGGATTTGATGCGTACACTTTATTTTACGTCCAGGTAAACCATAGTCCTGCTGACAGGTTACCGTATCAAGATTGCGCCCAGTAACATGGGGCTCAACCAACACAGCCTAGGTTTCCGTAACACAATTACGCCCAACAGCCTAGGTTCCTGCATCAATTACTGAACTTTTCATTACAGGGCCACATTAATTGCTGGATGTTTCCAATATGAAATCCCTTCCTGCTGTTGTGGAGCAATCGCATGTCCAATGGGATAACCACTTGTCTCGCTATGGTGAAGATAATCTTCTTTTAATGCAGGCCAACCGAAACGGTGAAGGCTTGGCTGAATACAACCCTAGAGAATTCGTGTTATGTATGTTCAGTAATAATTATTCGTAACATTTTGTGCCTATTTCTAGTTCTAGCACTCTTCCATACACTAATGGACTGGAATTGGATTACTATCATCCTGTAGTCTGATGTCGCCGCGCAGGTTTACAAAGTAATAGATCAGGGTCGAACGCTCGGTCATTATCCCTCTCCACCGTGACCGAATATTGGCTCCGCTTGCAGAAGTTAGTTCGGAATCCGTGTATGCCAATCGTGGGAGTCGATCCCAATTAACAGGTTAGCGCAAATGATTTACTCGATTTCATTGCCATGCATAATAAAAAGTATGAAACCTATAGTAATGGAAAGAGAACCTCACCAAGTTTAGCACTTAAGCTGCTCAAACGAAAAGTGGCCTCGTCGCTGAAATTGTTTATTACTCACTGTATATATATGAACACTAGGTCGTCTCCTTAGCGCGGTGGTAGTGCTGCTGCTTACCTTACCAAGCGGAAGACCCGGGGTCGATTCTCGGTACCGACGTGGGGATTTTCTCCCGCTGGGAGACCTGGTCTGGGGTGCACTCAGCCTCGACTGGTCCCAGAGGGGGGCCATATTTTTTAGTAAATATACATACCTGTACGTAGTATATTTTTATTCCTAACTTTTAAGATTTATTTTTGTTGTAATTGCAGTTCTACCTTTTATTGGGGGCGGGGGGCGGGGGGGGGGTGTTAAAGGAATAAAGGTTCTAGGAAATAGATAAGAGGCTTGGTTAAAGATAAAATAAGGGTGGTGATTCCTGTTTATTAGGGAGTTTTCACACTAAACGTTATTCTGACATTCTATGTCCAACAGAAGGCAGCACGTTTAACCGCTTGAATAACGAGGTGGGTACTATGTGCACGAATAACGTGGGCAATTAGGAAGGGCATTAATCACCTACATCAAACTGTAAGAAATGAACAGCGTTGCCAACACATCATTTTTTCCGTCAGACTAACACCCCAAAATCCGTATTTTCTTTCAAAAATAAAAATAAAATTAAAACTTCTATTAAACATGACACCCGGTACCGTGACTTTGTTTTCGCTCGGACAGACATTTAAAAATCGGCCATACTCCGTAAAATAGAGAAAAAGGAAAAATAACTACTTCATATCTTATCTAACCATAACAAATAAATTTAAATATATTTACTCACTAGTGTTGATTAAAATTATTCATCCACATTGTCATCAGTTTGAACTGTTATGTTGTTTCACTCCTCGGTACGCAGTCCTGCCAATTTTCATCAAAACATTTTCTGGTGGGTCATAATTATAACAGCACTTTTTTACACGCTTAAGTTCGGCCATTGGTTTTAAGTCTACTCCTGAGGGAAGTTTTCACATTATTTAACACACTAAATGCTCTTTCGACCTCTCCATTTGACCAAGGTAAGACCAAAAGCATCATTGCATTGGCAATATTTGCACCGTGCACTACTTAACCATTATTTCTACAATGTCGTACAGACCACTTGGCCTTCTTTTCTGACATGTGTAATCAGGCAATTAAAAAAAATCTAATGTGTTGCACTCACATGGCTTTCTCTACTCTTGTACTAACCATTCTTACAAACTCCTATTCATGTATCTTCTTCTTAGTTAAGATAAACATTTGTTCGTACAAATAAATCTTATTGCTTATTTCCTTGTAGTTGCAAAGGGAATATTAGAACACAGTAGGCTTTGAGATTCCGTTCTCTTTCCACACTTAACATATAAAAAAAATCAACAACGATGTTCCATTTCACGAAAGTTCGGTTTTCCGAAACTCACACACATGACAAGGAATATCTCCGCAATGGTTCAGCCTACAAGAAAATTTATTTGGACATAAATTGTGTATTTTAGCAACATCTACATTTTTTGTATAGTAAGATTTGGTCTATCTCTAATGGTTTACCAGTTATGCAAAAGTCGTCCAGAGTAAATACGACTACAGGGGCTATAGCCAGAAAATTCAAAATATACATTTCATTTGTCATAAAAATATCTCAAATTTATGACATAATCAAAATCGTTAGAGCCATTTTCAAGAAAATCAAAATTTTCGAAAAATTTTTCATGTAAAAGGGTAGTTTAGGGTGGAGCTATTTTCTTCAAAATCTTCGTGTTGCATCCCTGAAAGACATTAAACTTAAATACCAACTTTGGTTTTTAACCTACTTTTCATTTTTGAGTTATGCTGTCCACAGACTGAGACTGACAGACACACACACACACACACACACACACACACACACACACACACACACACACACACACACACACACACACACACACACACACACACACACACAAAACCTTTTTCTAAAAATGCTTTTTTTTATTTATTTTTTTTTTTATTTATTCAGGGGTCTCAAAACATATTATATTTGGGGTAAAATCTCGACATGGAATTTTTGGGTGGAATTCCCCTACTTACCAGTAGAGAAAGTAAAAAGCAGCACTATACTGGAACACCGAATTAGAACTGCATGCAGAATTCACACTTGATTCATAAATTGGAACAAATGCTTCGCCAGGTTCATTGCTTGACATCATTATATTCAATATAATACAGTAGAGGCACCCATCGTATCTCTGCTTACAGGAGAAATCGGAGTCATACGCCACGGTGTAATGTTTGCGGAATGTTTTGTTACCGTTAGCAAGGTAGCTGTGTACATTCCGAACACTTCGGAAAGAAATAAGGTAATTACGTAACGCGAAAACTATTCCAGGGATCGTTACAAAAACCTTAATTACATACGTTTAACGCAAGAGTGCGAGAAGTCCCCATTGCTGCATGTGGGGCCGTTATGTCCGATATCACCGTAGCAACTGGAAATTTGAGGGTTGTTCATCAAAGACGGTTCCGAATGAGAGAAGGGAAGTTCAGACCCTGCTCGTCGTACGTTTCAGTAGGTATTCGATTTTGGTAAAGATCAGGTGTTTCCGTCGTCTTCGTCCTTTTGATGCCAGAATTCCTTCTAGATTTCTAGAGGTTAAGCCGATGCACTATTTGCTGTTGACTTTCTTCAGTTGCCTGAAGTCAAATGTAGTCGCAGATTTTCTGGAGATTGACCTTGAAGTCAACTGGTTCTTCCGTGACTTGGTAGATGGCCTCGGGGAGGAAGTTTTACAGGATTTGACATGAATATATGTAAGGAAAGGTTTAATATTTACTATAAATGTTATGTTTAATATAACTCCGGACAACTCGAGAATCTTAGTTTCTTCAATGGGCATTGTTGTCACCTTCGAATGTTGCCATAAGTCACTCAAATCTTAGTCTGAAAAAGTACCCAGGATGTAGTTCTCTACACTAAGTGACGAAAACAGCGAAAACACGTAGTTGGAAATACTTATTTTTCAACCAACACTTATGCATGTAATGCCAAAAGTAATTTTTCAAGAGCAGGAGTCGGCAAATTACTCATCGCGATTGCACGAGTTGCTACATTAGGTAACGCAACCGGCATGCACATGATGCACGGTTCGAAGGAGGGGCTTTGAAACCAGCAGTGGCGTTGTAAAGGAACTTCTCTAACACACGTTTGATTTTTATGCATGCTTAATACATATACACAGATTGAGAAGGCCTTAACATTCATTTTTCATCAGCATATTCTTTACTTCGTCGGTAGCGTTACGGTTTCGCATACATCTAACGTTAGTTCATAAGTACTGACCTACAAAAGAACACTAGGTTTTCATCTGTCAATAACGACCTGCTTTTACGTTTTTCGTAGATTTTACAATCTTCAGTTTAGAAGAAAATGTGCGCAGCAAATGAACGGAGAGACGCAAATGTTATATTACTTTCTCTACATAAACGTAAACCAGCCATGTTTTGTGATTGTGATTTCAAAATTGTTTGTAAATTCACAACCTCAATTTGCAACTGGTTTTACACAACGACCATTAAGGTTTCATAAACTTAGTGTAGGGAAGTTGTACTCCTCTTCACTAGGCAACGAAGCTTTATTATTTAAACTTTACTGTTACATTTACGGACAAATGTCGCTCAATGTTTGACTTGTAAACACCAGTCAAACCTTTCAAACACGAGACATTTCACATTTTCACCGAAAGCGCGGCGAAAATATTGTTCTTCCCACTCCTCTTGGAACAGGAAGGTTCCTTTGTGTTCTCGTGGTTTCGGAAGAGCCATGTCTATCGATGTGGTGTCCACCACTGCTTGTTTTCGTTTGAACGCGTGCTGAGTTAGGGAGGTAGGGTTGAAACAAGTTGACGTATTGCTTGCCCCTGACGGTGATATTACGTCATATCGTCAGCCGGTACAGATTTGCCGACCCCTGGTCTAGAGTATTTAAATGCGTTTGCGTTTGCTGTGTCTATTTCAGGAATCAAGTTAACAAAACTCGTGAAATGCATTTGAATGTTCGTAATAAATTAACGAATCTCAACTTCGGTAGCTCTGTGATTCTCTGCATGTCACCACTCTCGTGGAACAAAAGTTAAGGCTGGTTGTGTACATTGTAACAAATCATAACCTTCTCCGTTTGCCCTTTTTATGCTAGCTGCCTAGTCTGTAACAATGTTTGCGATCTATTGTTTATATTGATTTTTCAGTTCACTTGGTTTATACCTGTTGTTCCGTAGCATTGGCAAAATCTTTCAGATTTTTAACCGTTCACATTTAACACTTGTTTCCAGTACGTAATGTTCGTTAAGCCTCATAGTAAAGGAATATGCAATACTTGCCGACAATATTAGTGTTCTCAATCTTCTATAATCAGTGCTAATTCTTCCCGGTAATTTAATTAAGGTTAATAAATGTTTGTTGTGATAATTGTTTGGAGACCAAAGATATAATGACAACAAACATGAGTGGAAAGCCCAGTTAATTTGCTAGAAAAATCGTAAGAAAGAGAGGGATTCGCTAAGATAATTCCAATGCGATATGAATAATGTTTTTACATTGATATTCTTGATATTGTCACTTAGGCGGCTTTCTCGGTACACATCTCGTATAATGTGGCGTTATATTTTGAATTCACAGACTGCCGTATCTCGCCATTTTTACAGTGCAAAGGAATACCAACCGCCATAGTGAACAGAAAATGGACGAGAATAGGCTTCCTAGATGCGAATTGAAGCAGACACTATTGGAAGGAAAAATAATGCATGTAGGAGAAAACAACTATCACTTGCTAGTTTTTTAGCACCATGCTTTTACTATCGATTAAATTCGATTCTGATGCATAACAGTGAAATTATCGATCTAGTGCGTCAGAATGGTTTACTTCATTGCATATATTTGTGAAGGTCAGATGAGTGAAATACTCGGTGGCGGTAACATTTTCTGACGAATTGTGTTGTTAACACGAATACATTACACAAATTAAGATTTCTTCCTTTTAAGGATGGGTAGCAATTGTATATTGGCACATATGAGAATGGGCCACTATTTTGCACGTCGCCATACCTATCTGTATATAATGGCACGATACTCGGCCTTTTGCCATTCTATCTACAAGTTAGCTTTACTGATATTTCTCAACTTCATCAGTTGTATTCTTTGTTTTTAATTTCTTCCTTGATTCGCTACTTATCTCCTTGTCTCGTTACCTTTCCAACTGATCTGTGAAATCTCATTTGTATTCTCCTTATTGGTATGCCGTCTATTGCTAATACCTGTGTTTTATAACATATATGCATGTTGTGTTATTTAATATATTATTAATTTTATCTTTTTATATTATCCTTGAGGTCATAAGTAGCCGACAGGACCTGGTCATCCCAAATAGTATAGTTTTAGTGTTCCCTTTTCTTCGTAGGTGTGGTCTATTGACTCCGTTAATTTTCATTCTTTCTTTCAGAAACTTCAAATACACGAATATCAAACGTGGAGAGTCCGCATTGTTAAAGTAATCCTATTTACCATTACTCTAGATTAATGTTTATCTTGCATTCTAATTTTAATTTGTTTGACGATAGGACTTCACAGCATTATTGAACTTCGTTAGGAGAGTAAAAATACCTACCAATATATTGTACATAAATTCTAATTTTGATATCAAAGCTCCAGGATTCTGGTTTTTGGGGTGAGTGAATATTCTTTAGCACCTAGCGAAAAAAAATTGACGTGTTTTGAAAACCTTATTTTTAGAATAAAATAAATCTAAATTCTCTAAGATATCCATAAAGATTTGTGAGAGAAGCAAACCCAGCGTTTTCTGCATATGCCACATATGTAATACACACACCTTAGGGCTATTTGCAATGAGATTTGCAATGGTCAGCGTCCAAATATCCTCAATGAAAACGCAAACACTGCGATTTCCAACTTGTTATGAAGTTCAGTGATTCAGAAAATGGGCATAACTGCCGCAGCAAACACAAAATCACTGAACTGTAGCGTCATTTAATGCAATAACAGTTTCTGTTTCTCCGTTCTGTTTATTTGCTTGTTTAAATTGAATTTTTAGCTGCGTCTTCGTCCAGCTAGCCACTTGTCTTTGAATTTACTGGATGAATGACTGAGTAGAATGACAAATTGTGTTTTCTTTGTACAAGCAAAGATCTCAAACAAAAGACGCTCTGGAGCCGCTTCTCGTATTTAAGAAATGGTTTATCGGATCCATTAATCTTTCTTGCTCATATCTTGAGAGGGAAAGAAAGCCGGTGTTCTTGTTTTTTCCGAAGGAAAAACCCAGAATGGTGTAGAGAATACACGTTAGCGATAGTTTCGTCTTTAACTTGATAAAGATACTGATGCTCCTATTGATTCATGCTACGTATTTAGTAATTTTGTTCTTTTTTACTATGGCTTGTGTACCTAAGGATACGCAACATTTAACTTGAACGAAAACTGTTAAGTACCACTTTAATGCCGGTGCCATCAACAATTTGATGCCAGGAGAAAAAAATTTCCAGTAGGTAATTCCCTAGCACCAAACTGCTTTTAGGTGGAAAAATGATACCTTATTTTTTAACGTGTAAAAATGTTCTCTTAAGATGTTAATTAAATTATCACAAGCAATGCCACGAGTGCTGTCAATTTATCTAGAGAATTAGACTATCACGAGTTGCATTTAAGACTATTTCACAAATTAAAGGATGATGTAGCCAATGAAATATAGAAATGCTGTGTTGTAATTACTAACCTCTTAAGAGAAACATGTAGCATGAATACATACATCAGCCTCCATTGGTACGGCCTAAAAGATTCTCATATTGATGCTCGTATTTTTTAAAATAGTAGTTGCAGTTAATTTGTAATTTCGCTAAACGGATAGGTACCGTGGGCACCTTACCATCCGCCTGGGTTAACCCAGGCGACTCGTACTCACTCACTCCTGGACTCCTTGTAATTTCGTTCAATACAAACTTTGTCAAACTGGTTCCAAACATATTTCCTGTTGTATTCTGTATCCTGAGGGTTCCCTCTTTGAATTATTTCATCTATTTCAGCATAAAATGGTTTACCGAAGCTAGAATCAGCAATTTTTGACATCTGAATAGCGGGTCTGCTGCGTCAACTTACGTCAGCTGTTTCTCTAACCTGATCACAGCATAAGGAAAGCAGAGGAAGTGATAATGAAATGTGATACATTTTTCAGGAATGAAGACTGTCATTGGTTGAAACTTGAAACAGTTATGCACATGATTGATTTCAACCCGTATGAGCGGAGTAGTCGTATTTAGTATACTCGTGGCGGATGACATGTAAATCATAAAATTGCTATACCTTACTACAACTTACTGAATGGAAAATTCAGATTATTACATAAGATACAATGTGTAGCGTACATTTATTTTAAATAAATCTGTGGTACTACAGTCCTTGTTCGCCTTTGCCAAACAGCCCGGCATTCGATGTTGAGATTTCACCGGAAATGTGTGTTTTGAGGCCATCTGAATCCACAAAAAGATCCGTGTGTCTGTCTGTGTGAACAGCATAACTCAAAACGTAAAGTTGATTAAAAACCAAAGTTGGTAAACCTACAGTTGACAAAAATGTCAGTCACGAAAAGTTTAGCGCTCATTATTAAATAATTGTTTCATTTTTTTAAGGTTTTTATATTCCCTATCACAACCGCCAATGTATTCTCTGTCATCATATGTCGTTAAAATAACATCTTTACACCTATATTGACCATTAGACAGACATTTTAAGAAGAAAATGTAGTGTAAATGTCAGTTAGTCACACACGGAATTGCATTTAAGTTTAATATCTTTCAAGGATGCGATACAAAGAGTTTTGAAGAAAATTTCTTCACCCTGAACTACCCTTTATATGGAAAATTTCTAAAAAATGACCCAAGATTTTGATTAAAATGTCATACGTTTAAGATATTTTGTGAGAAATAAAATGCATATTTTGAATTTTCTGGCTATAGCCCATGGGGTCCTATTTACTCTTGATGACTTGCATAACTGGTGAACCGCAAGTGGAGTTTAAGGGCCCATCGACAGCGAGGTTTTTTGGGGGTAAACCGTAAGAGATAGACCACTTCTTACTGTACAAACAAATG
Organism: Tenodera sinensis; assembly: GCA_030765045.1. Classification (NCBI taxonomy): domain Eukaryota; kingdom Metazoa; phylum Arthropoda; class Insecta; order Mantodea; family Mantidae; genus Tenodera; species Tenodera sinensis. Next base: position 249,535,286 of record CM060964.1, on the reverse strand, counting down.
TAGATCTCGTTAAAACACGCAATTTATGCCCAAATATAATTTTTTGTGGAGAGGAATTTCGGAGATATTTATTTGTGTGAGTTTTGCTATTCCTATACCTTTCTCAAATGGAAGGTCGTTATTCACTTTTTGTCCCTTGGCCGTGCAAACGGAACGCAATTTCAAGGCTTTCATCTAGCGACTAGCTTTAAAAGATTTGATTATCGCTCAAAGCCTTCTTTATTCCCATATTTCCCTTGAATCCACAAGAAAATTGGCAATAAGATATCTGCAAATGCTCATCTCGACTAACGTGAAGATACAGGAATACGAGTTTGTAATAATAGTATAAGAGTAGAGAAAGTGATGAGTACAATACGTAAGATTTTTTACAATTATTTACAGATTATCCATAGTTCACAAGCTGCAGTAATTGATACTGCGATGCTTCTAACGCAAATGAAGCATGATACTGTGTACTACACCGACGGCGAGGAATTTGGATCCTTTCAAATCCGTTTCGGGTGTGCTATGCCACCGCAGCTCAACGAGAAGGAAATGCTGAGATTCACTTTTAATGTTTCAGATGATCCTGCTGTAAATATATAGGAAGGGGGAAAGAGAGATACTGTAACGGAAAGCTCTTAGCCGCTGATTGGTGGAGGTTATTGTACCATACAAATAAAACACCCATGAATTTCCCCCACCCCGAACTATCCTTTACATGAGAAAACCATCGAATGCCTTTATTTTCCCTCTAAAATGGCTAGAACGACTTTGATTTTATTATACATTGAAGGAATTCATAACAAGGCGCATATCTTGTATTTTCCTGCAGTAGCCTATGAAGTGTCCTTTATGAAGGAATATAGTATAATTTTGTGTATTCGGTAAATCCTAAGCTTACTGCACAAAATATGTGATCTCTTTAGAAGACACAGTTTAACTAAAATTACTTTTGTGCTATCTGTCATTTATCAGATCCGTTATTTCTGACTTGAATTTCTCAGTGCTTGCGTCGTTTTCTAAGATATTAGTTTGTTTCTCGCCATATCATGGTAAGTCTCTGGAATTCGAAGGCCAGTATAATACAGCTTGTCGCTTATACTAGTAGATTAAAGTCACCCGATTGTCTATTTAGTTTCCTCTGTTGACCTCGTACAGAAAGCGAATTTAGTAAAATGCAAAAGTATCTTATTTAACAAGGTATTCGTAGCTTCCCCGTCTTTCTCTTTACCCTCTCCAATGACTGAGCAGTAGCCATACTACTGGTTGGCATAGTTATAACCAATGACACGTCGGCATGAAAAGAAAGCATTGATTTTTCCTGGTCTTTCAGTAAATCGTTACTCATTAAGCTCAACTGTTGTTTGATCCCCACCATACTGTACCATCAGAAGCTTCACGTGGCCAGAGTATTAGCCTATAACAAGCTGGTAACACAGTTTGACAAATTTCAGAAACTGCAAATTCACAAATGTAATTGAAAGTTAATGCCACCCAAGAAAGGCGATTTATTGCATACGTATTAGAAGAAAATCTTTCATTCGAAAGCAGAAACTATTATGGTATAACGTAATAGACAAACATGTTTAAAGCTACTTTGATAAGATTTTTAATTCTAGTGTAAATATAGGAAGAACTTGTAGAAATGTGTTTACATTTCAGTATATCGCTTCTCTACTGTAAAGCTTTACGAGCTTTTGTGATTCTATGGACAAAGTTAAAGCTTTTCTTATAACACAATTGTTTTTTCAAGTAGAAATTACATTTTTTGTAATAGGAAGTAAGAATTTGGAGATAAATATAAAGAAGATTAAAACGTAGCTTTTCTACGAGGCCAAGTGCATCTACCCTCCCCACCTTTCCTTGTCCCCATTACAGCGCCACGTTTCTAGCCCCGTATTGCAACTTTCGACAGTTCATTTATGCGTTATGCCTTACGATAACCCGCAAGACGATAACAAACTGATACTCCCAAACTGTGTATTTTACTAATTTGCTTTCTGTATGAAATTGTGATGAAATTATTCTCGATTAACATGGAAAAATTTTCTTAAGAACGTTTGTAGAGGTTGCATAAAAATGGAAGATTGTTGTTAATAACTTATGTGAATATAATAAAGTTTTCCGAAGTGTAAGGGAGTTCTTCTTTTGATATCATGCAGTGCTACTCGTATATTTAAACACTAGTAGAAGACTACACTTGATAAATATAATAAACACCGTAAACTACTTCAAATTCAGTGTGGAATTTATTAGTTAACGCTAGCACACAAACTAGTAACGATCTTGAGCCACAAAGTGCATTTCTATCCATTAGGTTGTACCCCTCCTCCGTATCTGTTGACATGGAAACCATAGTTAGAGAAACTTAGTCCATGTTAAGTTCATAGGAGAAGATGTTCGAGATAATTGAAGCGTGTTCGTGCATTTGATTGCAGTGTAGTAGAGAAACGACTTGGCCTTCTAGAACGGCAAGTTCTAAATTCTTGTAGAATCGTAAATAACTAAGCATCCCGGAACTAACTTCAGTTGTTTCCTCCCTTAAGGCGAGCATCTGTATATATCAACCTGTTCGTATGCGTTTGGCAAATTCTATATGCTGTACGTAACTTGCTATGCAAATGTAGTTTTCGCTAGCCTACTTCCTGTGTGGTTAACTTGAATGTGACTTAACTATTACATCTTGGTTACCTGCACTGAACTGAAGCGTTATGTCCTATATAATGCAACCGTTATTAAGGGGGGTGGGGACTGCCAAAATCTCCATTTTGCTGAAAATTCATACTTTTTGTAATTCTGCTGTAACATCTAGGGAGCATATTCTAAAAGTTCTTTGTAGCCGGGATAATCATTAGTGGTTTTCCAGATTTTCTATATTCAGTTACAAATAAATTCTTTTGAAGATTTAAAGTGCTTTTCTGCAAAATGGAAATTCTTTGGTTTTATCCTCAGAAGTGAAGTTATCGGACCCTTCATACCGAAACCCATCCTAAAATTGTTCTGCCAGAAGTAATATAGTATAAGCAGGCCACACACAGAACATGAGCCGCCAGTTTTAACTGCACACCCTCGAAAGTGAATGTCAAAATATTCATATAAACTACATGGAAATAATACTTCAATTACCTTGCTCGATTCGACAGCCCTGACTTCTTACGTGCTACTCACAGGGTCCTCCGTCTAGTTAGTGTAACTCCACGCACTACATTGAAGTACGCCTCTAAATTAGGAATGTCCATTTATGGCTGAAACTAAATTTAATGGCGGGTGGCAGGAGTAGCTGATCAACACAAAATCCAATTAGAGGCTTGCCAGGCCATGCTAAGTTGTATAGAGGATGGAAGGGAAGCATTACATTTCTTCTAATGTGTGCTTCATAAAGGCATTACAAAAAAAAAAAAAAAAAAAAAAAGGTCTAATGGCATTTTGTTCTTTGATCAGTCGACTTCCAAAAAAATAGTTTTTGTTCCAAATTGGAATACGTAATTCCACAAGAATATACGAAGATAATGTTGTTACTTGTTGTAAGATGCGTAGAGTAACTTATTTCTCGCATAACTACAGTAGTAATTATGGAACACACACAGGGTTTGGACATAATTAATCACTTAAAAGACGTGAAGGAACACTCCGAGCAGCTCTTTCAGACTCAACCACGGTGCGTTGAGGTTGGTCAGGGAATTGACCTGGTTCTGGATGTAAAAAGATCGGTCGCTCCTGGGCGGAGTAATGTTTTACCAGATAAGCCTTGTGATTCACCTACACTCGCACAGTAAACATGGAAGGAGATGGCAGGATATGTTTGTTTTGAAGGCACACCGCTACAGTATTTATGTATTGACCTAGTGAAAGTAACTCACTCACAATCTGCAGTGTTGCCAGCTTGTTTTCGACAAAAAATTAAAATATCTCCCTAGGAAATGGTGAGATAAAAACGTAAGATACAAAATGTGCTCCAGATACCGAGATCTATCACCGGTTTCCCTTCCTCCATGTAATTAAATATACCGTGAAATCACGCCGTAAAGCTGGTGGTATAAATGTCATTTGCGCCCACAAAGTTTATTTGCACAACAGGAAAGCCAATAGTCAGGTATCAGCCGCCATTAAATATTGTCTACCGTAGATCCAATACTGACTTACCTTTTAGGAAATCCAACTTTGATTTCGGCATCTTGCATCCGATTCCCTTGTTTAGTAAACACATTTCTCAAAAACTCAATGGTCCAGGCATGGAATATAGTACACATTTTCTAAATGGGTATTCTGCGTATTTTAATATTTTTTTCTAGATTACAATAGAGGAAATAAAATTCCTTTAAGTTTTAATTCTTTCCTTTCGGAAACAATTTTTAAAAAAAACAATTTTCCATAAAACTGCAGTTAGTATGTGCAAGTAAATGCAGTTCCTTTTGAAGAACAATGCATAATAAACCATCAAAGACAATAAGTTTCAATGATCCGTCCCGTGATCATTCTTAATTTACTAATTTATTATATAGTTAAGAAAATCCTGCATGTGCCAAATGGATGGCCACAATTTGCTCAAAACTTCGGTTTCAAAAGAAAATAAGAAAACCGCTTACAAATGCCTTATCGTAACGAAGCTATCGAAGATAAAAGAAATTATCAACTTAAATTTTATATTCGATTATTAAAATAGTATACCAAACATTTTTAATTAAAAACAAAATTTCATAGCGTTCTTTTTTAGTTTAGTGTCTATTAATGCTTACCAATTAAGTGCTGGTTAAAGGTCGGCTCTGAGAAAAATATTTATGATTCGAATCTGCGTTACAAAATTGTAGGTAGATAGCTTTAACTATGGCCGAAGTAGAGCAGGAAAAACAGGTACATAAAAGTGTATGATACCGAGCATGATTGTTTATTGAGAATTGCCATAAAAAGCGTTAAAGGTGAAATGAATTTAACGTATTTATGGCCGAAATTGCAACCAATGGGCTCTGTTTCTGACAGAGATGAGCGCGTATCATTTTGCTTTTGTTTTGTCGCCATCCATCTCAGAGCTGTCATGTCGTGAAGTTCATTATTTGGCCGGTTGCAACCTCTGATGCTTTGAGATATGATAAATGAATAGCGATGAACAAGAACTGCATCATCTGATACCACATAGATGACCACAGGATAACAGAAATGGCTTTACGCGGCTACCACAATAAATATAGTTGATGCGGCTTTATCAGTTTATCCGCTGCTTACCGCGGTAGGCAGAGAAAACATCACGTTCCTCCCAATAATGTCGATCAATTTTCACCTGTAATAGGCAATCAGAGCTGCATTTAATAAAAACGAGGCATGCTTTGAAAAAACAATCTGTGCATTTACATGACCTTTTCTACCCATTCTTCATCAGAATGCACCCTAAAGAGAGCGTATTCTTCTGTCTAGTTAATCTTTAGGTATGCCTGTTGAAGAAGCAGTGGGAATAATGGAAATGCAGTGCAAAAGGTGAGTCGTGCCAGGTCTAGTGGGTGGTGTAGTTTCCACTAAACTGCAATCTGTGCTGAATAAGAACCCTGGATACTCGAATCTTATTTTGTCTCGCTTATTTAATGGGCGAAGTTGAGCGATCTTTCTCAGTTTATACAAACATATTGCCAGAAGGAAGACTGCATGACTACAGAACATTTGGAAAAGTGCATTATAATTACTGTGCATACCGTTCTAATGTGACTTAAGTGTTTGAGTGGGAGAACTTGTACTCGGTAGTAAAAGTGAACTGATTTTCAATAAACAGAGATTAGACTAGCCCACCGGTGAGTTTGTTTTGTAGTAAAGTAATAACATTTTGAATGTTACATATAATTGCTTCAATACATATTTACATATTTCACCAAATTTCGTTATATACGGTACCTATTTATGTACATATTTCTTAATTTGACATCACATAAAATCCGGGTCCTAGTCATGAAACATACGGTGTTTTAATAAAAATCATTAGCCATTTAAAACTTTGGAATAAGGGTCCTATCAGTGTAACTCGTCGACATTTTAGCTTTTCTTGTAACTATAGGTACATAATTTTCCTAAAATTACATATTTGTACATATTTTGAGGTATAATGCATATTTGGTGCCATAATTAATATAATTTTACATATTTTAATATTGCGGATTTATTATACATTTTCATCAATTTCATTCTTGCAATATTTTTTCCCTTTCTTGCTATGTAATGATAAGGAACGTTACATAACTAGGTCTTTTTCTGGGGAAGGGAAATCTGATTAGTTTCTCCGAGCCAAAATCTTGTGACAGTTACGGGTACACATTTAGCTATAACTCCACAGTAAACATGAAAAATAATTTGAAGTTGGTAAAGCTCACATAAAAGGCATACTGTATGCAAAAGCTATTGTTACCTTCATTTTATAATTTTTGTTAGGCTATTAACTTTTAATTCCTGTTTTTTTTCCACAACTAGATGAAACAATGCATTACCAAAATGTAAATTCTTAATAAATGTTAGTACATATTTTTCATTTATTTCACATTTGATACGTTAGAACTGAGTCGTTAAGGAAAAAAGTGTTTGTGGATTATCAGACCTTTTTATCTGTTTTCTTTGGTTCAGATAGATAGGGAATACTGTGAAAGAAGGTGGGGGAACAAATTATGTAATAGTTCAAAGAACTACAGCTGCACCTACCTGCCCGTTTGCTACCGTCGCAAGTGTTCGGTATAATATTAAATGTTCTCAACCCTAATACATTGCGTCAAGATTTAGTACTCAAAATCGCTACTGGTATTTCAGTGCTTTGAAATACCCTAAATGTAAAAATTTTTGTGTTGCACTGACATGACTATTTCTACTCGCACCTGTACAAAAAACTTTTAAAAACGCTTATTCTTCTCTCTACTCTTGTTAAAGCTGTTGGCTATGTTATGGATTTGAAATTCCATTCCTTTTTGAGAGGGGAGAGGGAAGAATAGCGTCTTCCCTTTGGAAAGAGCATAAGCATTGGAAAATTTAAACCAATAACAAGTAGTCTTACAAATGTTTAACTCAAAAAAATAAATAAAAAATAAATGTCATGCTTCCATGAGATCTGCATTTTTATGCAGTAAGATTTCGTCTTATCCCTTGCGGTTTACCAGTTATGCGTCATTCAGGATGAAGAGGGTTTCCCAGAAGCGTTTTCCTTTCTTTGCTCAAGTTAGTCATTGTTATCCGCATCGAACACGTCCACTTTAGCTTTGAATGAAACGACGATGTACATATACATTTTTGGGATTGACAATGGATGAGAACCACAAAAATAAAAATTCAAGATATACATTTCCTTTGTCATGACTAGAGTCCGGATTTTATAAAATTAAATGTTCTGTTCCTGTATATGTAGTTACAAAACTAAACATTTGAAAAATGTTCCATGCAAAGGGTAGTTTGGTATGCGGAGATGTATTTGAAAACCTTCAGATTGTATCCTTGGATGATCTGAACTTAAATATAAAGTTGGCTACTTAGCCGACTTGGCGGTTTTTAGTTCTGTTTACAAATAGGGACTCGCTCATGCACGCGTAGTTTTTCTCTAACCATGGTTTATTTTGGATTCATTGAGTTTTAAAATACGTATTTCCGGGGAAATCTCCGTGCCGAATTTAGTAATGGAATAGATTTGGTCGACACACTGAGCGTAGCAGAGAAAGAGCGCTTGCTAGGGAGAAGACAAAGACAGAAGTCGGAACACTAGGCTCCATATGGGTATGTCGGGTATCTTATGAGGACGCAGGCCACCCTCTCACGTCATAAAAGTCCCTCGCTTAGTTAGAAAAATATTTTTTATTTTTAATTTCCTTAAAAGTAACTCGAGTCGGTTTGAAATAGGTATTGGCATGAACAAACAAAACCTCTTTAATTTCCGTATACATTTGTGGATCTTCATTCTCATTGAAGTGTATAGTAACCAAAGCGCCAAACATTCATGCCAAAGGGTTCCATGCCATTGACATAGTAACACCATTCCCAATTGTTCATGTGAACGTTTTACTCATTTTAAGCAGTACATTTTGTCCCTTCTGTTTTAGTGAATCACGTAAACTGCACAGGAGCTCATTACAAACATTTCGGCGATAAGTAGATAGGTTTTAAATGTTTCCTTCTGTACCTTGTCTGTTTTAATACTGTTATAAACAGTAGTGTAATATGGAGGTATTCACAATGGGACACCTCATTAAGCAACATATAAATAAACAATGGTTCACTTATAACTTTTATTCCTACCTGTAAAATTACTAAGGACAAAGCCCTCGTTACTTCCAGATTATTTTATAGTATAAATGCTTGAACCAGCGAATATTTATTATACCAACTTTCCATACATCTATTCAGCTACAAAGTATAACTATTACTAATATAGTATTAACCTTTCATGTCTCACTTTGTCCTCGCCACTCGGGAGTTGTATTCTTACCTCCCTCATAATTAACATCACATTGTGTATTATGTATGTGTAGGTATATATGTGTATATACTTGGAACTATAAAGTTTTGAATATCCTTCGATATGCTATGTCAGGGCTGGGGTACTGGTGCTCACTGAGCGCAATCTGCTCACGACATTGCACTGGTATCTTATGTTTAGCAATTAAAAAAAAAGTTAAGGTCACCCAAGATATCCCGCCAGTCGCCCAGGCCTGTCCTATGATATCCTCGTATAATGTTTATTACTAGGGTTCGAACCTTTATACAGCTATCGTGAAATGAGGTAATCCCAAGTTACCGCCACATGGTCAGAACGTGACGTCATTGCACGAGTACAGTGCCAGCACAAAACACACCGTGTACAGTGCATACTGTCTCTCTCGAATGTGTTCATTAGTTCCACACACAGTAAAATGGCTGCAGCACGAAAATCGAAATATTCACGTATTGCTGAACTTGTACAAGAATTTGGGAGTGAATATTTTACTGCAAATGGTGATAACGTTGAATGTAAGTTATGCAAAAAACTATCTAGTACGTTGCGTTTCATACAGGTTCAGAGATCTTTTCAACATTGATCCATAGCTCCTGTTTTTCAATATCCTCTACTTTTATTTTTATTCTTTTCCAGAATCCCTCTCCCAACTTTTCCCTATCCGTCCATGTTGATCCCATACTTATTTCCCGTAAAATGTTAGGAATTTTATATGCCCAAGTCTCTCCCCCCCGCCCCATTCTCGTTTGAATTACGAAATACTGATTACGTTCTCTAGCTGTCATATTCTACGCCAATATTTGAACATTGTTTTCATCACCTTACTTTTATAGCCTAATCCTCCTACCTCAGTTTGAGCCGTCTCATTAGGCGATGATATAGGTAGGCCTAGCACGAGTCCACAAAATAATTTATCACATTGTTTTCCATCCTTCTGGCCCCCAAATTTCTTTTCTGGACCCATATGTACATTCTTTCTAGCCGTTTTACTTGCATATTTGGTACTTTTATTTATACAAGATCTAATTACATTCATAGCAGTTTTTCCTCTGCTAATACTTTTCTCTTATGGTCAACCTGTTTTCCATTGCTGGATAATGTTAACTCCTAGATAATAGATTTTCTTGACACCTGGATTTCTAAACCACCATTTCTTCTTTTTTATTTTATAACCCTTCTTTACCACCAGATTTATTTTATAGCAAATAAGTGAGGCAAAAAATGGTATTACAAGGACGAATTGCTTATTTACTTGCAAATTATTTTATGGAATTCAAGACGTTGGTACATTTTGTCTATCAACTATGTGGTCCCGCAGTTGCTATGTTTACCAGTTTCTTTCAACATTGCGCGTATTACTAAAAATAAAATTCGAAATAGTACAAAAAGTAATCCTTAAAATAATTGTACATGCTTTCCGGATTTGAAAGGTCCCAAATTTGTGCAGAAAACTACACTTTCAAGCCATGTAGAACATTCTTAGAATAACAAAAGGAAACAAATTGTTTATATTGTTTAAATTGCATAAAATTAATGCAGAGATCATTGGTCTTAACATTTTGCAATTAACATTAGATGGACATCGTTACTCATTACCTTTTCCACGGGTAAGAGTAACATTTTAAATAGACCTGTTTGCCTGTATTTCCTTAACATTTGAATGAATATTTCTGGTGAGAGGGAGTCATAGCATATAACTATAAAATTTACTTTTTAAAGCGTTTTTAATGTAACCACTGGCAGAAAACATCGTTGCATTCACAATACCCAACTACTCACTCTTGTAAAAGCTATTTTTAGAAAAGCGTATTCTGTCTTGTTAATCATGACAAACTTCATTGCACATGTACACATGGCGTTGTAGGCATTATAACAGTAAGCTAGACAAAACAATGGCTCGATTTTTTAAAAAGCGGGCCTCTGTTGGCTTTGAAATTCCATTGTTTTTGCATGGTAGAGAGAGAGAGAGAGAGAGAGAGAGAGAGAGAGAGAGGGGGGGGGGGGGAGGGAGGGAGGGAGGGGGGTTAAGGAAACTCTACATATCATTTGCAAGGTGTTAGAAAATGCAAACGTGTAACGAAGAATATCTCGTAAATTGTTAATGCCCCAGAGAAACCAAGGTTTCCCCTATCTCTTACGATTTACTAGTTATACAAAGGCCATTCTGAAAAAGTGGGCTTCACAAGTTATTGCTAGAAAATTCAAGATATACATTTAATTTATAGTGGAAGTGTATTAACCATATAGTACTTTAATCAAAACGGTTAGAGCTATTTTTGGAATAATTCAAAGTAACGAAAAAATTGTTTCGTGTAAAGGATAGTTTGAGGCGCGTATATTTTCTTGCAAATCTTCATGTTGCATTTGAACATAAATATCAAGTTTGGTGTTTCACTGGCTTTTCGTTGTTTGGTCATGCTGCGCGCGCGCGCTTGCGCCCAGAACGTTTTAGTAGAAATTGTCTTTATTGAGGAGCCTCAATAGTATATTTCCGGTGAAATCTCGATCGAATGTTCGATCGGAATGGAATACTTCATCTACCTACTACAAGTAAGCAATAGAAAAAGCTAAAGGGCAGAGGTATATTAGCTTACTGTAATAAACTCGTATTATTTTTTCAAATATTCATAATGCATAACAGAGCTTACAAGGGTAAATAATTATCTTAGAAAAGACAAGACGAGGGGCATACAAAATGATGTGACTGGATTTACAGTGCCAGTTTTTTATTAATAAAATACGCTGTTTTTAAAGAGGTGTGTACTTGGTCGCCATAGATGGGTAGCACTGGGTGAAATACCCGGTAAGTAATGTTTACTGCCTTGGACTTGTTGTTCCGCTATTACAGTTTAATGGAGCCCGAAGTGCATGTATTGCAACAAATATTTCATTGCGGGGATTCCATTAGAGCCGCAGTTCCCCGGAAGAGAATGCGAGGCGCGAAAGAATTTCACCATCGAGAATTTACGCAATGTGGGCGTTGTAGCGTTGCCATATTTTTGTTTTGTGGTATTTACCTCGTCGTAGGGATTTTGCGGCAAAAGGGAGTTCAGTTTGTCTGGGATCGAAGCATCGGATCGGAAAGCTTTGAAGAAACTTGCAAGAAACATGGTATAACATTGGCTCATTAGATTTTGCTTATTTCGTTAATGTTTAAGGCACTACAGCTTAAAAATTAGGCACATAAACGCCAAAACATTTAACATGTATTCGTTAGTTTTCCTACCGTTTACCTGTTGTGGTATTGATGTAAACATACATACAAACTAAGCTATCGGTGAGCAATCCTTGGCGGACAGGTTTCCCGGCGTGCGAACGGCAGTGCTGGTGACAAGTCCACAGTGAATATAGTACGGCTCGTTGCGCAAGTTACATCTAATAAGCATTACCCAAACACTTAAAAAGAAAAGTAAATTACTCTTGTATATCAAGTCAAGGTATGTTGTAATTACCTCCTTGCCTTGTTCAAGCACTTCTGGCACCTGCTTAGAAAATTGGTCATTATACCTACGCTGCAGTTCCCTCTGGGAAATGGCAGAAATTTCTTGACGAATATTACTTTTAAGTTCATCTAAAAAGTGTAGATTTGTTTTGTAAACTTTTTCTTTTAATGCCCCCTCGTTCTCGTTACTTAATCCCTAGATTTTCTAAGTGGCTTCCAGAAATGCTTGAACAATGAAGGGAGGCACTTCCAACATATTTTTGATATACCTGAGTAATTTACTTTTCTGTTTAAGTGGTGGACGAAGCGGCGTCAGGGCGGGTTTTCTCCGGGTACTCCGGTTTCCCCCGCCATCTCATTCCACCGGTGCTCCATCTTCATGTATCATCAGTGTCACCGCCTGCGGTGCCGTAGTAGTAAAAGCGGGCGTTAAACACTACAACAACAACTCTGTTTAAGTGTTGTGTATGTTAGAAGTAACGTTGACGACAAACCGTACTGTACTGTATTTACTGTAGACTGTCAACCGCAACGCCGATACAGCAAAACCGGTCCCGCAAAGAATTCTTCACTCCGCAAGTGTACCGGTATACTCCAGGTACAAAATAAGTAAACAAGTCGATTAAAATATTAATTTAAGCAAATATAGCGAAAGTTAAGTGAGGAAAGGAAAGAAATGATAAAGAGATAAGAAGAAAGTGAACGAGTGAGGTGTAGGAAATTATTAGCAAGTGATTATGAAACATAAGAAATCTGTGTTGAACTCGCATGACTTTCTCTACACTTGTACTAACCATTGTTATAAACTCTTATCCCCATATCTTCATCGTATTAGTTGAGATAAACATTTGAGAAATTATCTTATTGCGTATTTCCTTGTAGTTGCAAGGCGAATATAGTAATACAGTAGGCTTTGAGCGATAGACAAATCTTTTAAAGCTTCCAAATTCCGTTCTCTTTACACGGCTAACATAAAAAATTAATAGCGATCTTCCATTTGACGAAAGTTTGTTTTCCAAAACTGGCATAAACAAGAAGGAATATCTCCGAAATGGTTCACTCTACAAAAACTTTCATTCGGACATAAATTGTGTGTTTTAGTAAGATATACATTTTTATATAGTAAGATTTGGTCTATCTCTTAGGGTTTACCAATTATGCAAAAGCCATCCAGAGTATACAGGAGTATACATGGGCTGTAACCAGAAAATTCAAAAGATGCATTTAATTTGTCATAAATATCTTAAACGTATGGCATGTTAAACAAAATCGTTAGCCATTTCCGAGAAAATCAATTTTCCATATATTTTCGACAACTTTTTCATGTAAAGGGTAGTTTAGGGTAGATAAATTTTCTTCAAAATCTTCGTGTCGCATCCTTAAAAGCTGTTAAACTCAAATACCAACTTTGGTTTTTAGCCGACTTTTCGTTCTTGAGTTATGCTGTCCACAGACTGACAGACACGCACACGTATACACGCACACGCGCGCGCAGACCTTTTTCTAAGAAATGTTTTTTTTTTTTTTTTTTTTTTTTTTTAAATCCAGGGGGCCTCAAAACATTTCCGGTGAAATCTCGACATCGAATTTTTGGGTGGAATACAATACTTCCTCTGGTTGCTATACGTAGTAGAGAAAGTAAAACTGAGCTGGGAAAATAAATTTTAGAATGGAATGGGTAATTGAAAATAATGAATTTAGGAAAATGGAAAGTATAAGAGAATTTGGTGAAAATAAATTAATCAAAAGACGAAAGTTAAAAGAAAAGACAAATTTGAATAAGTTTAACAGTACATAGTTAACAAATAAACAGCACGCGTCAAAAATTATATGTAGAGATTCTCAGAGGGTTGTCCAATGACAGAGGGACTAGGGCCCAAGTTCATGGGGCAGCCAAGATGTATATGCTTTAGTATTCATAAATTTATATTGAAGTAAATAAATATTTATTTCAATAAATAAAATAAATAAGTAAATAATCTGCAATATATTGCAATCACGCAAAGTGAAATAACATTACAAACTTAGGTTTGTAATTGTAGAGTTAAGACTTACTCGTACAATTCTTGAAATTGATAAAATGGGTTGTCCGTCAGCTAACTCCATAGGATGCCGCTAAATCTTGAACTGATGGCATGTGCGCTCAGGGGTAATTTCGTTTAGGAGCACCACATTAATTTTTTCTATTTGCTTAACCGTAATGGCAATTCTATTGCGAGATACTTGGATTTTGTATTAAATGCCAATGCTGGGTTTGCCGAGTCTACATTTCACATTAGAAACGTTACAGTAATACTAAATCAGAACATTTTGCTTTTTAAATACACGTTTCTAATTTGGCACCTATACGTAAAACCTGTTTCGCATCTTAAGCTTGAGTGAGAAATTTAATATCGGGATTCCACAGGAAGATAGTTTTTGCTGTATGTTGAAAAATAAGTATTTTAGAAGGTCAGAAATAAGTGTGGCTGGCTCTGCACTTAAAGGAAAATACTGTTGAAAATATTACGAGTTAAACATTTGTAACCTGATAGAAAAAACGGAATAATTCAGAAATTTCTGGATAGAACATATCCAAAGAAAAGACAGCATACTAAATATTATTTATTATAAGCGGAAAGGTGAAAAGAATGCTGATAGACCAAAGAGATGTATTGAACTTCTTGATTGAAAACGAGACTGGAACAAGCCTAAAAATTTGTTGGTGTTGAATGTGTGTGCGCGTAAAAGATACAGAATGAGGAGAGAGAGAGAGAGAGAGAGAGAGAGAGAGAGAGAGAGAGAGAGAGAGAGAGCGCGAGCGCACAACTTAACTGTAGGTCCTGTAAATGCCACTTCTTGGAGTATGTCACCTTTAAAGATAGAAAGCGAAAATTGTCAGTAAATTTATCCACCAAAAACAATCCCCTACTTGAAAAATACTTTCCTTGTTTGGAAAGGCACTACAGAGCGAAAATGCAATACATTAGCCAAGATTTGAACCACGGATCTTCCGTACTTAATCTGCTCTAACCACCTGAGCTGCCAGGACAACATGGTATCTCTATAAATAAATGCAGCGGTGGCAAGAAGTAGCTATACAGTAATGAAATATAAAATTTGCTAAGAAACCCCAATATATTAGAATATTCAGTTGGGAAATGCTCAGTTCCTCTTGAGCATTTGCACATTGCTGTAGTGTTGATTTGATACTCAAAACACATTTGATCGAGTTCCTTATTTTTATCAGTATTTTCGAATATATCCATAAAGAACTGGATCATATCTTAACAACACGTGGTCTTGTTGCCAAAGTTTTATTGAACAATATCCCGAAGAAAGAAATCTTAAGGGGATTTTTTTTTCCGGAGATCTTGGTGGCCATTGAGTTGATTCTTTCTCATTTATTTGGAAATTCTTAGACTAAAAGGCCTCGCAAAACCCATGCCTGGCGAGCAGGCGCCCTCGTTTGCTGGAAGAGTACAGAATAGCAAGGCTAGTATGTTAAACTGCTTTTAAACAGCTGATTTCGGGTTCAAGCTGTTATTCTGTGTACTCAAGTGTACCTACTGCAACATGTGTTCCCATTTTTTCTACGGAATACTTTTGACTATAGGAAGCAGAAAGAGAAAGACATTTATTTTATGGGAATAAATTGCAGTGTAGTTATGAAAATAATCCATAATCAGTACATACTTTCCGTTATTCGATGAAGCGCCCCTTACAATGTGTACTTAGGCTGGAATCTCCATCTAAAAAGCTTTTATCCGGTGTAATAAAGAACAGACAGCAGTGAAATATGTAAACAATAAATTATTTGAAAGTAAATACAGTACAGAAACGTTATCCAAATAAATTACTTTTCTGCTGATGCAGTTAGGAAAGCCGTCACATACGATCAGGAATAGCAAAAACCCCAAAAGCCTGTGGCAGTTGAAAAGTTAGGGACAGCTCACAAAGGGTGTGTGAATCCCTCAAACAGCGGGAGGGTTGGGATTACACGAATGACTCGACTCTACGTCGCTTTCGACAAACCACAAAGCTGGCAGAAATTAAAATGTAGCGGAGTTCTGCCAGTTCCAACTCCCGCAAGGAATTAGCAGGACGGCTGGATGATCAGCGATTAGGGAGGCCACAAGGAACAGCTGATGGCAAAACATCCGGTTTAATCCGCCACTACGAAACAGGCAGTTCGATCTCAATATTACCTAGTGAAATTCTACCCTTATTTAAAATATATAACACTATAATGCTAATTAATCTCCAATGGTTTAGAAGCTATTACCAACTTCGTTTTGCTACTTCCTGCCTACAAACGCCAAACTTTTATTATATTGTGTCGCAAAATTTAAAGGCGGTTGGCTCAACATAAATTCAGTCATAGGCTTGCCACGCCTTGTAGTACTGTATAGTTAAACACACTGTGAAGTCACACTGTAAAGCCGGTGATATAAATATCATTTGCGCTCGCAAAATTTATTTGTACAACAGGGAAAGAGAATTGTAATAGTCAATTGTAAACCGCCTTTAAATTTTGCGGCTACCTAACTCCACTGCTTGTGTGTAGTAAGTGGAACAATTACATTCCATCCAAAACTTCGATTCCAATATTTCGCCGAAATTAACGTTTTGAAGCTCGTTGAATACAAATAAAGTAGCTGTAGGAAAAAGTGTGCATGTGCGCATGTGGTGTGAGTGCGTGCACAACTCGAACGAAAAGTGTCGAGTACCAAACTTGGTATTTTATGGCAGAAATAACATTTAATGGCGGCTGATACCTGATCACTGTTATTCTTTCCTGTTGTGCAAATAAATTTTGTGGGCGCAAATGATATATTACAGCGTGAGTTCACAGAGTGCAACAACATTACAAGGCCTGTTAAGTCTCCGATTGGAGTTTGTTAACCAGCTCCTTCTGTCACCCGCCATTAAATTTTGTCAGCCATAAATGCAGTATCTTCCAAGGATGCGACAGGAAGACCAAATTATCCCTTACATGCAAAAATTGATTGGAATAACGCTATGTTTAAGATATTTGCATGACAACTGACTTTTCCGGGACTGTGAATCCTTTTCATGATGAATGCATTTCATATAACTGGTAAACCGTAAGGGAGAGACAAAATCTCATCTCGCAAAGAATGTACTCGTAGGTCTCGTCAAAGGACACAATTTATGTAATATTCAAGTTCTTGTGTTAACAATTTGATGTTTTTTTGTAATTGGTTAGAATTTTCAAATTATGCTTCAAGTGGAAAATTATTCTTTTTTTCTCGTCATGCAAATGAGGAATTTCAAAGACACAGCATAACTATTTGATTATGGCTTAAGCCTACTGTATTGCCATTGTACCTACAAGGAAATAAGTACAATCGTCTCTGCAAATGTTTATTTAGCTTAACATATGTATAGAAGAAGAAGCTTTGGTAATAAGTTTGTGTAGATAACGTCACTTGAATGCAACAAATCGACCTTTTATATTATCTTCTAAGGTACACTGGAAATGCTTATTAAAATCACTCTTTATGCAACTCTCACATGAACTTCTCTTCTCACAAATTCACAGATGATTCACCCGTGTTCTAATACTGGATATTTGGCTGGACATGATTTTAAATAAGCAGTGTAGTCTTACAAGGTATTGTCTTAGTTCCAACAGGATTTTTTTAGTTAAAAATTTACGTACGTTATCTCCTGCGGTTTATACAGTCATTCACAATGAAGCGTACTTCACAGCTATTCGCAAAGGATTCTAGATACATATTCCGTCATGGAAATATCTTAAAATATGTGGCATTTTAAATTACATTGTTAAAACCATTTTTGAGAAAATCGAAAATAACGAAAAACTTTCCATGCACGTAAATGATAGTTGGGTTCGGAGTCTTTTCTTAAACCTTTGTGTGACCTCCTTGGAAGATGAACTTAAATAAGTTTGGTATTTAATTCACTTTTTGTTTTGGACTTACGCACACACTTACACACCGAGAGGTCGTTTGTCTAAAATGCTGCTTTTGCATTCCGCGGAACTCAAAACTTACTTCCGGTGAAATCTGGATATCGAATTGTCGGTTGGAATGCAGTAAGTACTTCCTCTACTCGTACTTACTATAGAGAGTAGCAAAAGGAAAATACAACTAATGTTTCGGAAAGAGATCTAGCGCTATTCAATTGGGTGTTTTAATGAGCTTCACATTCTTCCTTATGCAAGCTCTCTCTCTCTCTCTCTCTCTCTCTCTCTGTCTCTCTCTCGTAGTTTGTAACAAGGAGCACTCGGCTCGTTTGAGCTACAATTTCTCTCAGTTGACGAGTAGCTGGTTGAGGGGGTGTGCTTCTTAGAAAGCTTTCCCCCCAAAATCCATATTTAAGACTGTTTTCAAGAGTTGAAGGTTTAGGGGTCGACACGTGGAATTACTCACCAGTGCGCAAACTCTAATACTGCAAGTCTTCTACTCCCATGTACCATCTACACTTCAAGGACAAGGTCGAACGCTCAGAATTTTAGTGCTAGGAACATGCACTACAAACCATGTCAAAGGAAACTATTTCAGTTTCTAAGAAGCACGTCAACAATATCAGTTTAGGTTTTAAAAATAAAATTTTTATTTTGGATGTAAAAGATGGTTTGGGTTGGAAAATGTTCTTAAACCTATTCTCTGAATGGGTTCAGCTCAACTATGACATTCTGTATTTAAACATGTAAATCAGTATGAAGAAATCGCATGCTTTTCGCACAAAATTGAAGATGTGCATTTAATTTCTCACATTAAGATCAAATATGAATGAAGTTTGACACACACACACACACACACACACACACACACACACACACACACACACACACACACACACACACACACACACACACACACACACACACACACACACACACACACTTTTTTTCTAAAAAAATTATGTTCGGATTCAGGGGGCCTTGAAATTAATACTTCCGTTAAAATCTTGACACCAATTTTTGGGTGAAATACAATACTTACCATACTTAATATACGCAGTACGGAAAGCAAAACTGAATTGTGTACTACGCTATAAATTGGCCAAGGAAACATGCAACGTCAACATTACACGAAGGGACGGAATAAGGGACTAAGACATCCGAAAGACGAAAAGGACGCAGTGAAAACAACTTACTCAAAGTGGAGCTGGGCAGCACACTTCGAATGTACCAAAAAAAAAAAAAAAAAAAAAAAAAAAAATGGATATGCTCCTTAACGTAGGAAAGCAGGGAGCTAAAAGATGCATTGGTGTGATGCGTTTGAGTGTCAACTAGGGAGTGGTCTGGAACAGCCGCAGAAAGACAAAAGTGGGAAGAAGCTATAAATATTGAGGGAGTAGAACGATAGTATCAATGCCCCAGAAATGGCTGTACGAGGCACTCTTTGTAATCCTATCAACCCTTGCCCGTACGGGACGCCATTGCGCATAATTATAAAATGCACATTTTGATGGTTATTTCTAGTTTTTTTTCTTTCTTTCTTTCCAGGCCGTTATAATTTGAGGGCTTGGGTACACCGGCGCCGAGCCCATAAACTGATGTTAATGCATGAAGTTCTTAGAGTGCGATGATGGATGGATGACAACATCCATCAATCACCTGGCGTAGGATAATTAATTTACGAATCATCGTCCAGCTTTTAGCGAACACTTATCGGATAGCACTTGTGTGTTTAGAAGAATGTAGCGAAAAAGAATTACTCCTGTAGCGGACAACTTTTGCGAAGACTTCTCTTTTAGCCGCTTAGGTCCGCCGTCTCTTTCCTGGATTCCGACACCCTTTTCTGCTTCGGAGCTCAAGACAATTCCGCGTTCAATTTTAAAGTTAATGCGAGCGGAATTCCTTTTCAAGCCATTCAGTTTCTTCATCTCCTCCTTTCTACTAGTTTCTTCTCTTATTTATGTCGCGGATAAATGGCATGGCTTTGTAGGAAATGGAAGTACGATTTATATAATTCATGTACGTTATGTTGGCTTGAAATTCGGACGAATATTCAATTCCTTGGCCACAGGAAGTTTGCACCGCTTGAAAAGAACAGTTCTTTTGGATTACCTACGTACTTCCTGAAAAAAAAAAAAGCGGTTTATAATCGGCTATGTGTACACCTGAATTTTTTCCGGCCCCTTACCGTAGATTGAGGAAGTAGGACCCAAAATTTCGGGATAGTGATTTAATTGAAAATGCATGTTTTGAAGTCCTTTAAGTAGAGATAAAAAAGAATGATTTTCTCTACTCTTCTCTAAACTATTCTTATAAAACCTAGTTCTATCTACCTCAATTTTAATCCAAATAAACCTTTAATTCGCATTTACACATTTACTTGTAGGATTGAATAGATTAGTATTGTTGGGTTTTAAACAGCGTCGCTACGTGATGTGATGGTCTTTAAATTCCCTGCTCTTTGAATGGGGAGAGAGAGAGAGAGAGAGAGAGAGAGAGAGAGAGAGAGAGAGAGAGAAGGAGAGTGACGGGGGGAAGGAGCTGGAGGAGGAGGGTGTTGGGTGTCGGGTTTAAGGGCCCGTCGACAACTTGGTCATTAGGGCTGGAGGAGGAGAATAGCGGGTTCCCAAATCAGAAAATTGTGATTTATTTAAAAAATTCAAACAAAAAACAAGGAGTGTCTTGGAAATGGTTCCCCCCCCCCCCCAAAAAAAAAAAAAGTTACCTGATGTATTGTTTCAACGAGATCACATATTTTATGTAGTAAGATTTCGTCCGTCTATTAGAGTTTATCAATTCTACAAGATTTTGTCAGAATTGAGAGGACTCCACAGGAAATTCAGTTATATATATACATTTCATTTATCTAGAAAATATCTTAACTGTATGATACTTCAATGAAAATCGTAGCCATTTTTCAGAAAACAAGTAATTTTTTGTCAAGGTGAAGCATACTTTAGCCGGGGGATTTCATTGGAAATCGTGTCGCATTCTTGGAAGACGCTGAAGTTAGTTTGTTTGACTGGCCTTTTTCTTTTTGAGACATGCTATTCATGCACGCTATTTAGCAGATATATGAAACGGTTATAGGGTGAAAAGTTAACCAAAATAGATATGTCAATCTTTTTTCTTTTTTCGTAACGTTAGCAATCGCCAAAATACTCGTTGCCGCTTTCACACCAGGGTTGCCAACATTTAAAAGTAAAATTATCGTACCAGCCACTCAAAATTATAGATTTGGATTCAAAATTATCGTACATCTTAAACCAAATGCTACAATAATTAAAATATCAGCATAACACTTACGAAAATGTAATAGTAATGATGTTTATGGTTTCCACTTACAAGATTGATGACCTCAACCAGTATTACAACTTTAGTACTTAAGTTTCTCGCACTATTCATCTGAAAGTTCATCTTCCTCAACTGTTGCAGCATTATACAAATTTGTTGAGATAAACCATAACATTTTCTCGGAGACTTGCAGATTTTCGGACCCGCCACATTCTTTCATAAGCTGAGACGACCAAATAAGTCCATTTACCGTATCTAGTGCCAATCTGTTTCAAACTTTGGTTTTTATTAAATCCAGTTTAGATAAAACTCATTCACAAGAAGTGCTTCTGTGGGGCAACGGAATCACTGATAATGCAAACTGTGTCAGTTCTTTGAAATCAGTATTTCCACCAAGGTGACGTATGTTTAACAGCATTCCAGGAACTGTCAGGTTCAGGCCTGTTCTTTATTTCACATGGAATATCACTTATTCCGAGTTTTCTCCACTGATCATCAATTTTCTGAACAGTGCCTTCTTCATTGAGATTACCAGATCTGGGCACATTGGCAATAAGAGGATAAAGGGTAGGAGGCTTAGTAGGGTTGGAAACGCTTACCTTAAATGGTTGGAGACAGGCTATGATGGCAAAAGTGGTGTCGCTTTTGTAATTACTTTCATTTCGCTACTGTGACAAACCAGTGAAAAAGATATTTCGCCGGTATCGAACTATCATACATTCAAATTATCGTACACCCCCATAATTATCGTACGGGTTGGCAATCATATGTACAAACATTAAAATTATCATATGCCCCCATAATTATCGTACGAGTTGACAACCCTGTTTCACACTGACATTTATTACTTACTGTGCTTAACATGTTTGAACATTTGCCATTGGAAATCAACGTATCAAATGTCGATTTATGTTAGTGACGAGGAAACGAGAAAAGGCAATATTAATTATTAATTAAAAGCGGTTTCACCATACATTTTGTGGTAGATAATAGAAGCACAAGAGGTGTAGGGGATATTGAAGTGCTCGAAGCAGGTGGATGTGTGCTAGTCTTTGTATTATATGTAGATTCCAAGGAGTTAACATTTGAGTGCTGTTTAAAATATTGGAGGATTTAAACAGCGAATACTTTGGAAGTGGTTAATACTTCCAAAATTGTAGGTGTTGACATAAGGTAGGAAGTAAAGAAAAAGTTTTGATTTTTCATCGAAAAGATGAAAATAGAAATAGCAGTAAGTAAAAGTTATGAGTGGTTGAGTCCTTACGAACGAAGCAAGACAGCACCTGTGGTAACAACACGTGATGTGGTATGGAGATGAGTTACTCTTAAGTCAACAAGCCACCGAGTTGCCAGCTTTCATGACTTATCTTCCCCATGCCAACGTCTCTGTATATATATATATATATATATATATATATATATATAGAGAGAGAGAGAGAGAGAGAGAGAGAGAGAGAGAGAGAGAGAGAGAGAGAGAGAGAGAGAGAGAGAGAGAGAGATTATAACGAGTTTGTTTTACTTTTAATAAATTACGTTTATGTATCATGTTTCCCTAGTTCCCTAAAATTCATTAAGGATAAAGAAGTATTCATTACGCTCAGAATGTTCAGGATATACTTGTAGTTATGCCAGTATCGGAAATGTCACAAAGTGGTTAGATCCGTTTCGGAGAAAAAAAATGGAGGGGCCGGGGTGGGGGGAGAGATGTAGGCAAATAATTGGGTTCGGTTGAACTTCAGGGAACTTGTTTTACAGGTAAATATAATAGTGTAACGCTTAGCTGGCACACAATGTTGGCATACATGTAATTGAAATTCCCAGAAATTTGCTTTTACAGCACAACATAATTTGAGCTCGGTTTACTAAATCAGAAGGCTGCTGCATTATTTTAGGAGAAAATAATCCCACAGAGTTTCAGTTGCAAGGGAAAATGATGTAGTGGTTTTCTGCCGCTTTGTAAACGAATGTAGCAATTTAACCAGACCTGACATACGATCGCTATGAAAAACGATACGTCCTGCAATTACAAACATACATGATATGTGATCGAGCTCCGTGGGTCTGGTTTCAAAACCCGATCGAACTGTTGGATTCTGTAACTGATCATTGATAGGGGTGAGGGTTGTTTATACGACCTTTAGCATTGGAGTTAAATTAACATTTGCCGGAAGGGATGTACATGGATAGGCAAATGTATTTGAGCTTAAAAATAGTTTTAATGTTAGAGGAACTAAATAAATGGTACAAATAAGTGAGTGTTGATGTAACATATTTGCAACTCCTGAATCTTAACGCAGCTAAAACTAAGCTTCTATATAAGAACTGCTTGGACTCGAAATTGACAATAGTAATACCAAACTCTTGGAAAGTTCATACCAGCGGCCTGACCAGCAGCCAGTAGATCTTATCTCGTTTCACTCCCTCAATCTGAATCTCATCCACCATCCTGCAACCCTCGCATCATCTAAAACGTGGTTAAACCCATTACAGTCTTATTATAATTAAGTTTTAAATGACAAGAAGAACTGACAAGCTGGTTATCCAGGTTGTGGGGAAAAAATGAGTAACTCTTCTAGTGTGGATATATATGGACATAGTAATGGGATAATTAAATCAGTTATTACTCATACCCTAAAGTCAGCTACCTGTTGTATTAACTTACGTTTAAATGCTGCAGTATTTCCTGAGGAGTTGAAGATTGCTAAGGCAGTTCCCATATTTAAGAAAGGTGATCTGAATAAACCAGAAAATTGTAGGCCAATAGCAGTTGTCCCTATATAGTTTCTGAGGTGTTGTACTCCATCAGTTAAGGTTATATACCAAGGAAAATAACATCCTCACAGCCCTTCACAATTTGGCTTTTCTCCAGGTAGCACTTCACACGATACAATACAAGATTTATTACATGTGTGCAAAGCATTTGAAGAGAAGGAAAACAGTTCTTGCATTGCTCTTTGATTTAAGTAAAGCTTTTGATTGCATTCCACGTGACTTAACTAAATTGGAATATTATGGAATTAGGAAAATAGTATAATTTCTTTTACACCTATTTAACTGGGCGCAGCCATGCTGTTTTTGTAAATATTTAAGTAGTAAAAGTGACTACATAGATTTTGGAGTAGGTATCACAAGGGATTATCTTAGGACCATTTCTATTTCTTATTATGATAAATGACCTGCCATGCAATATACCTGCTAAGACAATTCTATATGCTGATAATTCTACTTTTATTTTTACACATATGAATTTACTGTTTTAAATAATGTGTAATGACATAATTTATGGTGCTATTAAATGGTTCTATAGCAATGGTCTTTTTAACTAACTCTGACAAAATGAAAAAAAATTATGTTCAGTCTTAGACAAAGCTCGAGTGATGCTGAAAACACTAACGCTTTTTAGGAATGTTTAGAGATTTAGATTTTGGTTTAAGGGCACCCAACTACTTGATCATCAGCGCCCTTAAAAAACAAATCGTGGCAAAAGCCAGAGATAAATTTCAATATAAAATAAAAATACTAGCAAAAATCAAACACAAATATGTCAAAGAAAAAGGCAAAAGCCAAAATTAAAAGTTACAAAAAAAAAAAAAACTATACAATTTCAATATCTAAAGCCTTATATCCTCAGGTTCATGTTTATCTTTGCCAAAAACTTCAAAACCCTTCCGACCGCTTGTTTATCGTTTGGCAGGACGTCTACACTGCTGACAGGCAGTTGTAGAGAGTTTTCAAGGTGCGCTAGGGAAACTTTCTGTCACAAAAAAGGTATTTGGAAAACATAGTATGTTTTGGAGAGATGTACACGTTTCCGAATGAAGAGGACTTATATGAAAATTAAAGATACAAGTTTTATATTCCATGTTAATGTCTTAAATGTGTTTTTTAATCAAAGAAATCGAGGTATTCCTGGAGGAAATAAAAAAAAATTAGAATTTATTTTCCATGAAAAGGGTTGTTGGTGTGGGTATTTTTTTAAACTTCGTTGAAAGATAATGAACTTCAATACCAAGTTTGACATTTATCAGAGTTTTCAGTTTTGAGTTAGTCTGTTCAGAACCACATTACTTTTCTAATATCCTTTATTTTTATTCAAGCCTTCAAAATATGCTTTTCCTGTGCAAACAAGAGATAGAATTTCTGGATGTAATATAATACTGTAACGTGCTAGGCTCGAAGTGGAGAAAAAAGCGGGAAATGCCATTTATTATTATAGCTTTGCTAAACGCATTCTAATACTCAAACATTGGATCTTAAGGTCTTTGTTTCTTAATCAGTCAAAGCTGCTCATGGAGTGCAGCTACTCCCTCGCGACACTGTGTGAACGTAATTCATCTGAAATGGATACTAATACATGCAGGGATTTTAGGTGGTGAAAAGTTAGATGAGTGCCAAGAAAGGAAATTGGTTATTTATTGGACCCGAACCAGCATTGGGCTCTCTTTAAAACCGCTAAACTGAGAATCGGGCAACATAAGAGGTACAAGAATTCTACGATGAGTTTCAGATACGTACTCTTAAAGCTCTGATTGAAGACCGGACTGTCAGTTGCAGAAACAAATAGAAATACGATTCATTTTGACAATCTGCTTCGCAACCAATTTGTGGAAGAAAAGAAAAGAAAATTGAATCAGTATGTACCGTGAACATAAAGTCTCGATCATATATAGTTATTTATTTATAGAAAACTGACATGGAAGGCTTAGCCAAAGGGAAAATGTGCCTACTTCGTTATTGCAAGGAAAAAACCTACCTTATGATTCTTGAATTTCCGATTAAAGAGCATCGATAGCTTCAATCAATAGGTTTCGCAGTGCGGGTGTACTTGGAAAGAAAAGCTATTTAAATTTTAAATAATAAAATATGTGCATGCGGCTTAGGAAAACAAATAGCAAATCGTATATCGTGGTAGAGCAGCAAAATTTCAGAATGAAATGAACAGGTCCCCATTAGATTGTCATGCAAAGTTCAATTTCTAAGAGCGATTTGGCAACCTCATGATAACATTCATTGCAACTAAAATCATTCGAATCAAGGTAGAATTGCATTACAGCATTGTTTACACAATGTTTGTGCGACAGTTAGTGAAACAATAAAACATTTATATCCATTCGTCAAGAAGCTAGATGTCTCCAAATATGACCAAAATTATTTTTTTTCAGTGAAACAGATCTTTATTGACAAATTTTATCATTACTTATCGTTTGTTACACATTGTCGCGCCGAAAGAAGCCGGCTCTACCAGCAAACGTCTTTCTTTTGTTTTAGCGGCCGAAAGCCACGCGCTTAACTTGCGCCTTTGTCAACAGAGAAATGGAAAATATGTCTCGAGTTTCTTTCAAGATAGCATATGCAGTATGCTCATTACGTAAAACGCATTTGTATTTCACTGAAATTTAATACGTATAAATGTATTACGTATAAACAAGGTTCTATTAAAGTTTCTAAATTACTTTTTGCAGGACCTATAGGTAAAATTTACGTATAAATCAGGTTCAGCTAATATATTATAATATACAATTATTAGACGGAGGTCTTAAATGTGTATTACTAAATTTATACGGCACTCTTCCCTCTTTATTTTTTAATTCCCATTCTTACTGCTCACAGCACCACTGTCACTTATACATGAAGTAATTATAATACGAGGACTGAGGAAAACCTGAAAAAAGTCCGTCGGGATTGGAACCACAGACCCGCTCACGAATCGCTTTGGCGATCTCGGCTACCCCTGTAGATAGTGCGTCCTTAGTCTTCTGTACAAGATGGGACTGTTCATCTCATCTGCAGGGGGACAGCTGCTCGTGTATTACACGAATGCTTCGCGCAAACTCGATCAAGGGACGCTCTGTTTTTGGGAGACAGTTTCCAAAGCTCAGAGGCGTTATCCGTCTCGGATCAAAATTGTATTCGGTTCATCATGCACATCATACTGAGGGGTAGCACAATGGTATTGAAGATCGCAGCGCAGACCACTAACATGCCCCCTCCCCCATTAAACTCGACTTGGTGTGACTTTGCTTTCAAAGTTACAGGAAAATATTATGCACAAAACTTCATTTAATTTGTGACGGATTTTTTGAACGGCCGCATGTTCGTTACTCTTGATATTTCACTGGGGCGCCACCCGGGATTCGTTGTGCTGTCCTCGTTTGCGATTGCTCGCGAGTTGAGGATCGCGCTGCCGTCTCGGCTGGGTTATGATAGTGCTTCTTCCTAAATCGCTAGTCGAGTTGTTCGGAATTCTCAGGCATGTGATAATGTTAAAGTTCGTTAACACCTTTAGTACTTAGATGTTCAATGTAAATCGTTTGACCTTCACATTTTCTGATGTTCCAGCATGTATTTGTGCGTTAGCTCTCTGATAGGATTTAGAATTGCCTAGCCGGAAGTTAAAATGTAATCAATACAGGCAATTTCAATTTGTATAGGTGTAACAATGGGTTACTGACCCGGGTTGTAGGAATGTTTACGTTTGTAGTTGCTATTGCTTGTTTAAATGTGTTTAAATTGTAACCATACCTGCAGCAAAACGAAAGACTGGAAACTGAAAATGGTGTAACCTATGTCTAGCAAGGATATTCAAGAAATATTTGAAGGGTGCGCTGGAAAAAGGGGACATGTCATACTTTCAACAAACGGAGAGACTTCAATTTGAAAGCTTCAACCTTTAATGTTGTCTACAATAATACATTCACGCAAATTATTACATTATTTAAGGGTAGCCGAATGTATTGGTATTGTACATAAATAATGAAACTGTAGAATAAATGTGTATAATTGAAAAAAATGCAAATGAAGTAACCACACGTTTGTCATGGGAAAAAAATGGAAATGTCAGTGTTATGAGCACAGTATCATGGAGGTAAATAAGAATATTACATTTAACAAACCATAATAAATAGTATTATTACACCTCAAGCATTAGTGAGGTGTATCAATGAAGGATCTTCCCTCTTATCCACAAAATGATTTAAGGACTTGCAGATCAGAGATTGGAGTGAGTGAGTGTGTTGGGTTTAAGGGCCCGTCGACAACTTGGTCATTAGGGCCCCAGAGATTGGATGTAGACCTGAAACAGTAATTACAAATTTAAACACTCAATATTCCCAGCATGTTTGCGAATATAGAGCAACTACATGTACAGTAAATATTGCTCTTACGTTCATAAATTGTGTCTGAGAGAACAAACTCACCATCTGGTGTTTCTGGGAATTGTAGACTTGAGCATTTACAACGGGCCATTATAAGTGTCTGTATTCCATGAATCATGGATGCTCAATGGAGATGACAAGTTCTCTAATAGGCCTTGTTTAAAAAGCCAAACTTTTCTACACAAGGGAGACAAAAACTTGGTCCATTGGCGATTCATTGGTTGGTCAAGTTTGATTACATGGAAAGGGAAGGGCTTATTTCTGCCCCTCCCAAAATGATCCGCCCAGTCTTCTGCGCTTCATATGCAAATTTCTGATTAATTAGTGCAATGTTTTTATCGCACTCTTAAGTAAGAGTGTTCACGAATAGGAAGCTCTATTTTTGCAGGATCTAGGCGTTTGACATGATGCACTACAAAGTGGAGAAATCTGAAAACAGTCCAGTTCTTGTTCTGTCCATATACAGAATCACAGAAGATTGTCCAAGTGTTTTATTTCTTCCCCAAATTAACAAAATATAAAATGATATAACACACTTCGTCTGTTGCTTTATACGCAACTGTCTCTGGCTATATATAGAATACCAAGTGTCCACTAGACAAAGCACGTATATTGAACAATGAAAGCTATGCGCGCACGTGCTGGTCATTAGTGGATAAATTAGGTATGCATTAATTCTTTTGGAAGTTCATCGCTATTGCTTCCCTATCAACATCTTTCCTGGAAGTGAGCATCGAAGTCGTTTACCTGTGTAAAACTGTTACCTAAACTTTCTTGAAATTCACTTGGTTTTGAATGCCTAAGTGATACAATTGAGCTTCAATTTCCTTACGCTCTGCACAACCGTTAAGTGATTCTATTTGTGACATTTGAATTTTAACCTCAGCAGCATAAGTGTGGGATGCACTGCACGTCATGGCGGCGCCGTGGCCGAGCGGTTAGCGCGCTCGCCTACCACCTAGGCGGCCCGGGTTCGATCCCAGGAACCCGCATGTGGTATTCGTGGTGGACGAAGCGGCGTCAGGGCGGGTTTTCTCCGGGTACTCCGGTTTCCCCCGCCATCTCATTCCACCGGTGCTCCATCTCCATGTATCATCAGTGTCACCGCCTGCGGTGCCGTAGTAGTAAAAGCGGGCGTTAAACACTACAACAACAACGCACTGCACGTCTCCGTGCGAGTATATCCAAAACTTCCCTGCTACACACCAAGCTGCCATTCCCCTTTCTTATATTGCTTTGTGGTGACATTCCCCTTTCGTCAAATGTCATGATTTCTGAAACATGTTATATTTCAGTGACATTTCCTTTTATTTGGTCGGACATTGTCTTAAACTATGCTACCGCCCATAAAATATATCTTGGTAGTGTTACTTCATTTTTGCTTTTACTATGGCATTCCCCCTTTCTTCCATCTGCCTTTCATTTTTAAACTGAATTTCTGTATGTATCGATGTATTGATGGGTATGATGCTGAATTAAATTTACTAAATTATACTTTTCGAGTTATCTGTATTAAATTACTAATTTAATAATAAATTATTTCATCCCTATTACAGTGATGCCGTGTGCAAACCACTCGCAACACCGAATTTCACCTGCCGTCAGTGACCCCTGTTTTACATTGTTTACGTTCTTTGCATTGCTAATTAAATATTCCTATGCCTGAGCAGAAGTAGTGATTTCTTGTATAGAAGCAGTGCAAACTTAAATTTAGAATAGACATTTTTAACTATGTCAGAAGATTATTTATGGATACCTCGATTATCGAAACGCAACTTGTTTTTACTTTCAACCTATTCATTCACTGAATATTAGAGCTCATTCAGGAAAACATTGCATTATAGTAGATCTCGGAGCACCTTCACTGATTTCAACACTGAAATAATAAACGCCATCTGGAACGTTCCGGGGCCCTAATGACCAAGTTGTCGACGGGCCCTTAAACCCGACACTCACTCACTGGAACATTTCTGTGGACCTCAGGTTTGCAAATATATACATGGTGGAAGGTACTGCTTTGGGCAGCATAACCTGGCTGATAGATGCAGATGTAATAAATATAAAATGCCAAGTTTCGTTTCGGTAGGTTTAATCCTTTATTATCAATAAATAATAATGATCATGATAATGATAATTTATTATTATTATTATTATTATTATTACTATTATTATTATTATTACTATTACTATTATTATTATTATTATTATTATTATTATTATTATTATTATTATTATTATTATTATTATTATTATTATTATTATTATTATTATTATTATTATTATTATTATTATTATTATTACTATTATTATTATTATTATTATTATTATTATTATTATTATTATTATTATTATTATTATTATTATTATTATTTATGAGCTGCAACGATAGTAATTACTCTTTTCTACCCTTCTAAAACAATTGCGCTCTTCTGTGTATTACTGGGCTGAAATAAAACTGATGGTCTCATCATAAATGACAGCTGTCGTCACGAAGGCACCTAAATAAAAAGAAAAGTAAAATGAATTGTATTCTTGTTCTCTACAAGTAAACATGACTGATACTATCCTTAAAAGAAGGTATACATAATATGGAGTTTCTCTAGACACATGACAAACCAAATTCGTATCTAATACGGGATTGAAGCACAGTCAATGTACTCCCCAACATAATGCTACGTTTACAAGTACTATTTAACATAGAACATAAGTGCCAGTCAGCATTTTGAAATACATTAAATAATCCTGTCCAAATACATTTATAAGCATTTTATAACACAAAATACTGAAAATGCATGTCCTGTATCCCGATAATGTGGTGTTCATTTAGATTTTAGTATTACTTAACCGAAGTTCTTAACATTGAGTTGCATTTCAGTTCACAGGAGACGATATTGTTTTTGTTTTGTTTTTATGCTGTATATTTTTGTTTTTGAAAGGCGAAAAACAGAAGAAACGTTGGGGATAGAGTGATTTATTTCGCTAGATATGAGATGAATGGGAACATCTGGCTTTATTTAGTGATCTCCTTGTTACGTTTTTTAAATTTTATTTCGTATCTTTTGTTTTTGTGTCTATTAGCTCGCAAGCTAAATTGTTTCGTATTGCAGACAATGGTACTTGGACCTTTCCTTCTTCCGCCGAACTTCACACCGTTAAGCGATACCTCCCCTTACAGGCAGGTAGCCCAATTTGTTGTGAGAACACGCGATAAGAGCCTTTGGAGCGGCCTACGACGTTGCCATATTTCGCGTAGAAGTTAAACTTTGCTTGACACTTTATCATTAAATTGTGGCTAAATTCATTCGGATTAAGACGAAAAGACATTACAACGTGTTCACACCATATTTGCGTTACAGTTAGTGAAATGATAAACCATTCATATCCATTTGTCAAGAAGCTAGAAGGCTCCAAGTGTTTTACACTTTTTTTTTTCGGCGAAACGATTCTTTATTGACAAAAATTGTATTCGACTTATGTAGAATCTCTAGTTAACGTCTGGCCGAAGTGGAACCTTCCACCTGTATAGAAGCTAGTTTAACCTAAAAGTAATTGATGATGTAAATACGTAAACATTCCCATATCTGAGCCCTGAACAATATCCGATAGTTCAGAAATTGATTTACACGGACGCATTCGCTCAACATCTTCCGCTCTAAGGAAACTATCAAAGCCAGGACTAAGAACTAAATTATTTAATGTTTACTACGCTTAGATTTTCAACTTCAAATAATGTGCTACTAGGTTGATATCGGCAGAAGTCATAAATGATAGCCTCCTTCTAAAGGCTTTTTCTCCATTTCCTATTGAAGTGAAAAGAATTGCAATGATATTGAAAGACTCGGAAATAGTTGTCCATTATATTATTTTTAAATAAATAGAGAAGTACATAATATAAAAGTAACCTTATTTGAATATTTTAAAGCACACGTGTTATGCTGCTGCCTCAAACACTACTTAATTTGGGAATAAAGTTATTTTGTAATAAACCACTATTTTAACAGCACGGGGTAAAATACGTAGCTTAGTTTAATTTTCTATGAATCATTTTGCTGTTCAACCATTCTAGATTTATTTTGTTTTCCCTTTCTTTCGTCTCCTCGCATTTTTATGCTTATTTTCAGTTGCTATTGCGGGGAAAAAACCATTAATTCAAGTACTTTCAACACTCAAAGCGTATTAGCATGTTAAATATTAACATCCTAGCTTATTATCTATTAATTACACCACAGAATTACTATTCAGTGTAATCCCTTCGTTATCCCAAATTAAATTGAAAATTTAATTCGAAAACAAAACAACACCCTCTTCTTCCCTGCATTCCTCTCTCTCCCCTTCCTACTCCGTCTTTCTCCCCTTCCTACTCCCTCTTTCTCCACTTCCTACTCCCTCTCTCTCTCCTTCCTACTCCCTCTCTCTCCCCTTCCCTCTCTCTCCTCCCCCTCTCTGCCTCCCTCCTTCGTGGGACTGCATTAATTCACCAATATTTGCTGTCTTTTCAAATGTTGTGCATTTCAACAAATTTGCTTTATAAATACTGTCTTTTAAGTTATTCATTTAGTAACCCAGCAAAAGTTTTTAAATTCTTTGATAGTAAACATTGTCGATTCCTATTTTAAAACGTCTTAAAAGCAAAAAGTAAAATATTTGTGTATTGAGTACCTATCTGAACCATGAAATAAGTAACAGGAACAAATGAAGCACTCATTTGCTGATACCCAATTGTTGAACAAAACAAGCAGACATCCGTTCCACTAGCACCTATAGGTGCGTGCCCTTGACGGCGCGTAGCAGCTAAGCTTTGCGAATACAGATGATGTAAGCGAGTTGAGGAAGATAAAAAGTATGCATTGTATTTTATGTTTACTACTCGTATAAAACAGATTCTCCCACCCTGTTGGTGTCAATTATGATAAACGTTTGGCCATAAATGTTTAAAAACTAGTAGATACGGAGAGTGCTAAGAACAAGTGCAATTTTATTACTAATGGACTTCACAGAAAAATAAAAGATTATACTATTCAAAAATTTAATAAATACTTTCACCACGCACCGAAAACTTACGTAAGATGAATATTTTGGAAAAAGCAAATTCTACAAAGGCTGACACAAATAGTAAACGCATTTTAATAAGCTCTGCGTCTTAAGCGCTCACAATGAATTCATTGTGAATAAAGAGAATTTAATATTACTTATAAACTATTCGTAGAATGTATTTTGGTCCTCGGAGCAGTATCTTAGATACATTTGTAGAACCATGTTTAAATATATTACATTTAACAAAGTGTCTCGTACTCAAATTGTCTGGGGGAAGTGGATTCAGTTAAAAGAAGGTTCCTGTATCTTTTAAAGATACTATGGGAACTTACATATTTATCCGGCTTTGGCTTTGTGCTATGGTATTGGCGTACTCGGAGAAATATATAACCAGGCGTAGACATATTAAGCACCTGGCTCCAAACTATCTACGTATAATCAATGTCAATGCAGCGTCTTAGGGTAATTGGCGGGCAGGTTAACACGGTCTGCTGAGTCACTGTTAACAAACGCCAATAAGGGGTACGAGGAATGGTGGTGGTTTGTAAGATGCGACGTACCTACCTCAAGCTCATGTAACAGCTAAACTTTATTTCCTTTCTACAGGGCTTTAAGAATACCCATAGGCAAAATTTATAAATGTTGCAGTTTTTATCTAACTCTTGCAAAATGTTGATACTGCTTTACCACAATTTGCTCTTGGATATTTAAATTGCCATGTGTTGAAACTATAAAGGACTCCTGAGAGCAAAATCAAAAATATGTAATTGAACTTAAAAATTTAAAGCTTTATTCAATACAAAAACTAATTCATAAATTGTTACAAAAGTTGAAAAATGTCAGTTTAAGTACTCTTTATGCTTGGACATTCATATGCTTATTTATAACCATAGTTATTTTAACTTCTATTTCAAAATGTGCATAAGGCGATTATTTTGGAAGTTAACTATAGTTTGTATCACAACTTGATCGGTGTTCAGTTTTTGGTTTGATATTTACGATTAATTACCTGATACTGGACTCCACTTTTTATAAGCCTGAATTGCTTTCTCAGGAGTAAAATCAAGGAAAGTCATTTTAAAGCGGAAGTACTGACTGGATTGTGAAATTTATAGATAAATTAGCATCAGGTATTTTTGTTCCACTTAATACTCTTAGAGTATTAGACGTTGCACTATTAAAAATGCTGATGTAGGCATTGAGGTGGTATAATCACACACGTTAGGCATTGAATTTTTCCATTTTATTGTTGAGTGTCTGTGTATGCAGGCATTTAACACTTTCGCTGGAGAAGCCGAAAATTCATCCATCCCACAGTGAATAAGAGTTAGATGAAGTTATTATTTACTGCCTGCATTACGTGTGGAAAATTTGATATAAATAGACCTAACCAGAATGAGTGGATGACACAGCGACCACCTTGTCTTTAATCTCGGATCCCCAAGCACCTGATATTAGAAGGCTATTTATCACCTACCGCAGTGCAGATTTGATTACCTTCCCCCTACGGTATATGGCATCCATAAATTTACAAAAGGGACTCCAAAAGAACCATCCAAAATTATCGTCTACTTCCTTACATTAAATTGCTTCAAACGCACATGTATACCACCACTGAAAAATGGGAACCAAAAGGAGACCCGGAAATACGAATTTCTTTTCTACGTGTTCCTGGAATCGGTATTCATTTGTTTCATGGCCGTCAGAGGTGGGAAAGATGCACCTCCCGTATCGATCCTAGAATTTTGAAGCTCGGTCATTAATTCTGGAGTTGAGTGTACGGCCCTAGTTACAACACAGGGCAAGATTTATGTGTAATACTGCCAGAGAATACAGTTTAATCCCGTCCTAGAACATTTTCCAAGCTACGTACTGGTTTTGAAGATTTCATCCTGCACCCCTAGTTTCATTATGCTGCTGAATTATTATACGAACCTCTCCATTATACGATCCAGGAAAGGAGGGCCATGAAATACATTGCTGTTGCTAGGTATCTCATATACACACTTAAGGGAAAAAGGCTTGAAATTTCATTTGCGTACAACTGGAGGTAGTTTTTTACACAGAATGAAAATAAACCTGATGTGTTACATTCTCATAACGTTCTGTATCCACTCTTTTATTCATACTAAATGCTTTTCTTTTATGTACTCTACGTTAATCCACTAGAAAGTTTTGTGGTGAACATTTCTTCATTACACGTGCAAAGAAGTATAGGAGGTTCAAAGCGATAGTCAAATCTTCAAATTGCTGTTCCCTGTATGTTGACCTTGAAATTCCACGTTCTTTCCGTGAATCCGCGGTGGCCAAGGGAATGGTGACTTAAAACTAATACCAACGATGGGCTTCAGAGTCGTTAAAATTCTAATTTATTGGACATTTAGCTGCATTAAATTTCTACTTAGTTCTTATGGTTTCCCATTTGTATATAATTGATTCATTAAGTATGAAGGGAACTTCGCGAGCTATTTGCAGAATATTCAAGACGTGTACACTTTAATCTACATATTTCCAACATACGATGTAACCATAATCTTGAAGCTATATTTGAGAAAATAAAATCTAACCAAACATTCATTTAAATGGTAGTTTGAGGGTGTGGAAATTTTCGTAAAAATGTTGGAGTCATCATTGGCAGATGCTGGATTTAATAGAAAGTTTGGTATTTATTCGACTTGGCATCTGTTGTTACATACACGCCTGTACCTTTTCCGAATAGTTTTATTGGTTTCAAAGCATATAAACAGTTTCTGGTGAATTTTCGATATCGAGTGGACTAAAATTATCTGCCTGCTACAGCTAATCAAGGGAAACTAGTTGTGTAACAGTCACAAGACTTGCGATTACCGAGTTGGCAGATTTTTACCGTTAATTTATAAGGACCTTTTTTTTTTTTTTTTTTTTTTTTTTTTTTTTTTTTTTTTTTTCCTATTTGCGTTAAACGTGATGTTTTTCCAGAAATTATTTTAAATTAGGTTAATTGATCACTATGAAGCAACATTCCGTTGTTTAAATCGCAAGTCGAAATTGTTTAGTAATGGGGGGAGAGAGAGAGAGAGAGAGAAACCAGTGCATTTTCAGACATTTTAAAAAGATGACATGTGATCGAGCAAGCCTGGAACAACTTGTTTATAAAAACGCCGGAAAAGTATTATTTTAATGTCGATACATCGATAACGGTATTTTTTTCTAACGTTTGTGATATACCACTTGTATATGTAAATAATATTCAATGAGGCTTAAGACTACAGAAATTGGTCCTAGTAGCAAATTTCCGTATAAAGAGCTTTTTAGTGCGAGATACCTTTTTTGCTTTATCTGATTACCCTCCCCTTATGTAGGTCTAGGTCTTACACACCCTAGGACTTAGAAACCGGTGTCTAGGGTCAGACGGAGACCACACGAACCTATGGACCGGACAGAGTGAACATCTGGAAGCAGGTGGTCAGCCGAGTACCAGGCATGATAGTGAGGAAGAGGATGATATGAAATTCAGTCGTAATCGACGATTAGAAAGGTGATATGGAGCAATTGGTGGAATGAGTGGCGGGGGAAACCGGAGAACCCCGCTCAGGCGCCGCTTCGTCCACCATGAATACCACATACGGTTCATTGGGGTTGAGTCCGGGCTGCCTAGGTGGTAAGGGAACGCTAGTGCGATACACATTTCCTGAAAATATGTCTTTCATACTAAAATGTAGGCTGACTGATTACACTATTTGGTTGCATTGTTATTCTATCCCTATTTTGCATAGTGTAACATGGACATTTAAAACATGTTTTCAGTTCAGGGAACCATCCGCTTAAGACACTTCCAAATACTTAGTACCTATCCTGGTGCAGTAGCAAACAAGTTCAACATTAGAATTAGTAGAGATATGTCCAGTATTTCTGTTGAAACACTAAAAAGAAAATGAAGTGTTCCAGGGTGTTTATGGTTTGTTGAGCATAATCCTGTTGCAATTAAGTTGATAAAATGTAGATTATCATCTACTAACAGCGTGGAATTAAAGAACAAATATAGTTCTTCCCCACAAAATAGCTATGTCGAATGCGAAATTTAGTACTATTATTTCTCTTATAGCTGACAATTGAAGCGCCTAAGGCATCTTGATAAACTCGCAATAGAAGGATAATATTTCTTCGGTAGGTGCGATGTTGGTGAGAAATGAGCGGGTACATGGTACCGTTTCCATAGTAACCGTGTTCATGGCTCGGTAAAAGCCAGCAATATTTCACTGCTGGCTTATTAACAGCCAGGGAAAAGTTAAGCGTAGGTGACACGTCGTTGAAAATTTATGGGAACTCGTTCTAGTCCACGAAGAAAAGTATGTACGGCGTTTCCCAGTCTAGCATAACAAGTGACTGTTGATTTTAAAGGATAGGAAATTAACTCGGATGCTCATAGGGAAACACTCTTTGCATGGAAAAGTAAAACCTACAAGAATTGTTCCCGTTTTTACTTCCTCTGCTACATACTTAAATTAGAGGAAATATTGTATGTCAACAAAAAACTGGATACCAGGATCCGGAAATACGTTTCAAGACTCTCTGAAGGAAGGGAAAAAAAAAAAAAAAAAGCTTTTTTAGAAAAAAGGTGCGTGCGTGCGTGTATCTGGACAGCGTAACTCAAACGAAATGTCGGTTAAACATGAAACTTTGTATTTAGCTCCAGCGTCTTACAGGAGTGCCCAACGAAGGTTCTCTTTAAAAGAAACTGACCCCATTCCAAACAGTACTTCACCTGGAAAATTATTTGTTCTAAAATGGTTAGATTTGGATAAAATAACACATGTTACATATTCATCACAAATGGAAATGTATGTCTTCTGGAATATCCTCTGAAATTCTCTTCTTTCTGAATAACTTTGCATAACTGATAAACCATAAGGTGTAGACAAAATCTTACTGCACAAAAATGTAAATCACAATGTCAAATGCTTCTTGTGAAGCAACAAATTTGAGATACTCTGTTTATTGGTTGTAGTTTTCAAATGCGTTTACTCTCATCAAATGGAAAGTAGGTAGATATTAGTTTTTTCTCCCTTTTTCCTCGTTATGCAAAGCGAACGGAATTTCAAAGTCATCGAATAGCGACCATATCTTAAGATTATGCTATCGCTTAAAGCCTACTTTGTTCCCTTATACCTATTGTACTTGCAGTGAAATGTCATAAACAATTTCTAAAAAAAGTTTATCTCGATTAACATGAAGTTTATAGAAGAATAAGCGTTTGTAAGAAAAGTTTGTACAAGAGTGAGTAAAAAGCTAATTGAGTGCAACACAATTTTTGTTTTGTTTTTATTTATATTTTAAATGTAAACATATTAGTAATTTATTTCTTAGGTAAATTTAAAGTAAAACAGTTGCAGGGTTGCCAACTCGTACGATAATTGTGGGGGCATACGATAATTTTAATGTTTGTACGATGGTTGTCAACCCGTACGATGATTATGGGGATGTACGATTATTTGAATGTATGATAGTTCGATATCGGCGAAATATCATTTTCACTGGTTTGTCACTCCAGCGAAGTGAAACTAATTACAAATAACACCACTTTTGTCCTCATTGTCTGTCTCCACCCCATAGCTACTGAGCCTGCTACCCTTTATCCTCTTATTGCAAGTGTGCCCAGGTCTGATAATCTCAATGAAGAAGGCACTGTTCAAAAAATTGACGATCAATGTAGAAAACTCGGAATACGTGCTATTCCGTGTGAAATAAAGAACATGCCTGAACCTGACAGTTTCTTGAGTGCTGTTAAACATAGGTCACCTTGGTAGAAATAGTGATTTCAAAGAACTAGCGGCCTTTGCATTATCAGAGATTTCCTTGCCCCACAGAAGCACTTCTTGTGGAAGTTTTTTTCCAACCTGGGTTTAATAAAAAACAAAGTTAGAAACAGATTAGCACTAGATATGGTAAATGAACTCATTTTGTTGTCACAACTTATGGTGGTAGATCTTAAAATCTGCAAGTCACCGAGAAGATATTAAGGTTTACCTCAACAACAAATTTGTGCAATGCTGCAACGGTTGAGGAAGCTGAACTTTCAGATGAATAGTGCGAGAAACAATAAGTGCTAAAGTTGTAATATAATGTTTGTTGAGGTCATCAATCTTGTAAGTGGATATAATAAACATCATTACTCTTATATTTTCATAAGTATTATACTGATATTTTTATTGTTGTAGCGTTTGCTTTATGATGTACGATAATTTTGAATCCAAATCTATAATTTTGAGTGGCTGGTACGATAATTTTACTTTTAAATGTTGGCAACCCTGAACAGTTGGCTGTTGCTAAGTGTAAAATCTTTCGTGTCATTTATTTCATCGTATAACATTTCAGCAGATCTCGGTTTATCGAAATAATCTTACACAGTGAACATAATAGCTTTTTGAGGATGGAGTGGTATGTGTTCTTCATTATTGGTATTAGTTGACTCTTAAAGGCAGTAAATTTAATATTTATACGTGGATCTGTATTTAAGAAGACTGTTGAGGTGGACAATATTTTGACACAATGTGCTTTTTCTCAAAATCCCGTCAGCTCAACAACAGATCTGAAGTGCTATTAAAATCCAAAGTGAACAAATGCAAAACATCGGAGACGTTTTAAGTTTTAAGTGCTTATATTTATGTGCATTAGAATATTTTTTTCTTTACCACTTACATCTCCATCTACCATAGGTATTTCATTACTCCCTCCCCCCCCCCCCCAAATTATTTCGAATTTTCTATGGTCATACAGTTTTGGTGTTCTAATCCAGAAGAGCAATGAAACTATTTATACAAATATTTGTCTAGTTGAATATAAAGCAGAGAGAAAATGATATTTTCTAGCAATAGGTTGTAGAATTTATGTAAACACAAACGACAGTGGATGTAACAGACATCTTTTATATTAATGAGCTAAATTATACTTATTCAAACCAGTGACCAGTGTTTATTGATAGTGCTGCTATTTTTTGTTTAAAATAAACATGTTCATTAAAAAATGTGCTCTTTTTTTGGTTATTACTGTCATCACCATAATCATCATAAGATTACCCTATCATATTAATTATTGTTTAAAAGATCACGGAAGGTAATTAAATTAAATTAACTTTAGGGTTTAAAGTTGTAGAACTGTAACTACAGTAGTTATGGAAAGTATTCTGTCAGCAAGTAAGGTAACTTGCGTGAAACATCACTGTTTCCTTACTTGCTGACAGAATACTTTCCATAACTACTGTAGTTACAGTTCTACAACTCGCCGTATAAATGTAGCGTGATATCTAATTTTATGTTTTAAAATTTGAACTGCTCTAAAACATGTGTACGCACACGTTGAAAGGCTCATTGGAGTACTTGTGTGACACGAAATTGTGGATTCAATGCTTTTCAGCAGTTGCGTTATACTATTTTAAACAGATCGATTTCTGAAGTTCATCACAAACCTGCAACTGCTTGCCTCTCCATCGATCCATCTATAGAGTGTAGGATTTTAAAGAGCAGTTTATTATGTACGTCCCGTTATCTGATAACATATTTAAAGGAAGCTATAGGTGAACTGTTGTAAGTTCGAAAAACAAAAGGCATTCTTTTTTTAATAGAATTTAAATGGGAAAGTGCTTCATTTACGTATCAAATTAAACTAATGCACAGAACACAATACGAACTACCATTTCAGCATTTAAGAAAGACACTATCTACATACCTTTTGGCGCTTAGGATTACGGGCTTTTCCATGTCATTATTTTCAGCATTTCCTTGAAAAGGGTCGTTATATTATGTGTAGAACTCGCATTTTAGGTTTTATGCCTATTTTTTTCTTGAAATCAAAACCCAATCATATATGTTCACGTATAATTCAAAATTACACCTTCTGTGGAAGTTTTATTGTACCTAAAAGTGCCTATTTTACCCAACGTGCCTATTTCATGGTTTTTAAGCCTAAAATTACATAATTATAACAAACAGAAGTTATAAAATCGCGATATATTGTCAATTTAGATCTGTGAAGCACTGCAGCAGCAATTGTAATGGAAGTATTGTTGTGTCACTGTTATTGGTGTCATTAAGGTGCTCTGTCGTGATGTAGTAAAAATTAGGCCTCACTTATCTGTGGAATAATGTGTGTTCATGTGCAAAGTTTGCTTTAAACACAAATTTCCTGGCCTTGTGCGCAGGGAGTTTGTTGAAAGGTAGAACCATCTGCAAGAAAAACTATGCGATCGTGAATAAATTTGAACCTGCGGGTTCGGTGTTGAACACTAGGAGATCAGTTTTAACACAAAATAACTAATCTGAAATCCGCGCCAGTTTAGAGCGATTGCCTTGAAAACCGCTAAACAGATTAGCGTGAACACTCAAAACAGTCGATATTTGGCTTTAGAAAACCCTGTGCTATTACATGTAATGCTTCTCTATGGCCTGAAAGTTGCAATGTGGTGTGCTGTAAGTGCTGGAAGAATGCTAGGGTCCCTTTTTAAATGAAATAAGAAAGCCGTGTAATGACAATTGTAAGTGTTGCTTTGTGCCACTCCCCCCTTGTTCCCCCGACGTAACTTCTTGCGCGCGCAGACGCACAGACACACAAGGCCGCGCCGTAGCCGAGTGGTTAGACCATTCACTTCTCACCAAAGCGGCCCAGGCAACCGCTTTTGGGATTTGTGGTGGACAAAGCTGCGCTGGAACGGGTTTCCTCCGGGTTCTCGTGTTTCCCCCGCCATCTCATTCCACCGGTGCTCCATCTTCATTCCACGTATCATCAGTGTCACCGCCTGCGGTGCCGTATGTAGTAAAAGTGGGCATAGAACTTTCAGGCGTTCAAACCTACCCATGCTTACACAAACCAGTGGTTGTGTACGCATATTTATTTGAGCAAACATACCTAATTTTAATCCCTTTCTTTCGTTGATTGTGTTTAAAGGGGGATAAAAATTTAGAATTTTTCAGAGTACTCCAGAAGAAGCGGCGTTGTAATTAATTCTAGCTAAACGTGAATGCCTGTGACTGTGGCGTAGTTTGCGAGTTTGAATATACAATGATGTCCTGGCCAAAGAACAGGAAGAGCAGTACAGCGTGTAAACATGGCAGCACATTCATTTTGCATAAACCTGCAGCGTGTGTAAGAGGGACAAAGCTGTATTTAATCCCATAATTCACCCCCCTCCCTTCCCTGCCCAAGATATACGGCCAGCACTTCAGACGCCGGCTACGGTCTTGAGACATGACTGGTCTATCTACCATCTCACCTGCTTTCCTTTAATTAGATAATAAGAGCAAAGTGAGTTATTGTGAACAAGCAGGGAATGAAATTACCACTAATTTATGCAGAAACAAAGTTAGTATGCCTGTTAGAGGATACTACGTCAACAAAGACCCCAGCTTCCAAGTCTGATACTTAATCCAAAAATACCTTATTTACTTTCTCTACCACCTGCCTACAGTAGGTACAGAAGTGTTATATTCCACCCAAAATTCGAAGTAAATATTTCACCGTAACTACATATTTTGAGGCATCCTGAAAACGTTTGAGCAAAAGGTCCGTAAGTGTATATGTATAATATGTATAATCCAAAATCGATATGTCAGATAAATCTCAAACTTGGTATAATTCCTCGGGTTTAAGATATTTAAGTGCGTTTCAAATAAAATGTAGCTGCATCTGGTATTTCCTCTTCATACTGAATGACTTCTATAAATGCTAAACGTAACAAGTGTCAAAATATTACTACACCACCACTTTATCTGTTGTTTTTATAGCTACCTACAGCGAAACGCATAGGTACACCCGTAGACAAAAGTCATGTCTGGAACGCCAAATTCGTCTGTTCTACATTGCATAGCGCCTTTTTTGAACATATGGGTAGGTGATATTAAGATTTGGAAGTTGACAACTTGTTGCTGCCGGTATACACCACTGTATCGTTGATGGTGTACACAAGGCACTGTGCCGTGTAGGACTTCCAGACATGACTCATCTTGGTTTTGTCCGCGGGTACGTCTGAACTGATCTATCTGAATTAAGAAGAAATAGATAAAATGTATTCTAAGACTAGTTTATAGAAGTGAGTGGAGAAAGTCCTGTGAATACCACACATTGCTATTAAAATAAGGAAAAGCTCGAAAAATAAACATCACGCAACTCGCCCCCACGAGATTCGAACCTGGTGCCTGCAGTTATTGAAAGTACACCTTGCCACCCCTTCACCACCGAGCGAAGCGCGAGGTGTCATGCTGACCACATTCAGCCATTGATGTCCTGGCAGAGAATACAGCTCCATATTTTGACACTCGAAGTGGCATGCCAACCTTTATACACTGTGTTTCAAACCAAGCATTCTCCATCTCAGTTAAAGTACGGGTATTTAAAGCCACCAATCGGCTTACATACAGCTCGCAGTTTTATTAATCCCTTGGTTATG
Source organism: Tenodera sinensis (assembly GCA_030765045.1). Classification (NCBI taxonomy): domain Eukaryota; kingdom Metazoa; phylum Arthropoda; class Insecta; order Mantodea; family Mantidae; genus Tenodera; species Tenodera sinensis. Next base: position 249,491,585 of record CM060964.1, on the reverse strand, counting down.
GAATATAACGCCCGTCGGTGACGGCAATATGTCATATTCTTCTATTAATATCATAGGTAAGGGAAATAGCAGTGTTCAGTGCCCTATATTAAAAGACCAATTTTCTGTGCCAGATAATGAAACTTGCAGCCAGATAATCTGCGTTATGATATACGGTCGAGTTAGCTCGTTGGTTTGAAATATATCTCGCTCATATTGAACTAATAAAAGTAGCTGAGGCGTTTCTAACTTACCGTTCTAGGATTATTAAACTTCAAACCCGAAACATTTATGTGCAAGGCTTTCATTCCAAACCTTGATTGTAAATAATTAGGGCTCGGATTTTGATGACCTAAAGAATAGTACAAATTGACCCTAAAACGATGTCTGACCATAAAACGCATTAAAAGAATACAGAATTAAAATGGATTGAAAACTGTTTTAGGCTTTCAAAATTCAAGGACTGTCTTGTCTCCACCAATACGCACTTACGCATTGTAACTTCTTTAAACACCAACAGAAAATACTGACGCATGCTTAAAGCACCAAACATTTCCAGTTTCCAGCTCTTGTTCATCGTGGTAATACTTATCTGACAGTGCATCAGTAAGCTTGCAATTGTATCATATCCACTGTTCTTGTTAAACACATTTTCCATTTTAGGAAAGACCAGTTTGCCCACTTCGCCTTCCATACGATTTAGATCAGGGGTGTCAAACAGCACTCACCAGGCGTGAAAAATTTTCCCCTATTTTCCCTCCCTCCGTGATGATCAAATCGGAAAACGGGAAAAACAAAGCGAAAACCGGTTCTACGAGCGCGTGCTACTGCAGTTAAGGAGGGGTAGACCCCTCTCTTCACACCCTGGGAGTGAGGTTTGACATGCCTGATTTAGATACTTGCGACCGATTTCACCAATTCTATTTGCTAGCCAACTTCGCGGAAATACTTGTTTCTACCTTCATCATGACGAAATACAAATCGCTAGCTTCCGCTGTGTGAAGACCACGCTGTAACAAACAATATCCATGGTGCGACCTCAAAAGTAGCAGGTAGATTCAGTAGGCTTTAAAGATAGTACATTTTTTGAAGCTGGTCGTTATGCGATGGCTTTGAAATTCCGTTCTTTGCATGGCCAAGATATACAAAATATGAATCGCTTCCCATTTGAAACAAGTGTTAAGTATTGTGGAATTGAGACAAACAAGGAATATCTCCAAAATGGTTCACCCCCCTCCCACCAAAAAAAAAAAAAAAAAAAAAAAAAAAAAAAAAAAAAAAAAAAAAAAATAAAAAAATAAATAAAAAGCATGTATGTTAAATTGTTTTCATAAGATTTACATATCTGTATAATAAGATCCATGTCTCACGATTTACCACTCGTGTTCATCCAGAATGAAGAGGACTTTTGAGGACATTCCCAGAAAGTTGAAGATACACATTACATTTGTCATGAAAATATCTTAAACATATGGTATTTTAATCAAAATTGTTGCCCATTTTTGATAAAATAAACAATTCAAAAAAGTTCTCCATATAAGTTAGTTGGGGTGATTGTTGAAATCTTCGTGTCGCATCCTTGGAAGAAGAACTTAAATACTAAGTTTGGTGTTAATCGACTTTCCGTTTTTTAGTTATGCTCACACGCACACACACAACCGCACACAAACGGACTCTTTTTCTAAAAATGCATTATTTAGATTCAGGGATCCCAAAACCTTATTTCCGGTGAAATATCGAATTTGTTGTAGCATTCTCATAACTATGTATCTTTACGTTAATTTATACATAGCGTTTATGTTAATTGATATAAACTTTTGCAGAAATGGTTTCATTACTTCTTAGTACAATTTGGGGGAGGGGGGATAGAGGAAACTGAATTGATGTTTAAAAGCCAGTGTCTTATCCTGGGCATCAAATTTCATTCCACTCTTTTCATGATATCGAGAGAAACAAGTGAACAGCGACAGCACTTCAAAATGACAGAAGTATTAAAAAATTGAGAACAATAACGTGTTACCACATGTTTGAAATACATTTTCTAAGATACCTACATTTTTTGTGGTGCGCTTTTTGAATATATTTTAACGTTTACCAGTTATGACACACAATTCCTTCGGAATGATGAACTACAGAACCCAGAATTATCATCTCACGTGTTACTTCGGAAGACTTTAGGCTTGTGCGGAGAGCGGTGCTGTCGTCCTGGCACGACGAGTGGTCAGCTCTCCGCGGTAATAAGCTTAGAGAAGTGAAAGAACTTCCGATAAACTGGGTAACTTCCTGTCGCTCATCTCGTCGCGAGGAGGTTAGTTTGGCTCGATTAAGAATAGGGCACTGCAATTTTTCGCACAGTTACCTATTTAAAAGGGACCCTGCGCCTCTATGTCCGCTGTGTGACAACGTTTTGTCGGTTCGCCACGTGCTCCTAGAGTGTTGTTCTCTAGCGCACCTTCGGGATTCTCTGCAGCTGCCTGCCAGACTTGCAGAGGTCCTAGCGGACGACAAAACAGCGGTTGATAGAGTTTTTAATTTTTTAGCGCAGTGCAATATAAATTTGAAGATTTAAAATTTTTAATTATCTGTTTCTGATTTTGGACAAATTTATCACCTTGTTTCATATCTGGCTATTGCCACTGCTTTTTACCTTTGTATATTTTTCTTGTTGCTAGTATTTTTATTTTTTGAGTGAAATTTATATCTGGCTATTGCCATGAGTCTGTTAAGGGCGCTGATGACCTAGAAGTTGAGCGCCCTTAAACCAAATCCAATCCAATCCAATCGGAATGATGATTTCATAAGCTATTCCCAAAATGTTCGAGATCTGTATTTTGTCAAGCAAATGTCTTCAAATTGTGGTCTTCTAATCAAAATCGTTAGCCATTTTTGGGGAAATCAAAAGTAATGAACACATTTTCCATGGACAGGGTAGTTTGAGATGGGGGGACTTAGTTCAAAATCTCCGTGTCGCATCCTTGGAAGACGCCTTTTCAATTCAGGCAGCCTCAAAACATTCATATCCGTAGAAATTTCGGTATCGATTTTTTGGACGCGTCACAACTCCACTTTCTATTGGAAGGTAGTAAAAGTTCAAAGGTGTTTTCTGCTCAGAGTAGTCCATTATACACGTTACCGTTTACTTATCCAGAAAAAAATTTGTTTCACGTTTGTTTCATGTAGATTCATTTAATGTAACGCGAGTTCTTTGCTTTGTAAGCTGGATTTTCTCTTCTGTAATGAAAATGGATACAGCCTGTCATGTATCCTCAAACACGGAATTTAGCGACTTCAAAAACTGTTTTCATACATGGTCCATAAAAATATGGAGCTTTCTGCTAAATTCCATTTGACACAGAATTCACATGCATTTTGTTCGCAAAGCTAGATCAGTTATGGCCTCCCTCATAATTATAATTTATGAACGTAATTACAAGGCAGTCTTAGCATCAGGACCCGGGTACGCAACTCTTTGAAGGATATGAAGCGGATTATTTGGATCGGTTTTGTAATTAGCAACACGCTTTTGTTATGCACGCGACTACACCTTTAATTACATTAGTCTTTTAGCAATGTCGTCCATAGCGAAATGTCATTCGAGATCCACCTTCTCTGTGTTCGGCGGAACTTTATGCGTTCTCCGTTTATAGAGGTACAATTTGTGCGAGGATAGCTTATGTACTCCTTCGTGTAAAACAATCACTACAGATATAATAACCACATTTTCAGAAGATTTAAGGGTATTCAAAATGCCCTGTACGCCATAGTAATGTTTGTCTGATGTATGACATCTCGTAAACAATTGCAAATTAACTTCCCTATAATACGTGTATTTGTACAATAATTAAGAACAAAATAGCTGTGATGGATATGAAAGAAGCTAAATTTTTCAAATCTAAACCGAGGGTAAAATTATATATTGCCATGCAACCGGGCGGGATAGCTCAGCCGGTAACGTCTGTGACCCGCATTTGGGACTTCGCAGGTTCAATTCCCGCGTCCGAACTTCCTGACCTTGGATTTTTTCGGGGGTACTTCGGTATACCTAGCTGTAGCTATCGTTGTAAAGTATGACCAGGTGCGAGCAAAGAACTTAGCACCTCCAGCTTCAGGAGATCTTTAATATCCATGCTCACCCCCCCCCTACAGAGCGCCTCCGAGAAGTAGGGATGAGGTGCAGCGAAAAGAGACAGAGGGTGGCCGAATTGGGAGTTACTACTGAGCAGAGGACACTTTCCCCCAGGGCGTCTAGTACAATCGGAGGTCCTCCCCACCTCAGGGCTACATATCCGTCTAGGGGAATGTGGAGGTTTACAACGAGCATTTTTTTTCCTACCATGCAACGCGGCGACTCCTACCGACACTGAAACCCTGGAACTACTAAGCAGATTAAGGGCGAAGTGAAATGAGAAGCGAGTGAAATGGGACAGGAAATTCGGGTGATGTAATTAACCTTCCGCGGGAATCAAATCCACGATCTTCCGAATGCGACACACGCGCTACCTCTGCAGCACTTCGCTCAGTAAGGTACCGTTAAGAGGGATGAACAATGGTAGCCCTGTACAGAATTGCAGACTACACCGAGATAGTTGTCATCTACGGGAAAACCGAAAGAAATACAACAGAGGATTGCCGTCTCCATCCCCAACAGGAGTCGCCCAGCCCATACCATTTTTTAAAGGGTATTTAAGGGTTAATGTTACCCTGGGTTTATCTCACCCAGGGCAAAAATTAAACCTATGGCTGTTTCAGGGGTGTACCCTCTTCAGCCGCGGGTTAGTTTTTTGTGGACATTTTATTAATTTTTAGGTTACAATATAGTAGGAATGAACAAATTATACAATACAATAAAAACTAAATAACAAACTAATACTAGGCTTAAACTTAAATGTGGTGTTAATTCTTATGTTGCAGTTTGTGAAATTGGTGAAATTTTGTGCTGTGGTTGATCTTGGATTGCACATTTATTCGCGTTGTTGTCTGGAAGAAACTTGACTTATGAGCTCGTTGAGGATATTTAGATGGTCCTGTGTCCTTTGTTCTTCTTCTTCTTTGGCTTTTCTATGTGTTTCTATTAGTGTGATGATGGGTGGTGCTTGGCTTGAGGTTTTTTTGTAGTTGCTGGCGTTGTGTATTAGTTGTTGTCTGTGTGGTCTGACTTCTGCGTTGGCTATGTACTTGATTGCCTGCTTTTTGGTATGCTCATATAGTGGAGTTGCTCTGCAATCATCGTATAGGGTGGATGTCCTGTGCCATGGGGGGAGTCTGTTGGCGATTCTTAAGCACTTTCTCTCAATCTCTTGAAGGCGGTTTAGGATGGTTGGTGTCGCTAGTGGGTAGGTGGCGAATTGCCGTTGCGTTTAAGGGGAAACAGACAGCTTACGTCATAACAAACATCCCTGTGGCCATTTGCAGACATACAATCCAGTTTGAACTCTAAAAAAGTCTGATCACATAACCAAGCGATGCTCCAAGTATTGACGTTGGAGATAGCCATTTTGAGTACTAGTGATTGATTAAAATATCTATAGTTATTGGTATTTGTTTTCCTTTTTACTTCCTTACTAATTTTTGTGATCTCTATGTCCTCCATTTCAGAGACAACTAGCACGGAAACAGAGCATTTCTAAACCTTGGTATTAAAATATGACACAATATACCCGTCTACCACCGAGTACCTCTTTTTTTACATCATTTAAAATTTTGATGTGCACGAAGTTGTTTCGTACAGTGCAGTGCCTCTCGGCCTGGGCGAACACGACAAAACCGACACTCTTGCACGCGATGCGCTACTAAAAACTGTGGCTTTAGTTATAACATTTGTGTAAAATTGGTTATTCTAACAACATTACGTTATTCACTATTGGGTTTCTATCTGGGAATGATTTTAAATTTAGCAATAGGTTGTTAGTTGCCTACAATATTCGGTAACATTCTCTTGAGATAAAAACGGAATCAATCGCGAAGTTTCAAGCATGGCCATCAGATTCTTTGATACTTCTGGATACTAAACGAAAATTGGAAGATTTTGAAAACTGCTAAAACTAGGAAAACATTTGACATTGTGTTCTAATTACACAGCCACGAATCGAACCGTTGGGCTTTTGGATGAGAAGCAAGCAGGCAGTGCCCTAGTTTTCTTCTCGGCTCTTCTAAGCTTGCACCTAAAAGATTGTCATATCCTACTGTCCATACCAAGGAAACGACAACCAACTGTTAAATTAGGAATATTAAACGTTATGTACCTACCTATAAGCCGTTGAAAAACATTTGTAGGCGCGTGATAAATTTGGTTAAGCTTGTAAAACTACTAGGTTAGTTTTTAATGTAGAGCGTTTCTTAAAAGTTAGGAGCATAGGACAATTACCACAGCATCTATGGTAAATTTTACTAATGCTACCACACTATTTCAGAGAGATAGAGAGAGAGAGAGAGAGAGAGAGAGAGAGAGAGAGAGAGAGAGAGAGAGAGAGAGAGAGAGTGTGAGTGAGAGAAAGACGCATTTGAAATTTAATGCTCTGACCTTTCATACCACATGCTTTTGTTATATTTTGTATTTTTCCTTTGTCCGTCTAAGCTTTGTACTCGTAGTGTGAATCACATTCTATCTAGCCTTGTTCTCTTTTTCGTTCTATATTATAATGCTCTTCCGTTGTGTTAAGTTTGCTTCTTTTCTTAGCGCTCTCTTCCTTTGTATAATTTTATTACATTTTTTTTTTGCTTCGTTTTTGCTGTTTTATTAACTTCCGCGTCTATGTTTGCTTTTAATATTTTGAAATTCTATGGCTCGCTTTTTCAGTTTTCTGATTCCCATATTATTTTACTTGTTTATACTTCCGCTTTTTGGTTTTGTTTATAATTATCATGTGCTGCTTACTTCCCAATCTCCTCTCCTCCCCCCCCCCCCCCCCCCATCTTATTTTCATAAATTGTTTGCTTCTTTTAAGCGCCAGTTTCCATTGTTTCTTGCAATGCTTTAAAAAGTGTTGACAAATGTGTGGCATCCTACAGTTAGATTACTGTGTGGTTTTCGGAGGTGAAATGGGAGTTGTACAACGGATAGCCCTCCTCCAGTCCTTAATTTAAAGTAACTTGCTAAATTGTTTGTGCGAATACATATGTGTCTGGTGGGAATCCCAACAAATAGATTGCCAGCGTTCGATTGCAGACCAAAGGCCTATTTTCTGCTCCGCGCCGGTACTTTGTTTCCAGAGTCTTGTCAAGGGTGTGCAGACCAGGCTGATTTCCGAGCGATTGTCTATTGTTTTATCGTCGGTCTGTCGCGAACGAAGGGGTGGAAAACGTTTGCGTTACAGAAGTGCTGTTTCTATAGCATTTCCATGTAGTGATTATTCGACTGTCAAGTTATAGTAGTTCTCTTCCAAGTGATAGTGGTTAACTGTAGTAGGAGACACATTGAGGGACATGACGAGAAAAATAAGAACCAAAGAGGCTAAAGTTAAATAATATTTAACAATTAAACTTGAGAAGGAACGCCTTACATTGCTCCTACTTATGGCGTTCAGAACTCTCGCAAACTATTCGACCTCTATGCAACTTCTTTTAGTAGCTCTTCTAGAGGAGAAAGGGGTTATATTTGAGTAAAATTTCAGACAGTTCAGTTTGGAAGAACACAGGATTCAAAATAACAGCTCAAAATAAACAGAGTATTTACTGTTTACCCATAACGTAATGGCAAAATACACTTGCTCCACTGTTTGAGTCGTGTTCTTTCCCATCAGATCGTGATTCTTCGTCCCGTTATAATCAATTTCCGTGTAAAAGTCCTTTGCTATCACACATCCAACATATATCATGCCCATCTAAATCTGTACAAATATAAAGAGGGAAAGGTGGGTGTGTATGTCCGGGGTGGATTGTGCAAATCTCAAACCACTCGGCCAATGTTAACAATACTTCGACCATTGAAAAAAAACCCATTCTTTCCGACGGGCATGGGCCATTAACGCCTTATTTCAATTCCTGAAGTACTCGTATTAAGAGACCGAAAAGGTTTACTATATTTACTAATTGTGTACCTACTAGAATACGAACATATTGGAAGTTATAAAAGAACACTTGCGAAGAAGGCTTTGACCTTTATAGTTTCCATGAAATAGACAATAGTTACTACACAGTCAACGCTTTACACTACAAACATACGTAGCAAAATAAGAGAATCGAATTTACAATACGCACGCGACACCAATACCACCGAAATATTTTAATAATGCTGTGCAAGAAAGTTTTGTATTTCCTTTGTATTTATGTTTTAATCAAGTTCGATAGCAGGGCATGGTAAATAATTGTATAGAGTGAAAATTGCTAAAACCAGAAATTCGTGGGCCGATATTTTATAATTGAAAACTGTAGCGGTTCTGCTCTCCTCTAAAACTCGTTGAGCTAGTCACCGGATCCTTACTTTATTCTGGCGTATCTCAGGGCGCGTAGGTGTAGATGAATTAATTCTTGAATACTTAAATGACAACGCAATATGTCAAGTTTTGCGTGGAACGATGCATTTTGTGTTATTTCTTCGTTGCACAATCATTGAATTCCAAATAATAAAATACCGTGCTTTTGAGCACCTCCTTCATAATTTCGCAAAGCAAAATACTGCAACAACACTCAGTTTGGGAAATAAAATCCTATTTAGTCCGTGTTCTTCCAATAAATCAAAATTGTAAAATATTCATCCACTCAGGAAAATTCTATACTTGTTTGAACCGCAAGAATAGGAATAGGGGAGACACGGAGGGGATTCACACTGAAGCCAGGCTTACTGTACCTATACCCCTAAGGGGGTACACCCGAGAGGAAGGATGAGGTGAGAGGAGACACCGGGCGGCCAGATCCGGACTAACGGCACAGATATTGACAGAGGTCCATAAGGTTTCCAAAGTTTGACGACACCTTGAAGTCTTTAGGTCTTCCGGAGCCAACTGAGCGGGACCTCGGCGCGGGGTCCAACAACCCCAGATGTGACCCGCCCCCCTACCCGGATCCCACGGACAACGAGGAACGGAAAGAGTTTCTGTGCGCATATCATCCCTGCCAAGCTGCACCAAATGCCTTCACTGACACTTGCGACCCTGAGAGAACAAACGGGATGAAGGATGAATAAAATGATTAATGAAACGAAATGGAAGGACAGAAAATTCCCAGCGTTCGCCCAGCGACCTGGGGAAACCCCTAAAAATCTGTGGGTCAGGAAGGTCGGCCGACCTCCCGAATGCGACTCTCACACGTCACCGGGGAGCCATCTCGCTCGGTAGTTTGAACCGTAACTAAGCGTCGCGAAGTAAAGTGACAAGCGATTTGCGCTTATACGTTGCTTTCAATCTGGAAGTTAAATTCCATGCAATCTAAAATAGTTGTGCTGTATATCCGTGGTATTTAAAATACTTAATTTCAGAAATGCATAAATGAAACGTTTCCAGAACACTGAATAATAATAGATCTTACACAAACGAATACATAATACAATAACAATTTGTATGCAAAAATGCACGAAAGTTAATCTCTCACGCACATACGCATGTGCGCATATAAAATGACCAAATTAATAACTGAAACATGGTAAAATTGTATAATTTGGAGGTGTGACATTTAATTATTGCTACACAACTGAAGATTATTTTTCTTGGTGGTAGAAGACTCTTTTCCAAGTGGTTAACTTAATGGCCTGGGAGTGCAAAATCTTCATATTTACAACTTCACCTCCATATCGTAGTGTGCGTTGAGGGTTGCTACATTGTGTAAGAATTACGTAGCTTTTGTTATTAAATGGACACTGGTACCAAAGACAAACTACAAGTGTTTAAAATCGCAGCAACTGTAATTATCATTCTGACCGATGATTGTTCCACCGCCAAAACGTACCTACAGTGAGGGAGAAATTAAATTTGTGATTGACACAAGCTCCTGTTAGGCAGTTACCGGAGGGCTTGTCATCTACGCGCTTACTTCGAGAAGCGTGTGTCAATCGCAAAGTAACGTTACAAGCTGTGAATTATTTCCAGAGTTTGGAAGAATGTCGGGGGAAGGTTAAGGAAGTCACATTCGTAAGAAATGGAAAAAATCTTTCGGTATAAAAATTGTAGATCTTGTTAAAACACACAATTTAAGAGAATAAGTCTTTGTGGAGTTAACCATTGTCGAGATATTCCTTGGTATTGCGTTGAAATTTCGAATACTTAGTTTTCCCAAATAGGAATCCTTATTCACTTTTTTTTTATCTTTTGGGCATTCAAAGCCATGGCATAGCGACTAGCTACGCCATAATTTCTGTAATTTTTTATCTCGATTAAAATGAAGTAGGTAGAGAAATAAGGGTTTGTAAGAATAGTTTGTACATGAGTAGAGAAAGTCATATGAGTACAACAAATCAGGTTTGTTCTGGTGGTAACTCGCTATTCGTTTTTTTCTCGTGGTCATGCAAAGGGCATGGAATGTCAAAGCCATCGCATAACCACCCGCGGTTTAAACTGTTTATCACTATAGTCTAGTACTTTTTATACCTAAAATGAATACGTAAAAGCATAATGGAGCATTATATTAACAAGTGAATAGAAAAATAAGCTAATGTAAGAATGATGTTTAAATTACTAAGAGGACCTCAAATGAGTGAATTAGTTTTGCTGTCGTAAATTGAACCTCGTGCTTCTCTGTATAATGCTAAATGATTGCTCCACTCTTAATAAATTGAGAAAAATAACCAACATTACACGTTCAAATTAAATATAATGAACACTTCGGACTGCTGTCGGAATGAAATAAGTTATCCTGGGTTTATTAGTTACTGCCTTACAGCCAAACTATCGCATTTTCTGGGGGTTCGACTTAGGACGGTAATGCAGTGAAGTCCAGACTGTGCTGAAGCAAGTAGTTCGTCAACATACCACGGGTAAAGCTATCTTTCTAGGTAGTACACTTCTTGTACCACACTGGCAACAAAACAAATGACGCCGCGCCATTAACAGAAGGAAATTAAACAGTCAGAGCTGGGTAAAGCAGAGCTCTCTGTCGGAAATGTACTGAAGAGCTGGTCTTGTAGCTACACTGGGTTTCAGAAATGTAGAACTTGAATCTAATTTCCCAAGAAATTGATAAAACGCCGTACAAGTGGAATCGCCTGGTGAATTATTTGCCGTGCACTTAACCCGCAGGTGCTATGGGTTTGTTTGTTTAGCAGCTTATAGGTTTTATGGTTTCGATTGGTGCGATCGTGAGATGCTTGTTTAGGCCTTTGAATTGCGATGTTTGGAACAGAGTGGTTCGGTCGGATTAAGGTATTAACTGGCTTGTTACCGAGCCTACGGGGCTCTGGATGTATGTGTGGGCTACACCCCGACCGACTCTCTCCGAATATTAAACAGTTGCCTGCCCTCGGTATGGGTGAAACAGACCAGAAATTTTCTTATCGCTATAGTATCAAACACGGCACTGCCACGTCTCGCAATTTCAGATTTAACAATGAAAGTGTTAACCACGGCGAAATTTGTAATCAAAGACGGTGCCGAAAGTCTAATATTTAAATCTGTTTGTATTGGACCAGAAATATCTCGAAGGAAGTTAGTATTAAGCCTTTTGACTTAATGATGCAATGACAACTTGCGGAGGGGAACTTAGTACCTCGACCGAAAGGCGATCTTTTGTGCTATGCTCCTGAAGGGACACCCTGGGAGGATGGATTAGGCCAATGGATCCGAAGGGTGGCCGGAACGTTGCCACGACAGAGCAGAGGACAGGGTCCCTACATTTTCCCGGTCAGAAGCACACCGGCGGAAGCTGGCTCAGCCGGGTTCCTGTCCCACCCTTTCGGGTTCGTACTCCCAAGGGGGCGCGGGACTCTGAAATCGGCTTCTCTCCACCCTCGGGCATGTACCATCCCATGGGGGGAGACCAGTAGGCTCGTCTTCCAATCCGGAGGACGAGATTTGTTCCTCCTGTTGTACTGCTGCCGCGACGCTCGCCGATGCTTCTAACCCTGAAAGAAACCTAACGGAATGATGGGTGAAATGATTAATGTAACGAACTGGAGAGACAGGAAATTCGGAGGATATGAAAATCCTTCCCAGCATTCGCCTGGGGACCCGGGGAAACCTCCAAAAAGCCATGGGTCAGGTAGGTCGGCCACGGGGATCGAACCGCCACCTCCCTAATGCGGGCAACTGACGTTATCGCCCGAGTCATCCCGACCGCCTGAGCCGTCCCCCTCGATTTAACCGTGTTGCTCGTTCGCGGAATGTACCCGTTATGGAGGTTCAATGTTACAGATCTAAAGCAAAGGAGACCACCGTCGTCGAGGATAATATACTAATAATACTTAGATTACTAGAGCTGAAATATATGGAAATTGATTCTTCGACTGATATCGAAATTCCTTATAACTAGACCCCGTGAGTGCGGGATCTTCAGCGCAAGTTAAGTGTGCCTGGACTGTTCCGTGGCGAGGGTAAATGACCTAGCAAGGAAGCACATCATGGTGTGTCGGTCAGGCGTATACGAGTATGTATTGCCTTAGATACAATGATCCTACAATTCGTGCGTGCAGACCTACTTGATGGGATGTGGACGAAATCTTTTAAGCTCTTCCCTTTTTCCTTTCTTTACCGAAGGCAGTTCAATAAGTGACTCAGTAAGCCTACACACCATCTCCCCTTGTTTTTGGAGACAAAACTTTAGTAGTTCCGAGAAAAGGTGAAATAAAGCTTACATATGTATTTGTTTGGTCTAACAAGCTCCGAGAAAATAATTTGCATCTTGGCATATACATCTTTCTCATCCTAATAAAAATGAATTACAGTGAACAACGGTGTACCCATAGGTACGCAGATTGTCGAAGGCCAAACTTCTGCGGTTATCAGTTAGAATATGTTTGTACTGTGAAAAGCTTTTTTTGGACATAGCAAGAGGTTAATGAAGCGTACGTGTATAAGTTATTGTGTTTTCGCCAAATTGTTCAACACTGCAAATAGAATTTATTTTACCTTATCAGGACCAGTATCGTTGGGGTAACTTGTTAATTGTTTCCTATACTTTCTCGATTAATTTAATACCCTTGGGCATTTGTGGACCAGACGTTTCCATTTGAGTTAATTCACTGTCACAAATCTTTATTGAATTGTGACCGACTATTTGAACTCGATTGGTTCTTATTTGAATTGCGTTCAACAATTTTCCTATGTGCTTTACTGTTAGCCTCTTTCAAAATAGTAGTTTTTAGTTCGTAATAATCTGAAGTTACACAACTACACATAATTATAGTATCTCCTCGAAAAAATATATCGCGTCCGAACTGTTCAACTAAATCAATTATTATTGCATTTCGTGAGCGAGTTGTTTTAGGCATTCCATACGAATCGCTTGACACGCGCAGCTTTTCAGTGTGTCAGCTGGACACACTCGGGATGGTGGAATTCCAATGCACGGAACTATACAACGAGAGGAGGGGGTCAGACGTATGTCACTGTATGCGGTCTGTATAGGAAACTGCAATGGCCGTATTAGGTCCCAGACTTCCGCGGTCTACTTAACCCTAAGACTCAGAACCAGGGACCCAGTGTGCCCAGCGGTCAACTGGAGCTACAGATACAAAGGTAACACAACGTGTACTTATACCTCTGTGGTTGTAGAAGCGTTTGGTATTGAATAGCGGTCGCTTAGGCACAGCAATTTCCAAGTATTTAAGCCAGGACGATAGGTAATTAGGTTGAACTTTTAACATACGTTATGCCGTGACGTCGTAGATAACCAATCACCCCCGTTACTCGTGCAGACCAATCACGAGATCCCGTTTTACCTGTCGTCAGTGACTCAGTGTCGCTGTTGTGTACATTCCAGTATTGATGATAATTTGGGTGTAGCTAACTTGAATTCGACTGCTTAAGAATTCCTATGCCTGCTTATCACTAAGCTTCAGAACTTGGGACTTAAATGAAGCTTAAATGTGTGCTCAGTAACAGTAAATCTGTTGGCAGGTGGAGTTTGTTGACATGGGATGGCAGTCCCTAGGCTTACAAAGGTCCCACTTCCGAGCCTTAGTTATACGAGTAGTAGCATTTAAACAAGAAGCAAATGTGATAGATCATTCATTGCAGGAAAGTGAGAGAGCAGCGTTGCCAGGTTGTATTAGAAAAGTAGTAAAAAGTATCAAACCACGTACTACGATGTGTAAATATGTCAACATACTACTCTTCAAAATTCAGATTGTTGGCAAGGAGAAAGGAGGTTCGTAGAACCCTATTGGCTAAGTGAATAGCAGAAGGGAAACCACACGAAACGTTGCCCTTCATTAACTGTGTCAAGTCACTTCGCCCTTATTTTGCGTTATATTTTGGAGGCAGGCTAGTTGCCTACTCCAGATGAAAAGGTTGGTGGCAAGTAACTGTATCTGGATGCAATAGATCTTTTAGGAGCGTTCGCAACTTTTGTCTCATTGTACTTCAAGTAATTCGCAAAGCGAGCGCTGGTCTATCAGTTTAACTCAGTTACGTTGGCTGGCTAACTTTCTATACCATCCTTGAAATTGGCAAATCTCGAATCGGGGCAGATTACCGGATTATTATAAGCAATATTATTTAACAAAGACTAAGAAAATTAGTATATGATGACAAAATTGATAAGAGATGACGTTAATTTTAAGTTATAGATCCTAATTTTAGTTGTGAGTAGTTACCAAAATTTTATTTTTACTTGGGCAACATAGACTCATTTTGAGCAATTTATGACCTTATCAAATTCTGGTAACAACCATGGTTTTCTTTATAATTTTTCAATACTTTATTTTGTAACAACCATTTCTCTGAAATGACTGGCTCTTCCGTCTCAACAGAGAGAAAATACACACATTGGTTCAGGATGTCATAGGCAACAAAATTACAACGAACTGCTGAGTGATAACTTACTGCTTTACCATCTTCCTTAATAAATACAAATAGATCAACGGCTTTAGTACATACATTTCTACAGCCTGTAAACATTTCAGTCTGATATCTTAAATAGTTTGTGATATAATGGCGAATATATGTTGTAAATTGAACGTGCATGTTCAAGTTATAAAATTGTGGCGTTATTTTTAGTACTGCATACGTAGGCAGGCATGATGTTGGTGACGCATGATACAGGTGTATTGTACAGATAATGACGTGTAAACTATGTGAATGATATGATACAAATACTTGTTTGTTGCAGATGTGTGCTCGCTGAGACAGTTCCAGTGCGACAACGGGAGATGCATCCCACTAACCTGGATGTGCGAGGGTGAAGACGATTGCGGTGACGGCAGTGACGAGACTTCTCCTGAATGTCATGGTAAGTTTGCATCCACAGTATCTATTGGACGTTTCCTATAAGTTATGTTTTTCTGGATATGATAGCCTTCAATATTTCTATATCAAGAGTGTTATGAAAATGAAAATACTACACCAAGATATCGTTCCCAACTAGAATGGAAATCTACATACAGGTGTTTTGGCCAACGGGGAAGGTTGAAGTGGAGTGAAAAGTATCCGAGTACACTTTTAGAGTAAAAAGATTATTGAGTTCCAAAATAATATACAAACATCTAAAACCAAATCATGTGTTTCATTATGGATTTTCTTTTTTTCACTAGCCAATTGCATTAGTCTTTGTAAAACATACTTGTTCTAACCCACGGTCACATCACAAAAACCTTCATAGAATAACAAAATTTATTATTTTGTTAATATAAATTAGTTTTTATTTTAAACTCATTACAAAATTTTGAGATATAATGAACTAGTTTACTTCATATCTCTATAGAACAAAGTCTTCATACCTAAACATTTTCTACTTTTTAGTTCGGGTTGTTATAAAAGCGTGTTTATTTTTTTTAAACATAATTTATTTTAATGTTTACTCCCAAATTTTTCTGTTCAAATATTTTTCAAAAATTTTAATTTGAAATCTTTTTAAAATTTCTGAATTCGAAATTTCTTCCCATTTTTTTGAACATTTTCAAATCACTATTTTTTGGAACACTTAGACTAAAAGTACTCTTTTACCTACACTATCAGCTGTTGTGGACTTCATGGCCCTAGGTAAACTTCGATCCGCAATCCTTCCCCCGAAATCTCGCGTCCTTCTCAGGTCCACTCTCGGGGTGTCTCCGTCTTTCAATATTTTCAAGCGATTTAATTCCCTTTCCCAGTGTAAGCTTCGTCGATTTCTAAAGTAGCAGCTGTTGTGGGTGTCTTGGTCCTGGTGAACTCCGGTCCGCCATATTTCCCCCGAGTCTCGTGTTTCTTTCATGCCCTCTCTCTGGGTATCTACGTCATTCAGTATATATAATTCTATTTATTTAATTAAAGCAATTTTAGGGTGCATAGAGAAATGTTTCCTAGCCACACCTAAGGTGTCATAATTGTACTATTTTCTATAAATTTAGCTTAGTCTTCTTTATGCTGACGATCCTGATCAGGACATTGGGACAGGTCAAGATATTGTATTCTCATCGGTCCGTAACACGTGCAAATTTTCAACTCAGATGACTCTAAGTTGGTGAAAATTACGTGGAAAGATTCCTTTGCATTGACATTTAGCGTACTCATGTTTTATCCTGAAGATCTTGGTCAATACATTAAGACAAATTTAGGGTATTAAGGTAGTGTCATCAATCCTTGACATGTGTGCAAATTTTCAAGTCAGACGAATCGAAGTTGGTGAAAATTACGATACATTGATAAATTTAGCTGTCATTATCCTAATGGCCGTGATCAGGACAGTAGAACAAAGTCATGATACTGTTGGTTTGTCATCGGTCCCTGACATGTACAAATTTTCAAGACAAGCAGACGTCTCAAGTTGGTGAAAATTACGTTACATCGTTAAATTTAGCCAAGTCACTTTTTTATCCTAATAATGCTGCTCAGGACATTAGGGCAAAGTCGTGATGTTATATGATTGTCTTTGGTGCTTGACAAGCGTGCAGATTTTCAGGGCAATCAGATGAATGAAGTTGGTGTAAATTACGCTACATTGATCAATTTAGTCATTTTTTATCCCGATGATCCTGGTCAGGACCTTAGGCCAAAGTTATATTCTTGTATTGTCATCGGTCCTTGACACGTGTGCAAATTTTGAAGTCAGACAATTCTAAGTTGGTGAAAATTACGTCGAAAGATTCCGTTACCTACCTACGGGTGAAGCTAATATAAAGCGTGTAATAAAATGTAAATATCATAAGTGTCCAGGTATGGTCTCGAATTTTCACAGATAATAGCGAGGGGATGAATGATTGAAAGCTGTTAACCAAGATCCATTTTTGGCAAATTTGAAAGCAATTTGTGTACATTTAATTGAAGAATGAAATGTAGTAGAAAGATAAAAGATTGTTGTTTCTCTACCTTCTCAGGTCAATTTGATAGAAGATTCTATAAGAACTTATCACACCAATAATTTAATGCCCTGTAGACATAATTTCCGACAGTAAATAACCAAAACGTACCATAGTCCAATAATTTTCACACCTCCGTGGTAGCTGCCGGACCGATAGTCGTTCAAACGTACAGTCCAGTTTATACTTAGTGCTCACAGCAGTAAAGCTGAACCAGCTCCTGTCACGTGATGTACTCCGAAGATATCCTGATGTTTCTGATTGGCTAAAGTTAGATATACATTTATTCCTGCTGGATGGAAATGGTATAGCAAAGAACTCTGCTCATTCATTCCCTTGGCCTCCCAAAAACATCGGTGACTAGACACTAGAATCTGATTACAGATATTGTCGTTTATCACCAAGCATAGGAAAGTAAAATCATTAATACTAGGCCGGAAGGGAGTAAAGTTAGAATTTAAGGCTGGATTTAAGGTGGGGACATCGCAGTTACTACAGTCTTAGGCGTTTGCAAATATCAATCCAACCGGATCTTATCTGCCTGTCAGTGCCCTTGACCGCTGGTGTGTTCGCCTTTTATGATGGTTACTTGAAGCCAACTGCTTAAATTCCTGTGCCTAGTAACCATAAACTGGATTGGAAAATATATATTAAAACAACCCTTGTCATACGTTTTGCGGTCGAAGTACTTTCTTCAGAATTTCACTCGCATGAACTATCTAATAAATAACCAGTTGCCTTTAAATATTTGCTAAGATTTATCTTACCTAAATGATACAGAGTATAGTAATAGTATTATAACTATATTATAATTCGTGTATGAAAAGTGTTTTGAAGATTTGAGACATCAGTTCAGCAATAAGTAAACAGTCAATCTGTTAAAGCTTTTTCGAACATGAACATCCTTACTTGATTCCTTCACTTTTAAACATCCACAAGTGACAGGACAAAAACGAAATTTAGATGGCGTCACGTTGGCAGCGCTGCTTGGGAAAGTTTTCTGTAGCACTTGTAGGGTAATTTGATTTGCTATCTCCATGGAGCCAAGAAAACAAAGCAGTCTTCAAGGATAAAACGCAGAGAAGGAAAAAAATCCGGGTAGGAAGTTGTTTTGCTTCAAGAAGAAAATTGTTTTTCGAGTCGAGAGAAAAGAAATTAAGACATTTCGACTTGCATTTTACGTGAAGCAACTCAGTTCCTAAGGGAACATACAATAACAAGTCGGTTCCAGATAAGAATACTGCTTTTGCAGTCCTTGCGTCCATGTTTTATTAGCGAGATGAAACCAATTTGATGTACAAAGTTTCCTGCTAAAGCAATGAGAGTTGAAATATCAGTTGATATGTATTTGGCCATAAATAATGAAATTCAACATTTCATTTTGATATGTTAGAATATATTGACAAAATACGAGGATCACCAAAAGTTTGAGTAGCTTTATTCATTGTCTTTGTCGAAGAACATTAATTTGGTAATAACTTTGTAATATAAAAATAAATAATTGCTACAAGGTATCCTTTCTCGCTCCACCGTAACCAAAGCAAGAAAAACCAACCTCTTGCCCAGTCTCATTATCCATAAGAAGATGACAAACTCGCCTGAGAGGAAGGTGCGTTTTGTCGGTCCAGGTAACGGCAAGAAAGATCTGACCCAGAGGACAAACATGACCTCGCGCCGGAAGGGAAAAGTTGCGCGCGCGACTCGCGAGATATTCCATTATCAATGTCAATCTGAGTATTGCATTAATTCGCTCACACACTGAGCCAATGAGCTACTATTGACATTCATGCCTGAGGTAATACCGACATTCCTTTCCTAAGCTCGGTAGTTAGTTGGGTTGTTTAGTGATAAAATAAAATAGCGACTACTTAGCACAATAAAGCGTACATTAAATGTTCAGCTAAAAAAAAGTGTTTGGGAAAACGATCATTTGGTATTAAACCATCGCTTTGTTCATTAATACGATGGTTTTATTGTTTTCTACTTCCTGCGTCGGTGAAATCACCATACAGACGAAGTCTATGGCAGACACAAAATTTAATAGCGGATGATACCTGGCCATTACTGTTCTTTCCTGTTGTGCAAATACATTTTTTGGGTGCAAATGATATTTATATCGCCAACTTTGAAGCATGATTTTACAGTATGTTTATCTGCACAGCACCGCAAGCCTCTGATTTGATGTTGCGTTGAGCCACCCACCATTAAATTTTGTGTCAGCCATAGTTATCTCGTTGCTACGTAACAAGAGCCTGTTTAACAATGACACATAAGATTCAATAATACCTATAAACCAACATGGGAGTGAAGACGTATTAAAGACAAAGTACTTGAAAAGTAATGATAGGGTTTGACATTAAAGGTACAATTGCAACTAAATGGTGTAAATTGGACGAGTAAGTGAAAGTAATTCAAACAGTTTACACTTCAATAAAAGAATAGTTGAATTTCGTCGGTTTGAATGGACGAATTAATTTATTTCAGCTTCTTGAACTCCTGAAAGTTTACGCAATTTTTCGTAATTCTTTTTAACATCTTGTACCTATGTATATAGTTACCCTAAGTTGCCTCTAGCGTGAATTATATCCAACACCGTGGTTAATGACATTGGTTAATGACCAGGTTCATTTCTCGTCTAGTCACCACGCTACATTACCCAAAACTGCAACTAATAAATTTAACGTGTGGTATATGGATATTTGATATTTCTGCGCCGTTCCGTTATGTCCGAATGCACGATTGTGCCTACTTCAATACTTACTACTGACATTGCCTACATAAGTGCCTGTTTTGAACTACTAGTAGTGCATTTTCCTACCTTATTTTGGCACCTATTGCGCCGAATTATTACCTAGGTGCCATAACATTAAGTAATCTAGGAACAGCCATGATTTTATAAAATCTTATCTTTTCCCTTTTTAAATTTTAAAAGTGGTACCGCACATCATTTAGAAATAAGATACCTTCACTTTTAATTATCTCCATTTCCGTTTTGCTATTTATACTAAAATTGCAACCTAAATTGTATAGTAAGTACATATACACTAGCGATGTCCAACGTTTGCAAAAGAGCGGAGATTGTTTCTAGCTCCTTCCAATGTACGCGGACTTTGCCCCTCTTTAACCCGCAGCCGTGCATTGAGTTGCAGTGGCGGGTTGGTTACGTGTACGTTGCGTTTGGTTTACGAAAGCGCTTTCAAACCTTATGCAACAAACATCTGTTCATTAGTGACTTTTAAGCGATAGTGAAATGTTTCAAGAGCTGGTTGCTATGCGATGCCTTTGAAATTCCGTTTTCTTTGCAAGGCCAAGAGATGGAATAACAGATTGCTATTTCAAAAGAAAGTATTGGAAAATTCAAAGTTATAAAGAATATCTCGGGAATGGAGCACTGAAAAGAAAGAGTATTCGACTTAAATTGTGTTTTAGCGAGATACTTTTATTTAGTGAGCTTTAGTCTGTCTCTTACTGTTCACCACTTATGCAAAAATAATTTAGAATGAAGGGATGTTATGAGAACATTCCCAGAAAATTGGAGGCATGACTTAGAAACGGCCATGGAATTTCCTGTTTGTGTCCGTTACTGGATACCGACTGTCTGTTCCTCTGACTGAAGTAGTGGACTCTTTACGTAAGGTACTCCAAAGAGAAGGTTGGACATCCCTGATATATACTGTGTATATGCGTGGGAGAGAATCTCCTCCCATTTTTTTTTTCTGGTGGTACACTTCTTTGGATGCTGAAGTATTTTACCGAAATCTCCAACTCATTTTTTCAAAAATCAGTTTTGGTGCCTTAAGTTATGTGAGAAAGTAACGTTAGGTTAAATTAAGGATGAGTAAATGTGGAGAGTATGAAGTTAGTAGCAGATCTGGCCCACGACCAATCTCATGATTTGGGGTTACATTCCAAGCGATCAGGTGATAGAAGCCGGTTTTGGAGCTTCGCCAGATTGCACTACGCAGGAATGACACACGGGCTCATTAAAATATGAAAGTGCACGAAACTTTGTTCAGTTCCAGCGTCCATTGCACTACTAACGAAATTAAAATCGTTGCTTTTCAAAGATTGCTTATTTCTTCATTCATTAGCTATTTTAACCCCTAAAAGTGCACATTTTGTAGAAAGTTTCAGATTAGAAGTTTCTTCAGTGTAATCAATTGTCTAAGCAACATATTAATGACCTATGCGTACAAATTTGTTATATTTTTTCCTGGCACTTTTATTTTGGAAAAATAACAAGTGAATGTGTTGCTACAACAAAAAACAGGAGTGGAGCTGTTAGGGTTCTGTGTGGCAGTGGTATCGTTGGACTGCGTTAATGTTCATTATTGTGCTTTTAGCTATCTTCTTTAGCAACATGTTAATGATAATGATATAGCCTGCTGCTATTAACACCAAAGTAACTGCAAAACGTTTTGGACATCGTTTTAACACTGTGTATACTTTAAGAAAAACTCCGTTGCACTCACCTGGTATTGTTAACTCACTCTTATACAAACTTTTTCAAACTCTTATTCTTGTGCCTACTTCATCTTAATCGAGATAAACATTTGCAGAAAATTATTTTATTACATATTTCTTCTTAGGTACAAGCAAGACTAGGTGAACACAGTAGGCGTAAGCGATAGTAAAATCTAAAACATTTCTGTTCCCATAAAAATAGTACTCTCTCTTGGTCTTTGGGTCATAATGAACCGATGAAGAAAATTCTAAGAATTAGTGTTAAGGAAGTATTTTGTTATTAAGTTGCATTTACTTCTTACTTAACGCAGATAAATTACTATTATGTAACGTAACATTGGTGTTGATTATATAAGCAAAAAGTGGCGGTGGTTCCTTTGACCATAAAAACTAGTAGTAGTAACATGATGAATGCCCTCAATATTAGTCATTTTCAACACAGTATGCAAAGTGTTTTATTTACAATTCATTGAAAAGCAGATTTTAGATCATTCACACTGGATATGGCATATCTGGTTGGACCAGCTGTTTGTTTGATTATGTCTGCATTGGATGCTCTTCCATGTTGTGGAAAGGGTACTAAACTCCAATGGCTGTTTTTATACTTCGATTGAACTACTTCCACATTTCACAAATTCACTTCTAACCTCATTATGTGAAGAACAATCTTTTGATTCCGATGTAGGGCGAATGCTGTCTTCACTAGTACGGTTTTCTTCTTCGAAATATTCTCCAAAGTATCGGACACATTGCCTAATGCTTCCAATTCAGTTTTAGTGGAGCAACGTTTTGCCATAATATCACCATTCACTACCATAACTAAAATTGCGTCCTCTTTCATCACTCAATATGACGTAATTGATCTGTATTATGCAGCATTTATTTCAACAATGTATTTCCTTTGTTGAAAAAGCAAACCGCCGTTACATTGTGGCGTACATTGACATACCTATGGATTTGGACATATTGGAACGTGAAATTTAATGGAAAACGTGTAGTAATTAGTTTTAAAAGTAATCGGGTCACTATGATCCAAGGAACACAAGTGTAACAATTTCAATTATGAAATTACGTAATACGTATTTATTTTAAATTCAGGTTTTTAACGGTAGTATATATGAAGAGAAACAAATATATAAAATTACAGGTATTAGCTATTAAATTTAAATTAGTATCACAAATGTAAATTTCTTGTCGAGTCATATTGACCCAAAGATAACGGCAGGGTTAAGGACCGGTCACTATGCGATGACTTTGAAATTCCGTTCTCTTTGCAAGGACAAGAGGGGGGTGGGAGAAAAGGGAAAAAAATATCTTATTTGAGAAAAGTTATCGAAAATTCTCAAACCAAGAACAAAAGATATATTAAAGAAATATATCAAAGAAAAAACAAGAAAGAAAAAAGGTTGTTTTAGCGAGATCTAACAGTTTCTGTATAGTAAGTTTAACGAATTTGGGTTTTAACCGATTTTTCGTTTTTGACCTACGCTGCGCGCGCGCGCGCACACACACGCACGCAGACCTCTTACTAAAAAAAGGCTTTTTTTGGTTTCAGGTGTCCTCAGTGCATATATTTTCAGTGAAATCTCGACATCGAATTTTTGGATAGTATAAAATATCCTGTCTCTTATACAGTTACAAGTAAAAATGTAATGGAGTACTTGATTTCTTGGTAACCTCGAATATGTCGAAGATATTCTTAATTTCTTTCATCTACCGAAAATAACTCCTATTTTAGGTTTGTTTTCATGATTACACACATCAGAGTGTGCATTGGGTAAAGTCAGGGCTTCATCATGGCTCCTGGCGTCAATTTAATATCTTAGAAAGAAGTTCAACGTTGGCGAAACTCGTAGCATTCGCGACATCGTGAGATCAAGCCTAGTAACCGGGTTCAGGAGTACAGTGGCAATAGTTGCTACTCATCAGCGTTGCCAAATCGCTTACAGCTGTGCATTCGGAGTGTTGTTAAAGATTCTGCTTTTAGAGTTACACTTCAGAGCTACCGTCCACGCGACCAGTTGGCACTCTAAAAGGCAGTGGGATTTTCTATACATTACTTCATTTCCCAAAACAGTTGACCGTTTCTTCTTGCGCTTAAGGAGGTTCCTGGAGCTGAGTAGTGCCATCTCGACCAAAGCACTTCGAGAAATGCTTGCCTCCAAGATATTTTACTTATTTCTGCCTCGGGCTTCGAGGACTCTCTTACAGACAGTTGCATAATGCCTGTGGCCTATAGTGAGATAAGTTGTTTGTTACGTTCGAGGAGCTGCATTAGTGACATTTATTACTGTTCTTTACTTTCTGAATGTTCTGTAAGCGTTGTTGCTGATCGATCTTTTTAATAAATACATTTTTAAAAATCTCCTGAGAGCAGAATTTGATGAGCTGACAGTAGGTCTTGGAGTTCGCGGGCATACGTTGGTAAAATGCAAGGAAGCCTCTACATGCAGACACTGTAATAATAAAGAGGTTATGTATATGCTCTGATTATCCTGGAATGGATGTGCGAATAAAGTCGTTTAAGATCAGCAATCGAGAGGGAGAATTTTAAATTAGTTAAAAGATCCCTAGCGCTATATGTGGAACGATATTTTATAAATTAGACGTAATGAAGATTAAATACTAGAATAAATCAAAGGTTTTAGTGTTGACCAACCCACTTGTAATGTTGCTACACTGAACATTGTGTGTTATTTGCAGCTGCTCGCTGTTTGTAGCGCAAGGGTGGTGGAAGCCACTTGTCTTACTGTTCATGATGCCGTTTGTCGTCTCGTGGGCGTGGGTGATGCACTGATATATCTACGTTTAACTTCCAAACCTTACCTTGCTTTCCCTCTACCAAAATGTCAATATTCCCTCTTTCAGAGTTGCGATTCTTACACAATTTTTAAATAATTACCTATTCCAATATTTGAATCGTTGCAATCTTACTATGATTTAATCACTTCACATTAAATATTGACTCTTATTACCCGTCATCTGCGTTGGTGCTTTTTTATGAACTACGTGCACATACATATAGGTATTTACTTTGAGTAATAATTGCCAGTGGAGTGCACACTATCTTCATTCCCATTCATATACATATGTAATCTCTAAGACTTTATACCATTAATGACCGGTGAAAACACGTGGTTTGTTAAATACATCCAAAACATCTAAGGGCAATGCTGCAATTAAGGAGAACATCTTAATACAAGTACCGGTTTCGTTGCATTCTATAAAATATATTGAATTACATATACACAGAGGAAAGCCAATAAAGTGCTGGTAAGACTAACGTAATAATGTGCTAACGATTTTAAACATGCTGCAATTGGAGTATTTTAACATCAGCTACTGAACCTAGAGAGTAAACTAAGGACTAAGTTAATATGTGCACCAAGTATGAAAATGTAAGTGTTGTGTCCAAAATTTGTCAAATTAAATTGTTTGGTATGATTTGCCTATATCCAGAATATTGTTAATGTTCTCTTGACGCACTGGAAATGGACATCGTATTTTAGGAATGTCTGATCTACAAGAATAAAATCCATCAGCAGAGAAATACGACGTGAATATGAAAAGCGACCAGGAGTCAGTAAATCATGTTTCGCCCGTCCATTTATTTATTCTCAAGGGAGATAATCACACACATGTTGGAGAAAGTCTTTCATACACACATATATATGCAAAGGGAAATCAATATCCGATTCGCGGCTGTACGACCCACCCCACTGGAGAGGCACAATGTCTGCATTGCGACTCACATTCTCGTAACCCCTGTTTATGACAGGTAGTGGTCACCAATTTTATATTAACTGAGCAAAACTTTCCTTCTTGGCTGCCGCAGCATCAACAAACTGGCTTTCTTCCTATTGATTTTTAAATACTTTCATTAACTTCTTCTCGAGAGCTGTTATTTCGTAACAAGGGGTGACATTTTGGTCGGCGATATGTTGGTAGTTCAACCCTCTAATACACAGTGTTGCCCTGAGGCAACAAAGATGTTGAGTCAAAAGTTTCAGAAAATTTAAACTGTTATTGTTATATTATACTTACTGGTATTTGATAAACTATAAGTATTAGTAGCTATTTTATATCCTAAATATATTAATTTATTTTAGTACTATTACAGCTCTTTTCAAAAACAAAAAGTAAAATCCATGCAACTGCGTCAAATGTAACACCGTGCCATCACACCGGTATTTTACAGGGGGCCCTCCCCATCCTTTACCACATGTGTATTTGACTGCGGTCCCTGGGATTCAAACTCGAAGTTGACATTTGAATGAATGGGAAGTCCATTTCGTTTGATCTTAACAATTATGGCTATTCGAATAGTTTCCTTTAAGTTGCCTGTGATAGGGATACATAATAGATATTTATACAACGATCCTATAACGGAAGTTATTAAGACCCGAGTATCGAGTAACTTTCGACGCGAGCGAGCGGCGGAAACTTCGAGCGTCTTAATAACCGTTATGAGAGTTGCATACAGTAGTTTTCTTACGACATTTAGATATACAATAAATAGTTAATATTTAGGTGCATACGAAAGCAGTACTGATTTTATAAGATGGAGACAGAAGTGTTTATTAGCGAGTTTGAATAGGTGGAATTTAGTTGCGCGCATCTGATATCCTGGAGGAGGCGAGTAATGTAAGCAAGAATTTACTTACTGAAAAATCAAAGAAAATGAATGAAAAGTTGTAGAAGTTCATGGTTTAGTGAGCAAGAAACAAATTTAACTTCATTCTCAGAAAATGTGCGCATAGTTTACTTTGTAGAAGCAACGAAATCCCCAACCTTGTGGACAAATTACTCGGTATTGAAAACTACTGTACCAAATGTAAAACGCAGAACTGATATATTCAAGTATAAAAGTTGTATTACCTGCTAAAACAGAAATTGATTGGGTGCAGGGGGGGGGGAAAAAGCAAAAACAGTTTCAACAAACGAAATTAAAACCATTATTGATGAAGCACCTGGCAATAAAGGTATGTAACTATAACTATTTTTGTGAAAATAAATATGTTTATAAACATTATTTGCTAAATACATGAATTTGTTACAGGTAGCACTAATACTCGGAGTAATGGGAGAGTGTGGGAGACAGAGGTTACACGAATTACAATTTGATGTAAACGAATTAGAGCCAACATTACTAGTTACTATTACCAGCACAATAAACACATCACGAGGGTTCACAGTAACAGGAAAGTATTACGGAATCTGTAAAAAGTACCTACATGAATCTGCTCCCTGGAGCCCGTAGTTATTACAGTGGAAAATGGACGGCACAAAACGTTGGCATTAATGCATTTGAAACTGCGGGCAAGCAAAGAGCTACCTACTGGTGTCTTAACCTCCCTGACCCACAGTCATTCATTCACATGCCACTGCAACTGCAACCGCAACCGTAGAAGTCCTGCAACTGTTTGTAGATGATGCAGGTGATGACAACCTTAAAACGCCTTGGTGGTTGGAAGTCCTTAACCGTAGCTGGGGGTGTCTTGAAAATTAATGATCTCGAGCACAATACTAAAGTCCATGGAAACTAAACACTCCATCAAATATAAATGTACCATCTACTTTAACTAAATTTCGTAAGGCTCCATTACCAGAAATTATCTTTGCAAATTGCACCATAGAGTAGTTATTAATGATACAAGGGTTAAAAGGTGCATTTTATTTTGTGAGTAGGTGTGATTCCGAAACAGACCGCTGGCCGAGGAGTTAAGCAAGCCTACGAACAAAATAAAATCCGTTTAACCCGTGCATCACACTATTTTTTAGACAGTCCTGTATATATATGGTATTGTTTTACCTTTCTCACGGTCATGATAGCCTTCGGGTTGCGATGTTCGTTTGCCTTGCGTAGCATCAGTGTTGGCAACATCACTTTTACAAAACCACAATATTCTACATATGGGAGGAAATAATAAAACGACCAGAGTAACGTAACGGAATTTAATTAATTAAAATTATTAAGGGGTTCAGCGCAGTGCATATTCAAATTGAAATGACCCGCCATTTTAAACAAGCATTGTGTAACTCAGATTCACGACCTACTGGAATGAGGCGATGGTCATATTCCACAAGAAAACAAAGATGGCACTATCGGCGTGTTAAAAGGTTTTGAGCACTTTACAAATTTCTTAGCAGAAAATTATCAAATTTAAGTATAGAGGTCGAAAAATCTGTTTAGGTAGCAGAAGAGTGGCATTTTAAGAACGTTATTTTAAATTACATTTGATTAATATAGAGGTTCTAATATAGTATACGTTACGACATTTATCTAATTGGGCACTGGATAGTCTCGGGTAAAACGGGCAAGGGCCAAGTGGAGACGAGAGTGCACACAATTTGTTACCTGAAGACGACCCATGGGACCCTGAGGGCTATTGTTCACTTGCTTCACTGCACTTGGCCATTAAATGTTCCGGACATGTATCATTAGTGTTATTGCCTGAAAACCTTTATAATAGTCGAAGTGGAACGTAGCAATAATTGTGGAATAATAATAGTGATGGTAATAATGAGAATGATGATAATGATAATGATAATGATAATGATAATGATAATAATAATAATGATAATAATGATGATGATAACGATGATGATGATGATAACGATGATGATGATAACGATGATGATAACGATGATGATAACGATGATGATGATAATAATAACGATAATAATAACAACAAGAACAATATAGTGGTGGTGGTGGTGTTCACCTAGAAGACTACGCCCGCGCCACCGATGATATTCACCGTGGTTGTGGACGAAAGGTCTGGACCCAGTTACTCCAGCAGACTACAGCAAACCAGCCCGGAAGTTTCTTCGAGAAGAATTGTTTCGCAATCCGGTCGTGAAAGCTTACGCTTACCCAAGCTTCAGATATTATTATGATGATTATGATTATTATGATTATGATCATTATTAACATTATTATTACTACTGTTATTAGAATTGTTAGAATTAATACTATTACACATGGAAATGTGTGAACCTTATCGATTATGGAAAATCAATGATGACTGATGTGTAAGAGGTTGAATCAGAAACTGAAAAATTCAATGCCATAGCCGACAGTAAGCTTGTTGGCATAAATAAACAATCGATGATGACTACTTTGGGGTATATTTTTGTCAGATTTTCTTAATCGTGTCTGTATATGTGTGTGTTTATGTAACCTAAAATATTGTGTATACGCGCCGTGAAAAAATATGATGAATTGAATAACTGTACCGAATTTCTTATAGGCATATATCAAATACATAAAATACATTAATTGCCTAGGATGAAATTGAACTTCACCTACACTACTATTAAGTCAGTGACGTCCGAAAAAGTCAACTATTCTTAATTGTTCATTTTCATAGCTACGGTTGCAAAGCTTTGTTTTCTCAGAAATAAAGGCTCATGTTATCTGCTTCGTAATATCCATAATTGTAGATGGTGTTTAGTAAAGCACTTCGCGGTTCGTGTAAGAAAACTGTCGTATTGTTACCAAAATATACAGTTAACTACATTATTTTGCTCTGAATAAAGGTCCCCTTTATAGCTGCGCATACAGTTTTGGTTAATTCCGAAATATGAGCGACTTTTTTTACAAGTGAACATAATAATAGATGACCCACTGTTTTGTATAATTATAGGAACGTTGTTACAAACTCGGTGTTGTGTTTTAGAGGTCAGATCTTTTTTATAGTGTAGTATACAAGCTATCAATATTCATGTTAGCTAATAATACAAGGGACGACTACAAACCCTCTGTCTGCCTCACTGGGATATTCTGTTCAACATCGAAATTCGATTCGACTGCCATCAACTTTCCCAGCATATTTTTTCGTTTCTGCATCTAGTTGTAAAACAGATATTACAAACAAACGAAAGTAATGGCCTTTGCTTTGATGCAAGTTCTGCCTTTGTTGAGGTTTCCATGGTGATGGAGAGTGGGATCGAACCTCGACGTCGTTAGCAGACCCGCATGAACAAGATATTGCCTTGAGCTGTATGGTTACAAAGGACTGCACTATGACACGTTTTCAGACTTGGTAGACTGCGGTTTCAAAGCTCTCTGGGGGTCTTATTTTGAAAGGCAAAACTGTTGCATGCGTTCTTTTCCTCCCGCAAGGGCTAGTGCTGCCAGTTTTCCTTGCACAAGAATTTTCCTCTAAATCAGGATGACCTACCTTGTCTCTTATGTCTGATGGAGTCACCGTGTCACTTTACCCACCTCCTTCGTTTTGTGCATGAAACATTTCTCTTTCACTCATTCAGGTAAGCAAGAATTAGAGATTTGTTTTCGAGTTCCATGAATGCGTCATGACTCGGCGAAAAGTAAGTGGAGGGAAATCCGCGCGAATAGGTACAAGTAAAATGCAAGGATATCATGATTATTTAAAGAGGTCTTCTTAGCTTCCCCATCATTCCCTCTTTACCTCTCTCCAATGGCTGGGCGGTATTCATGCTACTGGCTGGACACTTTGGCATGAAAGGGAAGTGATTATTTCTGATGGTTCACTAAGTCATTACTTATTACGCTACAACTTTTGTTTGTTTCACACCATGTCGTGCGCATTAGAAGCAGATGGCCAGATTATTGGTCATGGCAAGCTGGTAACACAGTTCAACAAATGTTAGATTTATTGCATAGGTATTAGAAGAAAACCTGTCATTCGAAAGGAGGAACTGTATTATAATAAAACACTACAGGCAAACATATTGGGAGCTATTTCTATACAAAATGTAATTGCAGTATAAATTTGGAGATCAATCTAAAGACAATTTAAAGGTGGCTTTTCTACGAGACCAGGCTTCCGTCACCTTGCCCTGTCTTCATTAAAGCGCCACGCCTCTAATTCCGTATTGCAACTGTTGGCAGTTCATTGGTCAGTAGTTACGCCTCACCCCTTGCGAGACTCCATAAAACAAGGAACTGAGAGATGCTCCCAAATAGCGCATTTTACTAAATTCATTTTCTGTGCCTACTAACATATGCTGGAAGTGTTCTGTAAATTATTAATAACAAATCGATATTTATATGAATGAAGCAACGTGTCACTTGATATTTGAGATATGTCCTCCAAAAGTAAGCTCGAAGTGGACTGTATTTCATCATGTTTCTGCAATACGGTAATCGCGGAAGTTTAAGAGTTCAGGGCAGAGTCCAGGAGGTAGGTTGATAATAATGTAACTATTTCCGTGTTTTTTTCCGCCACGACACAAAATATCGGTTACATTCACATAACGTTGACGACCTTCTATAGTTTATTAATGGGGTGTAAATATTCTTAAGAAAGTGTATTACTTTCTCTACCACGTATACTAAGTAGGGGAAGTAAACGAAAAGTATCTTCCAAGGATACGACACGAAAATGTTCAACAAAATCCTCCCCCGCTTTAGACTAATAAAATGAATAAAATGTTATGTTTAAGATATATTCATTACATGAAATAAATATCCTGAATTTTCTGGGAATGTACTTGGAAGTCCTTCATTCTGGATGACTTTTACAGAACTGGTAAACCGTAAGAGATAGATAAAAACATCGAGGTATATTTCGTCAAAACACACAATTTGTCAAATCTTTTTTTCTTGGGGTGAATCATTTCAGAGACATTCCTGGTCATTTGTTTGAATTTTCCAATACTTACGCTTTTCTCAAATGGGAAATCGTTAACTGTTCTTCATATCCTGGGCATGCAAAGAACGGAAGTTCAAAGCCATCGCATAGCCACCGGCTCTTGAAGGATTTGAGTATCGCTTAAGCCTAGTATGTTCTCCTCTCATTGTAATTATAAGGAAACTTATAAAACACTTCTACAAATGTATCTCGATTAATATGAAGAAAATGGAGCATATTCTTTTTTAAGAATAGTTTGTACAACAGAGAGTAGAAAAAGTTATGCGAGTGCAACACGTCAGGTTTCCTTTTTCAATTTTTTTATATAGAGGACTGAAATTTCGATATTGAAGTTTTAAATAGAATGGAGTGTTTTCTCTAGTTAAGGATGTATAATAATGAAAACAGTGAAACTACAAGACAAAATGATTGCCGTTAATATTTTGTACCTCACTACACTTCTGTGAAGAAGGAAAACCAGTTCCTACTACCGGTATGGCTCATGCAGTATTCATGAAACAAGTCATCTCCGAGAAATCTTGTGTTTTTGTGCCGGTTTGTAAAAACTGCGATGCTGACTTGAAACTATGGAAACAAGCATGCCACACAAAAAAGTTGACCATCGTTACGAGAAGGAATTCCGGAAGAAAAGGCTTTATGGTGAAGTGTGAAAGACCTTGAGTACTTCAAAAAGAACATAGAGTTTATCCTTTGCGGTCGGTAGCCCTGCCGGGGGAGGGGGATTCCATCAAGTGATAAAAACTGAAGACTTGGAGATGTAGAAAACTTGCTGGGTCATCAATCACGCGGACAACAGCGTAATACAGTAAGAGATGGACGGACAGTGTTGAATTCACCTCGCTGGATGGACCTGTCATCTGACAGAAATTAATGTCCCCTACAGCAGGCAATGAGGCCTCAAGGCTGCACAAAACCGGGCCTGTCCCTCTCAAATCGCTACGGTTTCAATCATCCACCAAAAATGTTGTCCCACATGGGGCAATAACGCTTATTAATTAGCGCAGCTGTTCGTAATTGAAAAAATTCGAGAGGTCAGGCACACAACACACAGCGACTGAGGAAAACTACGGAGAAAGCCAAACAAATTTGGTCAGTAAACGGAATTTCAACTGGGGAATCTCCCGAATAATAGCCAATGCGCAGCTGTCGCTCAAGTAATTTGTTCCGAGATATGTACATGCCGTCCCTCCTTCCTTCCCTCCTTTCTTCCCTCCTTTCCTCCCTCCTTTCCTCCCTCCTTCCCTCCTTTCCTCCCTCCCTCCATTCCACCCTCCTTTCCTCCCTCTCTTCATTCCTCCCTCCTTTCCTCCCTCCCTTCATTCCTCCCTCCCTCTTTTCCTCCCTCCTTTCCCCTCCCTCCTTTCCTCCCTTCCTCCCTCCTTTCCTGCCTCCCTCCTTTCCTCCCTTCCTCCCTCCTTTCCTCCCTCCCTCTATCCCTATTTCGCTCGGCATTCAGTGGTGCGGTTTGCTGTATGCATATTACACCATAAAAGGACACCGCTCCGGCTTCCCTGGCTCTGATTCTCGCGTCGTCGTTCGACCAGAGCGGACGTGATTTGCTTCTCACTGGTGGAAAGACGGAATTTTCAGCCATCCCCCACGGAGCAGGAGATCCCGCAAGAAGGTGGAGTGCGTATGCCGGTGGTGCACAGGCTTCGTACTTCGGGCTAATACATTAGCCAAAGTCATCGTAGGGTGGCTCTATAAGAGGTTTGGAAAGCAAACTTTAGAGCTTACCGAAGACTGCTTTCCCGGAGCGGCAACATCTGTCGAGATTGGACTTTGCATTGGAGTGCCTGATTGGTGCTTGTATCAAGCATCGGTATTGGTCTCCAATATACAGCGAGCAAGGTCCCGACTAACAAGCAGTAGCGGTTTGTCAACAAGGCTAGAGCCAACACCTTCGGGTGGATATAGGCGCATCCTTTTTGGGTGTTCGGTCCTCTGTTGGCAGCGCTTCTTAGCAACCGCTGCTGAAGGTAAGTGGTCAGCCCGACAATATTATGTCTACTAAACCAAATCCCACTGCTAAAAACAGCAAAACCAGACTCGACAACGAGGACTCAGCAATGCCCAGCACATCTGGCGCAAACAATAACGTCTCCGCAAGCTCACCTCAGGAGACAGTCAACCGGCGACGCCGAAAGCCTATACAAGGTGGAAATGGCAACGCCAAACGTTTGGCATTAACCGGATATACGTCCAACCAAGGCGCTAAACGCGAACCAAATTCACGTTTAGGCCGAACCTCAGAGGTAAACTCTGACAGCTCCCGCGAGGATTCAGATGCGGAATCCAATACTGACGAGACCGTCGTCCAGTCTGAAACGTCCAGGATGGACGAAGACGAGGCAAGCTCCTCTGACATCTCTACTGAGGTGGACGAGGCACAATTTCGAGAGGTGGTCAACCGTCGGAAGAAGCGCCAACAGAACACAACTATCTCGACTGACGAACAAACTGGTGAACCAACTGGTGAACCAACTGAAAAATCAGACAAGCGGCATATTCCGCCTATCATTGTAGACGATTTCAGGGGTATGGTGGGCTTCTTAAAAGAAGTCATGCCAACACTTTCGGGGTCGTGCTCGGTGACGAGGAGGAAAAGCCGATATGTCTTTCAGACGAACCATGTGAGGGACTATAATACCCTCCTATCTGTCCTTGACAAGAAAAATCTCCCTCACTTTACGTTTGGTCTCGACAAAACTCGAGACATCCGCCGTGTCATCAGAGGTCTTCCATTAGATACGCCCGTGGGCGATATCGAAGAAGAGCTCAAACGCAAAGGCATCACCCCTCGACTGGTAAGGCAACTTACCAAACCGGGCGAGAACGGGGAAGCCAAGAGACCAATTCCTCTTTTCCTGGTTGTGGTGGAGAGGGCGTGTGATCCGGAGATGAAAATCGACGGAGTCACGTCTCTGTGCTACCTCAGGGTGAAGGTGGAAGCTGTGAGGAGCTCTTTTGGGCCCCCACAATGCTACCGGTGTCTTGGCTTCAACCATTCAAGCCATTTCTGCCGCAGAAACCTTAGATGTCTTCGCTGTGGTGATGCGCACCACAAAGAATCCTGCCCTAGACAGATCACAGATGACCCCACCTGCGCAAACTGCAAGGGCAAACATGTGGCCTGCTATGGAGGTTGCCCTGCGAGGAAGAGAGTGATCGCCTCCAGGAGACCACAGATACCTCAAGGTCCAACTCCCGCCAGAGGAGACCAAGTGAGACCTTCCACCTCAAATTACCAGGCCCCTCAACCCCAACTAGCCAACACCCCTAGAGTTTCGCAGGCTCAAACGAACCAGCGCACCTCGGGTAATCCATGGACCCGAGAACAACACCAGCAACCATCACACAACACACAACATCAGCCCCAAAATAAACCTCCCCCACAAACAATCCCAAGGCCGCAGAGGCAGAGAAAACCCCGGAAGCCCAAACGAGCACCCAGAGTGGTCGAAGCGAGGGATGTTTCCACCATCCGACAACATCAAGAGGAGGCTAGAGCCGAGGAGGCTAGAACCGAGGAGACACCAGCACCCCCTCCTTCCACAAACAACACCCCCTCATCCCCTACCTTTCAGCTCACTGACCTGCTCAAATGGGCGCAGCTAGTTTTGCAGACCCATGGGCAAAGGATTTGCGATCTCATCGTGAGATATAGCTCTGCGAGCGACTCAACAGCCAAGACGCTCATTGTAATGGAGGGGCTCGCCCTCCTAACCTCCGTACTTCAAAACACCGAAAATGGCCAGACAAACTAGGCCAAGCACCTCATTTCGGTTCGCGTTTTGGAACGCGTGCGGATTGGCTGGCCAGGCGGGGGAGTTATCCCACTTTGCCCGCACTTATGCCCTAGACGCTATTCTAGTTAGCGAAACCCACCTACGCCCAAATGCTCGCTTCCGTTTACCGGGCTACGTTTGCCACAGAACTGATCGTCAAGGTCGTCCTGGAGGCGGAACGGCGGTGTTCGTAAGGCAAAACGTAGTCCATCGCCCAATCCAGCTCCCACCCCTTCAAACATTAGAGGCCACGGCTATCACTCTGAACCTTGACGGCACAGAGATATTGATAGTCTCAGTATATCACCCTCCACGAAGGCAGTTTGTCCCTAATGACTACCATTCCATCCTAGCCCTTTATCCCAACGTCATCCTAGCTGGGGACTTCAACGCCAAACACCAACGCTGGCACTGTGGTCGAAGGGCGGATGCCCGAGGCAATTCCATCATCCGCCTCATCGACGCGGACCCCGAACTAAGGGTGGAGGGCCCGTGGCAACCCACACATCACCCGCATGGTCTAGGACTACCCTCTGTCATAGACTTTGCGATCATAAAGCATTTCCCATTTCACCTCACACTGACATCAATAAATGCTCTCCAATCAGACCACAACCCAGTACTGGCAGAAATCAATACCCGGATTGCCAGTCACGACAGCTCAAATTACACTCGGGAAACGGACTGGGAAGGTGTCCGTAACTGCCTTCGTACCTCCATCCCACCTAACCCCAGAATCAACGACATCCCAACTCTTGAAGCGGCAGTTTCTTCATTCACATCCATTGTGACAAGAACTGCCCAAAACCTGACAATCCGAGCTCCAGCTGCCTTACATCCAGACGTCCTCCCACTTGACATAATCCTCCTTATCCGTCGGTCCTGGGCGGCACGAAGACTCTATCAAAGGCATCGCACACCCCACAACAGAGCCCTATTACGGCGATTGCGCCGACTGGTCGGGGCTCGACTGCGTGAGCACCGAGTGCAAGCGTGGGAGAGCAAGATGGCCAGCCTGGACACTGAAAGTGGAGACGTGTGGAAGATCGCCAGATGCCTTCGAAACCGTCGTGGCCAATACAACTCGCCAATTCAGGGCACCCGAGGCCTGGCATACGAGCCTGAAGCCAAAGCCAACGTGTTCGCTGACTATCTAGAGCGGACCATGTGTCCCAGAGACGACCCCCAGGATTATAGATTCTCAGAACGTACCCGCCAAGAAGTACGTCGATTCTTACGACGTCCGCCGGAGGATGCGGAACGACTACCGGTGATACGTCCCAGCGAAACCCATGGTGCACTAAAACGCCTCAAAATCAAAAAGGCGGCGGGACCTGACGGACTAACTCCCCTCATGCTTCGTCACCTTCCCTTCAACGCCGTGCTCTTCCTAACTAGAGTTTTCAATATGTGCCTTACCCTGGGTCACTTTCCACGCGAGTGGAGAGAGGCTCGGGTGATATGCATCTTGAAACCTGGGAAACACCCGGTACACCCCTCCAACTACAGATCCATAAGCCTTCTGTCCATCCTCTCGAAAGTTCTAGAGAGGATGATCCTAACCCGATTATCCCCCCTACTGACAAACATACAAGCCATCCCAGAACATCAGTTCGGCTTTCGACCTGGGCACTCTACACCTCAGCAACTGCTGCGTGTGGTGGAGGCTGCTGCCCTGGGTTTTCAGGAACGCGCATTCACCGCTGCGGTATCTCTGGATGTGGAAAAGGCCTTCTCAACCACCTGGCACACAGGGCTACTTCATAAGCTGATTCACCTGGGGCTACCCACACAACTCATTCACATCCTACACAGTTTCCTCCGACACCGGACCCTCATAGTCACAGTTGCTG
This sequence comes from Tenodera sinensis, assembly GCA_030765045.1. Lineage (NCBI taxonomy): Eukaryota > Metazoa > Arthropoda > Insecta > Mantodea > Mantidae > Tenodera > Tenodera sinensis. The sequence goes on along the minus strand of CM060964.1, from coordinate 249,454,504 downwards.
GACGAACCTCCAGAATTAGGCCAATAAGAGGCGGAGTCCCCGAGGGCTCTGTTTTGTCCCCTACTCTCTTCAGTGTCTACATGGCAGACTTCCCTACTGAACCTCAGGTCAATCTAGCGCAATATGCAGATGACATACTACTATACTGCACCAACAAAAACATCCACAGAGCCTTCAACCCTATTCAAAGACACCTCCGCCTAGTCCAAGACTGGTGCCGACGATGGAGAATGTCTGTTAATCCAGACAAGAGCCATGCCATCCTGTTTACGAGACGTCCCACACCTGCAGACTGCCCCACCTTCCAACTTCGGGGTCAAAGGATCCAGTGGAGAGACACCATCACCTATTTGGGAGTCAAATTAGACAAAAGTCTAACATTTCGAAGTCACATCAGAGACCTATCAGTGCGGTCGCAGGGGGCCATTGCCTCACTGTACCCTATGCTGAAATCCGAGATGCCAGTCCGCCTGAAACTACACCTATTCAGAGCCCTGATTATCCCCCTCATGCTTTACGCCTGTGAAGTGTGGGGCATGGCAGCGGGTAGTTGGCTTCTGTGGCTCCAGAGGGCGCAGAACAGAGGACTTCGGTCTATCTACTCTGTCCCTTTATCCTTCCCCGTGAGACTACTTCACGAAGCCTCATCTCTTCCATACGTGGAGGATGAAATTAGGCGCCGGGCAGCAAAATTGTACGCCAAATTACCCAGCCACCAAAGCGTCCTGGTTAGATCTCTAGGCGATTATGACCCCACTACACGCCGCTTCAGGTCGTACAGGGTTCCCCGTATGGCTTGCGGGTATATCCCATAACAAAGTAGTTTACCCATCAGCAGCAAAAGCTAAACTACAAATAATCCCAATAAAGAGCTATTCGGTTCAAAAATTCAACCCACCATCAAAATTCAAAATTTAAAAGATCGAAAGATCTTACAAAATGTTTAAACTCTCTTTATCTCCACAGAATGCAAACATTGCTGAGTTCTGTGAGTCATCAGCTAAGGGGCAAATTAGCCTCCTTATTAGTTAAGCCATAACCTAAATTTAAAAACAACACCCTTAACCACCCTTTACTAAAAATTCTACCTGCGGTTAAACCCTATCAAGGGTAGGTACGCAGAAAAATATCGTCGGGCTGAACCACAGCCTGCCAGTATGTCGTCGTCGTCCCTGGCTCATTCTCGCGTCGTCGTTCGACCAGAGCGGACGTGATTTGCTTCTCACTGGTGGAAAGACGGAATTTTCAGCCATCCCCCACGGAGCAGGAGATCCCGCAAGAAGGTGGAGTGCGCATGCCGGTGGTGCACAGGCTTCGTACTTCGGGCTAATACATTAGCCAAAGTCATCGTAGGGTAGCTCTATAAGAGGTTTGGAAAGCAAACTTTAGAGCTTACCGAAGACTGCTTTCCCGGAGCGGCAACATCTGTCGAGATTGGACTTTGCATTGGAGTGCCTGATTGGTGCTTGTATCAAGCATCGGTATTGGTCTCCAATATACTGCGAGCAAGGTCCCGACTAACAAGCAGTAGCGGTTTGTCAACAAGGCTAGAGCCAACACCTTCGGGTGGATATAGGCGCATCCTTTTTGGGTGTTCGGTCCTCTGTTGGCAGCGCTTCTTAGCAACCGCTGCTGAAGGTAAGTGGTCAGCCCGACAATATTATGTCTACAAAACCAAATCCCACTGCTAAAAACAGCAAAACCAGACTCGACAACGAGAACTCAGCAATGCCCAGCACATCTGGCGCAAACAATAACGTCTCCGCAAGCTCACCTCAGGAGACAGTCAACCGGCGACGCCGAAAGCCTATACAAGGTGGAAATGGCAACGCCAAACGTTTGGCATTAACCGGATATACGTCCAACCAAGGCGCTAAACGCGAACCAAATTCACGTTTAGGCCGAACCTCAGAGGTAAACTCTGACAGCTCCCGCGAGGATTCAGATGCGGAATCCAATACTGACGAGACCGTCGTCCAGTCTGAAACGTCCAGGATGGACGAAGACGAGGCAAGCTCCTCTGACATCTCTACTGAGGTGGACGAGGCACAATTTCGAGAGGTGGTCAACCGTCGGAAGAAGCGCCAACAGAACACATCAACTATCTCGACTGACGAACAAACTGGTGAACCAACTAGTGAACCAACTGAAAAATCAGACAAGCGGCATATTCCGCCTATCATTGTAGACGATTTCAGGGGTATGGTGGGCTTCTTAAAAGAAGTCATGCCAACACTTTCGGGGTCGTGCTTGGTGACGAGGAGGAAAAGCCGCTATGTCTTTCAGACGAACCATGTGAGGGACTATAACACCTTCCTATCTGTCCTTGACAAGAAAAATCTCCCTCACTTTACGTTTGGTCTCGACAAAACTCGAGACATCCGCCGTGTCATCAGAGGTCTTCCATTAGATACGCCCGTGGGCGATATCGAAGAAGAGCTCAGACGCAAAGGCATCACCCCTCGACTGGTAAGGCAACTTACCAAACCGGGCGAGAACGGGGAAGCCAAGAGACCAATTCCTCTTTTCCTGGTTGTGGTGGAGAGGGCGTGTGATCCGGAGATGAAAATCGACGGAGTCACGTCTCTCTGCTACCTCAGGGTGAAGGTGGAAGCTGTGAGGAGTTCTTTTGGGCCCCCACAATGCTACCGGTGTCTTGGCTTCAACCATTCGAGCCATTTCTGCCGCAGAAACCTTAGATGTCTTCGCTGTGGTGATGCGCACCACAAAGAATCCTGCCCTAGACAGATCACAGATGATCCCACCTGCGCAAACTGCAAGGGCAAACATGTGGCCTGCTATGGAGGTTGCCCTGCGAGGAAGAGAGTGATCGCCTCCAGGAGACCACAGATACCTCAAGGTCCAACTCCCGTCAGAGGAGACCAAGTGAGACCTTCCACCTCAAATTACCAGGCCCCTCAACCCCAACTAGCCAACACCCCTAGAGTTTCGCAGGCTCAAACGAACCAGCGCACCTCGGGTAATCCATGGACTCGAGAACAACACCAGCAACCATCACACAACACACAACATCAGCCCCAAAATAAACCTCCCCCACAAACAATCCCAAGGCCGCAGAGGGAGAGAAAACCCCGGAAGCCCAAACGAGCACCCAGAGTGGTCGAAGCGAGGGACGTTTCCACCACCCGACAACATCAGGAGGAGGCTAGAGCCGAGGAGACACCAGCACCCCCTCCTTCCACAAACAACACCCCCTCATCCCCTACCTTTCAGCTCACTGACCTGCTCAAATGGGCGCAGCTAGTTTTGCAGACCCATGGGCTAAGGATTTGCGATCTCATCGTGAGATATAGCTCTGCGAGCGACTCAACAGCCAAGACGCTCATTGTAATGGAGGGGCTCGCCCTCCTAACCTCCGTACTTCAAAACACCGAAAATGGCCAGACAAACTAGGCCAAGCACCTCATTTCGGTTCGCGTTTTGGAACGCGTGCGGATTGGCTGGCCAGGCGGGGGAGTTATCCCACTTTGCCCGCACTTATGCCCTAGACGCTATTCTAGTTAGCGAAACCCACCTACGCCCAAATGCTCGCTTCCGTTTACCGGGCTACGTTTGCCACAGAACTGATCGTCAAGGTCGTCCTGGAGGCGGAACGGCGGTGTTCGTAAGGCAAAACGTAGTCCATCGCCCAATCCAGCTCCCACCCCTTCAAACACTAGAGGCCACGGCTATCACTCTGAACCTTGACGGCACAGAGATACTGATAGTCTCAGTATATCACCCTCCAAGAAGGCAGTTTGTCCCTAATGACTACCATTCCATCCTAGCCCTTTATCCCAACGTCATCCTAGCTGGGGACTTCAACGCCAAACACCAACGCTGGCACTGTGGTCGAAGGGCGGATGCCCGAGGCAATTCCATCATCCGCCTCATCGACGCGGACCCCGAACTAAGGGTGGAGGGCCCGTGGCAACCCACACATCACCCGCATGGTCTAGGACTACCCTCTATCATAGACTTTGCGATCATAAAGCATTTCCCATTTCATCTCACACTGACATCAATAAATGCTCTCCAATCAGACCACAACCCAGTACTGGCAGAAATCAATACCCGGATTGCCAGTCACGACAGCTCAAATTACACTCGGGAAACGGACTGGGAAGGTGTCCGTAACTGCCTTCGTACCTCCATCCCACCTAACCCCAGAATCAACGACATCCCAACTCTTGAAGCGGCAGTTTCTTCATTCACATCCATTGTGACAAGAACTGCCCAAAACCTGACAATCCGAGCTCCAGCTCCCTTACATCCAGACGTCCTCCCACTTGACATAATCCTCCTTATCCGTCGGTCCTGGGCGGCACGAAGACTCTATCAAAGGCATCGCACACCCCACAACAGAGCCCTATTACGGCGACTGCGCCGACTGGTCGGGGCTCGACTGCGTGAGCACCGAGTGCAAGCGTGGGAGAGCAAGATGGCCAGCCTGGACACTGAAAGTGGGGACGTGTGGAAGATCGCCAGATGCCTTCGAAACCGTCGTGGCCAATACAACTCGCCAATTCAGGGCACCCGAGGCCTGGCATACGAGCCTGAAGCCAAAGCCAACGTGTTCGCTGACTATCTAGAGCGGACCATGTGTCCCAGAGACGACCCCCAGGATTATAGATTCTCAGAACGTACCCGCCAAGAAGTACGTCGATTCTTACGACGTCCGCCGGAGGATGCGGAACGACTACCGGTGATACGTCCCAGCGAAACCCATGGCGCACTAAAACGCCTCAAAATCAAAAAGGCGGCGGGACCTGACGGACTAACTCCCCTCATGCTTCGTCACCTTCCCTTCAACGCCGTGCTCTTCCTAACTAGAGTTTTCAATATGTGCCTTACCCTGGGTCACTTTCCACGCGAGTGGAGAGAGGCTCGGGTGATATGCATCTTGAAACCTGGGAAAGACCCGGTACACCCCTCCAACTACAGATCCATAAGCCTTCTGTCCATCCTCTCGAAAGTTCTAGAGAGGATGATCCTAACCCGATTATCCCCTCTACTGACAAACACACAAGCCATCCCAGAACATCAGTTCGGCTTTCGACCTGGGCACTCTACACCTCAGCAACTGCTGCGTGTGGTGGAGGCTGCTGCCCTGGGTTTTCAGGAACGCGCATTCACCGCTGCGGTATCTCTGGATGTGGAAAAGGCCTTCTCAACCACCTGGCACACAGGGCTACTTCATAAACTGATTCACCTGGGGCTACCCACACAACTCATTCACATCCTACACAGTTTCCTCCGACACCGGACCCTCATAGTCACAGTTGCTGGACGAACCTCCAGAATTAGGCCAATAAGAGGCGGAGTCCCCGAGGGCTCTGTTTTGTCCCCTACTCTCTTCAGTGTCTACATGGCAGACTTTCCAACTGAACCACAGGTCAATCTAGCGCAATATGCAGATGACGTACTACTATACTGCACCAACAGAAACATCCACAGAGCCTTCAACCCTATTCAAAGACACCTCCGCCTAGTCCAAGACTGGTGCCGACGATGGAGAATGTCTGTTAATCCAGACAAGAGCCATGCCATCCTGTTCACGAGACGTCCCACACCTGCAGACTGCCCCACCTTCCAACTTCGCGGTCAAATGATCCAGTGGAGAGACACCATCACCTATTTGGGAGTCAAATTAGACAAAAGTCTAACATTTCGAGGTCATATCAGAGACCTATCAGTGCGGTCGCAGGGGGCTATTGCCTCACTGTACCCTATGCTGAAATCCGAGATGCCAGTCCGCCTGAAACTACACCTATTCAGAGCCCTGATTATCCCCCTCATGCTTTACGCCTGTGAAGTGTGGGGCATGGCAGCGGGTAGTTGGCTTCTGTGGCTCCAGAGGGCGCAGAACAGAGGACTTCGGTCCATCTACTCTGTCCCTTTATCCTTCCCCGTGAGACTACTTCACGAAGCCTCATCTCTTCCATACGTGGAGGATGAAATTAGGCGCCGGGCAGCAAAATTGTACGCCAAATTACCCAACCACCAAAGCGTCCTGGTTAGATCTCTAGGTGATTATGACCCCACAACACGCCGCTTCAGGTCGTACAGGGTTCCCCGTATGGCTTGCGGGTATATCCCATAACAAAGTAGTTTACCCATCAGCAGCAAAAGCTAAACTACAAATAATCCCAATAAAGAGCTATTCGGTTCAAAAATTCAACCCACCATCAAAATTCAAAATTTAAAAAGATCGAAAGATCTTATAAAATGTTTAAACACTCTTTATCTCCACAGAATGCAAACATTGCTGAGTTCTGTGAGTCATCAGCTAAGGGGCAAATTAGCCTCCTTATTATTTAAGCCATAACCTAAATTTAAAAACAACACCCTTAACCACCCTTTACCAAAAAATTCTACCTGCGGTTAAACCCTATTAAGGGTAGGTACGCAGAAAAATATCGTTGGGCTGAACCACAGCCTGCCAGTATGTCGTCGTCGTCGTCGTCCCTGGCTCATTCATCATGGGACTGAATCTATTGCCAATTAGTTTCTTTCTTTTCTTTCTCTTTCTTTGCCTTTCCCTCTGCCTTTGCCTTTCCCTCTGCCTTTGCCTTTCTTCCTCTTCCTCTTCCTCTAGTTCTTATTCCGGAAACAAACCCATATCGACTTCTGTTTTCTTTTATAGAGAAATTTACAAGTGATGATTAAACAACACTAATATAATCTGCTTGGGAAACAATTGAGCCGTTTTAATCTCTGAACACTTCGCAAAAGTTAAGTATCCGCACCGCATTATATTTTAAATACAAGGCAATTAAAGGAGGACGATTAAAACAGCAACTAATCTGAAGTTCCTGTTACATTCACTTTGTATCTTAAGCGGTAGTTTCGCCACAATTAAGCGTTTTCTCAGTGTTTCATTTATATGCCGCCTTGTGTATCTTGGCATCTCTCGTTATGTCCCTTAGCACGCGAACTTAACTTCAGTATAAACATTGTTACCATTGTATTTATCTTTATCGTGTTTCAAAAATACAGCGTAGCTATTATTTTCATTTGTTGGATGAATTTACTTTGTTGTGTTGTATTTTCTTAACATGTTAAACAAAATACCCATCTTCATTTGTTCTCCTCAGATGGTAGGCAACCGAAAAACAAAATAGGGGATTGATAAAACCTTATGTCCTCCAGTGAGCTCTACTATAGAATAGATCGGCCTGCAGAAGTTGAGGTAGAATGCAAATCTAATTTTTATTGCTTTAACTTTAACTTTGTTTATTATTTATTCAAATATAAACTTTATTATACATTTAACAGCTAATCCCTTTTAAAGTTAAGAACGTTAAGAACGTAACATATTTTAAACAAAGCTACTTTAGTTTGGTTTATTTAGATAGACCTTATATTAATTATAATTGTAATAACGTTTACAGCCTTCTCCAAAGCGCCTATTAATATAGTACACCACAGACGGTGTTATATCTGAGTCACTCTGTGCATGCGATTCTCGCTGGATATAATTGTTGTTGGAGGATGGTAGGTTTTCCCTCAGAACTAAAATATGAATGGTAGATAAATTAAATGCGCACGGATACCAGTTTATTTGCCTCAATACTAATCAATTCGTTTCATGAATTGTCTGCATTGTATGTTAAGTATTTGATCGTATAGCATCTTTACGCCCTGATTACTACGCATGTCTCGTTTCTTGATGTCACAGCTTTAGTAGCCTTGGAGGAATTACGCGTAGATCCCTTTTAGATCTCGTTTCCAAACAGGTAGCATCCTGTCGCCGCACCTGTTCACCCTCATCGTTAGAAACTAGTGTAGAAGTAATCCCCGACTTGCAGATAACAAGCAACAGATATCGCTTGTGCCTTTGTCGTATAGATATAAACGGGGAGCCATAGTTACATATTAAAAATGTGACCGGGCTGCAGAGTAGGCATCCCGTGTTTTAATAAAACATAATGGAAATACAGTGGGCGAAGCAAGGCTGTGCCGCACTTGGTATTGAGCGACGGGCGTCATTTCATTGCTGTGCGTGTGCGGGAGTTTTCGGAACTTTTGAGATTACAATGTTGGTCAGCACGCCTGCTCCGGAAAGTAAATAAGTTGACGTGGATGTTACATTCCGAACGAGTGTGCGTTTGCGTTTCCCCTGCATTCGTGATGTTTATGTTGTGTTTACTGCATACTCACCGCTGGCAAATGGAGACCGTGGAAGTAATCCTGAAATTAAACTGGACCCTTCTGAAGACAGCTTCACTGTGGAAAGTAGTAAAAAGTTCAACACTCGTTAACTGGGTAGGTCATATCGTTCGTTGAGTGAAATGTGCGATTTGATGCAAACTAGCCCGGAATCCATACGGATTAAGGTTACCCTTCATTCTTCTCAGGATAAGGAAAAAAGTCTTGTCCGGCTAACTCGCCGTAACTAGGGTTTGAGCTAGGGACCTCTTGAATATGAGGCAGGTACACTATAGAGGCGAGCAATGTTGGTATAGATGGATCGTATCCCTGCCATCCATTATTGTCTATTAGTAGTTAGTTTTCAACCTCCACGTTTGCAGTCATAAATGAACATGCATTTCTCAATTCGCCAGCGTGTTTTCACTATCATAAGACGACAAATGTAGTACAACTTGAAGGCCTGTGGACCCCAAACGCATTTGAGCATCATTTATTTCATTGTCCGATATGACTCGCCCAATTAAAGAACATTTATATAAAAACATTTATACAAACATTTTACTACAGCCACTGAGATAATAAAATTGAAGTTGATTTTTTTATTACTTTCCAGGGGAGGGGGGGGGGGGGGAATTGAAAGTCTTAAAGTGCTCAGTTTTATATGGATCGCCCTGTAGTATGTTACACTAAGAGTTTGGAAAGTTAACTTTTGCAAAAAGAAGAAAAAGCTTTTAAAATATTGGTGCTTCACACACGATTTGCTCTACCTATTGAAACTTCACAATATTCCTTCCATATTATAGTAGTTTCATACAAGCGAATCCAATTCACGTAACCGTACAATACTTTTTACTTTCTCTACTACATATAGTAAGTAGGGGAAGTATTGAATTTCTTAAGAGTTGACTATAATTGAAGTCTACTGTATGCCCTTATTCCCATTGTACCTACAAGGAATTATGTAATGAAGCCATTTTTACAAAAGTTTGAGTATCTCGATTAACATGAAGCACCTAGATAGAAGAATATGCTTTTGTAAGGATAGTTTAGACAAGTGAGAGTAGTCATGCGAGTCCAAGACATATTTAGGTCAAGTACCGGGTGTGTGTGTGTTCGTGTGTGTGTGTGTGTGACTAAAAGTATGATTTTTTTTTTAATATTCCAGTTGGTTTCGCTACAAGTAAGCCAAAAGACTTGCGTTTTAGAATGCAATAATGACGATCCAAACGGTTTGAGCCTCAGACCTATCCCGTCCCCGGTACAATTGTTCACTCCACCTTAATTTTGGACGTCTTGTATTTCTTCTTCCTTGTCATTTATAATTAAGTGCTTTTTAGGTAATAGGTTTTTATCTATTCTGTCTAAATGTTCTTTCCGACTCCTACGGCAGTTCTCTATACTCCCTTTATTCAGTTCTCTTCTTATATCTTCGCTTTTATGTTCAATTAGAGACATACCAGCCACTGATGCTAGGAAGCTTATTTCTGATGCTGCTGCTCCTTTTATCTTTCTGTAGCTACCCAAGTCTCTGCGCCATAAAGTAATATTGGCAGTGCCGCTCATTTTTATACTTTTGTTTTTGTTTTGTTCTTTTTGTATTGCCTTAATCTTATACCTCCACAAATATATTGATATTTATTAAGCTTTTCTTCCATGTCCATTTTTTTCTGGTATGATACTTTACATTCCACGTATTTAAAGCTGTTCACTCCTCCAATAATTTGCGAGTCAATTACAATTTTTTTTTTATTTTAATTGTTTTAGATTTGTTTTGCAAAATGTTTAAGATGTACCCATGTGACTTTTGTGTCATCATCAAGAAGTGTCCACATATTTTATTTGTGTTTAGGATGTATTCTTTGCATATTTTACATAACTTCTATGCAGCCAGCCGTATATTACTCTACTCTGGTCTACTGATCCCAGGGTCGCGGGTTCAAACCCGGCCCAGGCCGATGGTTTTTAAGTGTGCTTAAAAACGACAGCTCCATGTCAGTAGATTTAGTGGCATGTAAAAGAACTCCTGCGGGACAAAATTCCGGCACACCGGCGACGCTGATGTGATCCTGGCAATTGACAGCGTCGTTAAACAACAAAATAATAATTCTGACAAGGAGCCATTATCAAATTGATACAGATTGAGCTAGGGTTTGTTTTAGTGAGAATAGATCGAAAATGAAAATATCGGCACCTCAGCTTCTCTCAGACCAACGGTAAGATAAAAATTACAAATTAGAATAATGCATTAATACTATGCAATTCCTTGCATACACCGGTGTTTAAATAGTATTAAACGAGGGAACTTGCAGACGTGTGTTTTTTCTCTCTTCAGTTTATCTACTTTTTTGGAGGCATCCATCACTGGGAAAAACTCAACTTAATTGCGTCCAGTTTTCTGCTTGGTATATGCTATCTGATTGCTAGCTATCTAAGTGCTGTCTTGCTCTCAGATAGTGTAGCCCCCATCCATGCAAAGTTTGCTATCCCGTCGCACCCGATTTCTTATTCATAGAATTATTATAGAGCTTCTGGCATTTCTGCTAACGCATTGGGGTCCGTGTTACATTCCTCTGTTTTTATATTATTATTTCTCTCCCCTGCTCCATTTTATTTGCATAATTCACCTTAAAACTCTAGCCATTCTTGCCCTGTTATTGGTTTTGTCATATCTCCCTTGTGCGCATCGAGTGCTTTTAATATTTTTGGTCCATTTAAATCATGTTCCAAATCTTTTATATGTATATTTTTGCCAGTTTAATACAATGCAGCTTCTATACTGCTTGTTTGACTATTGTACACCATTTTTAAATTCATTTTTGCTCAATTGTCTTAACTTGTGAATATCTCTAATAGGCTTTCTTTAATCTTTCATTTCTCATTCCCAGTGCTTCATCAGCTCTTGTAGTATTATATCCTTCATTTTTCTTGCTAAGTTAATGTTATTTACTAATAGGGATTTCTTGCATTAAGAGATTTAATGTGTTACGAATTATGATTAATTCATGCACTTCATTTGAGCAGCTGGGTTTCGTTTCTTACTATTGTGTTCTTCTTCCAGGAGGCTAACCGATATTATTTTAAAGGTGAAAAATTGTAAACCTAGCAAAATATGAAATTACTGCATTGCGTATTGAATTCTGCAAATGTCAAAATGAAAAAAAATGCTTGTTCCCATAGTGCTTGATGCAGAAAACGAAATTTCATATTTTTTGCCTGTCTATGTAACTTAAAATCTATAGCTAATATTTTGTAAGCACGCATTCTCATGCATTAATTTTGATAGCAATACATCCTGCCTAAACAAGCATTTAACAAATATTTGTTTGTCATTTTGTTTGCAACGCGTTTGGTGGGAAGATAGTATTGACACCAGGAGTGGAGTTGGGAAAATAGGCCGCGGCTAGGGAAGAGATTTCTGCTGACAGGTTTAAGGGAATGCCTCCGAGGAATGTTTCACGAATCCCAATTTGTGGCTGTGATCTTCTGGACAGAACCACCGCGATACTACCAGCTGAGCTTTGTAATATAACACCCGGTCCATTGTTACACCCTGGGCCCGTTTTAGAGAACGGCGTCTCATATCCCGAGGGAAACCGAGCAAGTTAGTATCTACTGGAAGCTTTACAGTGGCGTGCAGTAAGGAAATTCGATGCCTTAAATAAGCCTGTTACCTCAATAAAAGGGACAGCATGTTGAAATATACCTTCTACTGCTAACCAGAATGAATGGAATTATTGAATTCTATCCTTCAGATTAAATACCATGATTTCGCTGGAATTACAAATGCGAATGTGGCTGTTTTCATAGGATGCAAGGCGAGCATCTCTAAGAATTATCAGAATCCGAAGTTTTAATTATTTGCTGAGAAACGTCTATTGCACTTTGATTAAAATCCTGGAAGGACGAGGAAAACAGCTTTTTTTGAAATTTCTGTAAATAGTAAAACTCTCCTTTTTCATTGAACTTTATTTATCTGGGGCATAATAAGAGACGGAGAATCACTTGCTATACAAAAGATGGGAAACATCAATCTATTATTTACAGAATATACCGGCATCCTAAATATTCGTTCTTGTACGCTTGTTTACCTAGACTGAAGTTCACCTTTGTGCGCCATATCTTCTTTTATGGAACTAGAGAAAATATTTTTAAAAAAACCGGTTTCATTCAAAAGACTTTCTCTAAGTTTTATCGTTTATTATTAGGTATACAAACTACTGTTTTATTTTTATATCTACCTGGATTTTAGTCGAGACAAACATTTGCAGAAATACCTATATTACACATTTCGTTATACATATAATAAAAAAAAAAGGCGACATTCAGATGTTTAAGAACTGGACGCTATAGCTGCTGTCCTTGAAATTCCACATTCTTTGCATTGACGTCTTGAGAAACAGCTGAAAATTGACTGGACTTTAAAAGAATAAAAAGTATTGAACAATTCGAACTGTTAACGACGGTGAAATCTCAGTATAGCATTTTTGAGTGCAGCGTAACGCTTTCTGTACTTAACCGTGTAGGTACTTGGCAGAAAAAGTAAAAATCGGCTTATGATGGAAAAAAATTTCCCTAATTTGAAACGCTTTTACTACGCTAAGAATAGAAGGCATACCTGTCAATTGATATTATTGACGCACTTTAGTTGGCAGCGGGTGGTCTCCTTTAATTTTCCATTTAAGTAAAGTAGCTTTTCCCTAATAGAATTTTTCTGCACAGTTGACTCTCTCGGGAACAATTGGGATAGACAAGCCCAACTGTCGTAAGGCACCTTCAACAGTGAACCTTATGGTCGAAAAGAAAAGCTGTTCAATTACTACTGGGTATAGAAATTAACAAGCATTAAACCCATCACGAAAGGAAATTAGGTTGTATTCTTATTGGACTTAGAGCAGTGACGTCGCAGATAACAATCACCCAGCCCTCGTAGTCTGCCTTTGCAGACAGCACTCATCCACTCACAAGACTCTTCTACCTGCATCAATAACCCTTGTCCACCATTTTTTTTTTTTTTTTTTTTTTTTTTTTGTATTGATAATGGGTTGAGTGTACCTAACATGAAACCAAATGCTTAATTTATATGCCTGGTTATTAGCCTGAATAGAAAAATTAGCTATTTTTATTAGTTGTACTTTCAAGATGGTGTTTTAGTCCACCTGTCACCGAGAACGGCGTTTGAATAATACTGAATAGAAAAATTCCTTAGAAGGTTGCGCATAAATTATTTTCCTTCGCTTGGATGCCTGAGATAGAGTATATGACCCAAAATTCGATGTACCTATATGTCTACTTTATTCCTCAAAACATACACGAAGATCTATGCAGGTTTATATTTCCTACATAATCAGTTTGCGAAAGGCGACGGTCACATGTGCCTCAATGTGTTCACTATCCCGTTCAGATCCCCATCTGCAATACTTGTTTTGGTATGTGAGCCCTGTATGAATACCAATTACATAAGGCTTCCGTCCACTTCGTATAGCAACCCAAGATCGAAATCCTTGATCCTCAATTACGTCTGATGTACTACTCAAACTATCATCGCTGTGTCACAATGTCTGGATGCAGCTATAAATTTCACAAACAAATGACTTACCATAAACTTTTACGTTCCTAAAGACAGCACCTTATTTGAAAAATGCAGCAAATGGAAAAAGCTGAAGCAGTTCCGGCAAAGCTCATATGGCAGTGGATAATGGGTGTGCGGATTTTATTTTAGTAGTCTTTAGTTTCAAAAATAGGTGTCAGGATTTGTGCTATGATACTCAACAGGGATGATTTTGCTGCATTTTTCTCCTTTCTTGGTTATTAACTCACACTTGTATTAAATGCTGATTGCAGTTTACGCTCTGTAGTTATAACAGTTACATATTATGACTTTGTTCAGTTTTCACTGTCACATCACTTTTCTTTGCGGTTTACTCGCTCGGGTATCGAGTGCAAGACCTCTCTAATCATTCGGAGCACTGGCTATGTCACAATTGTCGTCACAGCATCCCTGCATGGGTTTACGGAATCTTCCATAATTATCTTGTTGCGTCATGAGCGCTCCTCATCCTTCCACCCGGCCTATCGTTCCGCACCATCCACGTGATAACCTCGGCTCTAGCTGCGTCACATAGCTCCCTCATCAGAGCTGACCGTCTCGAGCAGCTCCGCGATTTGAAGCAAGCCCATCAAGTTGGACCACTATCAGCTTCCCTTTCTGGGGGCTGACGCCGAATGCGGTTTAACTTATAATTGTTAAAATCACATCGTAATTAGCTTCTAGGGTTGTCCCAGGAACTTTGCAGCTTTCGCGACTTTCCTTTAGTCCACCTGGGATAACCATACTAGGTCATCGTCCTAGAATCCGGCACCGGTCACATTTGCTTCCACCTACTTTTCCCTGAGATATGAGGCATTCATGGGACTCAAAAACGAACCTCTGTTTGGTTACCTGAATGAGTGAAGGTAAAATGGTTCATACACAAAACAGTGAGGTAAAGCGACAAGGTGACGTTATCACGTAAGCGACAAGGTTGGGCATCGCTGCTCTTTAAAGAGTTTCGGCAGGGGCCGGATTTCTAGATCCGGGTATATCTCGTTCACTGCGACGTCCATCATTCTCTTGGTTTTCCATGGCCTGCCGGTCTAGCACTTCATTGCTGATCTACACGCTCTTTTATGGCATTAGTTTTTATATTCCATGTCAGAGTTAATTTCTTCTAACTGCTTTATAGTGTTGTCTTTCAAGTTCATCGTAGCATTTATCTCGGATTTTACAGAGACAATTTCACGATCGAATTCGAATTTCTCCATTTCGGTCTTCATCTATGTTTACATCTCCTCTATTTTGGAATTCATTGTCATTTCACTTCCCATCCTATGGATTCCAGAATTTAAAATCTTCATTTCACTTTCCCTTTTCTCCATCCCGGATTTCAGTTTCAGCTCCACATTAACCAATGCAGATTTTATCTTCATTTCGCTTAATAATTTAAGTTCTGCTGCATCGTGCCGTTAAAATCCCATTCCTGAAACCACCTATGTACGGTTTCACTGCCAATTCACTTTTCTTCGTACTCGTGTGATAATGTAATGGAAATGAGCGAAACAGCTTCCCCTTCTTTCCGTTTCACTCATTCGAGCGTCGAACACAAGGCACCTCTAATCATCCGTAGAACTTTTGCAGAAAAAACTGATATGGTTATATAAGGAATATCTAAAGAATACTGGGTAAGAGTCAGATGCGCTCATCAGCTTTTTCACTTACTGGGCGAAGGCCCATTTGGTTTAAAACGAATAAATCTGAGGTGGATACTAAGGTCTTCAGCAACAGCGAGGATACTGAATGGGGCATACCTATTTTAGTATCTGTTTAGATTAGGCGAAATAATATAAGCTTTTCTTTAAGCACTTGCCTACAAATATCTCAGAAGTAAACACAAAGTGAAAAATCTGAAGCATTGCATTTACGTGACATAGATAGATAGATAGATAGATAGATAGATAGATAGATAGATAGATAGATAGATAGATAGATAGATAGATAGATAGATAGATAGATAGATAGATAGATACTTTATTTCACTGCTTAGAGCATGGCCCGGTGGCAGCGCTGTCAATATAATATACAATTCTTTACAATATGATATACAATTCTTTACAATATAATATACAACTCCTTACAATATAATATACAATTCCTTACAACATATATACAATCCTTTCATGCACTATGGTAACTATACAGGATTTCTTTTTAACCTCTCTTTGAAATTATTTACATTTGGAGGCAAAGTCTCCAGTAACTCTGCAGTCAAATTGTTCCAGTCATTAATTGTTCTATTGGTAAAGGAAAATTTACCTATATCAGTTTTCTGTTCCCTATTCTTTGTTCATTGTCATATATTTTTACCTCTTCTGAATACTCTTATGAAAATATTTCTGTTTACTTTATCACAGTTTGCAAAAATGCATTCGTCACACAATCGCGAGAAACAAAATTGAAGCGGTATTTTAGACGTTGGTTGCTGTTTAAAAAAAATAACTGAAACAGCGTTTTTAATTCAGGGGACTTATGGGAACAAACGAAGAATTATCTTAGTAGCATGCAACTTACTACTTATAAACCAGTTAACTGAGTGACGGAGGTTTGTATACAGTTGCTTCTAAAATATTAGAATAAAAAACCTAATCCACGTGCAAAGTGTTCTATAAATAGCAAGCAATGTCAAATGCTAAGGCCATGTGGCTATAGCTAAAGGCATGGTTCAGAGCATGGTTCTAGTTGATGCAAGGGATTCATTCAGCACTTCATGCTAGTTTTCAGAACTTTCTGGGTCACTGGAAATAAAGATACAACATAGCGGGGAGGATCCCTGAGTGGTCTAGAATAAAATTCATTAATGTCGTATTCCGCTGTATCATACATTGCTTTCATTAAAATTGGAATGCGTGAGGAAGATATGGGAATTTAAATACTATAGACCAAAGATTTGACCAGAAAATGTTAATTTTTAGCAAAAATAACGTAAAACATAACCGTTACTGTAATTCGGCTTATTCAGCGTGCCAACTGAGGTAAAGGTAAGCCAAGAATTTTTATTTCGATTTTCACTTGTTATAGCCAGTTTATAACCCCAAATAAATCTCACTTTATTTTTAGCATTAATAAATAACCTTTCTTCTAGAAAGATACATTGCTTATTAAAAGAGCAATTGTTAAAAACAGTTGTCAAACTGAAATGGAGCGCTATTTTAATTGTTAATCGATTGTAATGTGTGTAAACTGTTTTCCAGCGATTCATGGGATACAGTTGGCGCATTGACTGTACAAAAGAATGACCTGGTGATAATCTGTACAAAACGTCTTTATGTATGAAATAGTTCAATACAACTAAGCTAATGTTTTCTAGTGTTTTTGGATGAAATGGTCGTATCGTGATGATGGGATTTATGAGGCGAGTGATCTACCACAGGAGCCAAAGCTCCACACCCCCCCCCCTTCGTCCTAAGACCAGGGAAGCCGGCAACCCAGTGTCATTCCTTCCGTGGGTCTTTCCACTAAGCCAGTACCCTGTTTCCTAAAAAGCCCCACCCCTCTTTTGTTACACAGGGGACGGAAGTGGATACGCCACTTACGCGCGTCAACCTGTCCGGGAAGATTACCTATAACCTAGGTGAGGACGCTACTAGCTCTGCAGGCTAGCACCCGAGAAGTTGAGGCTTCTCCCAACCCCACCTTGACGAGTCAGGACGTTCTCAATCTCCCATGAGTATCGAGAACCACTACCCGACAGAGACCTACCCAATCCTAACTACTCCCTAAGGAAGGGGGAACTATTTCCAGTAACGTGAGAAGTACCACGAGCGCTAGGGGTACGGTGATGATGGGGTATGTTGAAGCCAGATGTAGATTTTTAAAGTATGCGCTTGCGCGCGCTCGTACAGCATATCGAAAACGAAATGCTGGATAAAACTTGCAGATAAAGTTGAGTGTCATACAAAGATCCGACACAAAGATTTTCAAGAAAATCTCCTATACCAAACTACGCTATACATGGAACCCCTGGAAGTTTTTGATTTTCTAAAAAGTGACCTAAGGATTTTGATTAAAATCACGAACGCGCGCGCGCATCAAATAATGTCTATATCTTGAATTTTCTGGAAGGAACCTGTTATAAGCACTTGACTACCGTTTCGGTTTCGTATATCCATCTCGTACCTAGAACGGACTCTGCAAACGCTTATCTTTTATTTCTCTCTCTCTCCGTCTCTGTGGGTGTGGGTGTGGGTGTGTTTTTTCCATTCTAATTTTGAGCACCGGTGGTATCGGTGTATTTGGCAAAGTAGTACGAGAAATGCATAAAATACCTACTAGAGCGTAATGTTTGTTTTTATTCCTACAGTTCTCTTTGGATACAAGTAGATTTCAACTCATTGTGGAATAAAAGTAATTATTTAAGAGATTTTGCTGGATAGAAGTGAAGCATATTGTCGCAGAAGCGAGGGATGTTCAGAATTCGTGAAACATGCTACATGGTGAAGACACACTCAGTATAATTATGTTTCATTTAATTGGAATCCTATCTGCGTGGAATATACAAGTGGAGGCTTGTTCCCTAGCGACGGCCGACCTCCCTTTCCCTTTCTAGTGATTAATTTAGCTCTACCTTGTAACGCAGCCTCTCCTAACATACGTACATATTATTAAATCGATACGGCGACCACTGAGAATACTATGGTCATTATCTCCTTGAGAAGCGAAGTTCTACATATTTCGATTCATCCCAAATCGGAATGAAAAGGACGTTGTTATATTGTTGCTTTAGAATGTTGCAGATGAAGAGGAAATAAAAGTGGAATTGAAGACGAAATTTTTCAAGAGATATAAGAAGATCCTTTTTAGATATAGTAAAAACATGATTAATCTGATAAGATACGAAACATAATTTATAATAAAGGCTCAGTCATACGACTATCTCCCAAAAGATTAACTAGTAAATTTAACTAGTGTTGCTGTTGCTTCTGCACAAAACGAGACATCTGAGATTGAATATTCATTCATTTACTATCTGTTTTATTTTGAATTTATTCAACTCCTTAACTGATCATTAAATGTAATATGGAACCAACTTATTGCAATTCAGTTTTTACAGGCATGTTGAAGAGGGAGGGAGGGGGAGAGGGATAATTAGTTCTGTCCTATTCACAATATCTACCACACGTCTATTAGATACAGGTGGTATTGCATTACACTTAAAAATTCCGTGTCGAAATTTAACCTCAAATACAAGTTTTGAGCCCTTGAATAATGACGATTATGATAAATGTTCAGAAAAAGCTCCGAGGGTGCGTGCCATTGTGTTCTTGAACAACACAAAAAAAGAAGTACAGGACAAATACTAATCTTGGTATTTAAGTTGAGTATCTTCCATAAATGCGGCACAGATATTCTCTAGGAAATCCTCCCACCCAAATTACTCTTCAAATACGCTTTCTCATTCTTGATGTTCTCAAACGACTAGCCTCTCCGTGCGCGTGCGCGTGAGTGTGAGAGGGGGGCGCCTCTTGACTTACAAATCAGATCTTCAGCTTTTGTCTTCGTTTATAGTTCTGCAGGATTAATTTTAATTAAGACCTAAGAACACTGTAATTAGATTTATGAATTATTACAATACAATCGGCTCAGAAACCCATATTACATATTTGCAATTAGAGGTATTTACACTCGAATGGTAATTACATTAAAACTGCCGGTTAACTATTATGAACCCATAAAGATAGCCGACACACAGAAGATCGAGCAGAGTAGATCAGAAATTTGAAGGCCAAAGAAATTACATTAGGTGTAAAAGCATCAAATGCGTGGACAAACTCGCCAAGAAAGCACATCGTGTGGATAAACGTATCAGACATAACTCGAAGAATGTTTTTTAGAAAAGCAGGTGCAAACCCCATGAAGCGACTGTGGTGCTATCTCTAACCCTCGAACAGCCGATAGGCTGGGGGAGCACGGACGACATCTGGTGGAGATCCAGCAAACTATTAGAGAAAATGCGCCCGACTGTAAGCGGGTCACCTACATGTGACAGATTAAGAAAATCCTGCGCTATGTGTGGTTTTCTTCCTACCTTGCTAGCCTTAAGTCGGACCTTTAAGTCCAATATGTGGAGGTTTTGTTGTTTCTGCGTTCTGATTGTGGGTCGGCTGTTCATGGTAATCGTTCTAGATCTGTAATATAGGATGCCGCGTGGGAACATGCGATTTTAGTATGGTGGTACTGAATTTTATATACACGTAAACACGGTCATCTGGGAGCTAAAACTTTGCCATTTAATTTTCAAGTAAAAGCAGTCATTTCTTGAAGATGCCCTTTAATTCGCCACCTCTGCATACACATTACCACAGTCAAGAAAGAAAGCTTGATGAAACTCTTTGCAACATCACAATGATTGATGGAATGGTGTCACCCCATAGGAAGAACTCGCACGTAGATCAGGCGACTGGAGGGCCAATTCATGTTGCCATTCTTAGCCATGAAACGCTCTCCAGAGCTGTCGTAATGCAGAGGTGGGTATTCCTGCCGTGTGAGGCGTGGCCCCGTCCTGCTGAAATCATGTGGAGTTCTTCACAAAAGAATTTTCAGTTTTATTGTTGAAGTTTCAGCTATACTGACGTAACGTTGGAAATGCCTAGTAAATGCACGGCCGGCGGCATCATCTTTATAAACATATACAGGTGTCCCAGCTATGTAACTCTACGACCTAAAATCTCCGAAATGAAACAAAACATGAAAAATCCAATTGGCCAGGAATGTACCTATGTCAGGGGCTCGCACGATGAGAAGGTATGCACAATCCATGAAAGTAAACAAATAACACTTCCAACACAAAGTTGCCCTTTTTTGAATGGGACATGTATGTTTATTCTAGCGAAATGAAAACTAGAGCTATAATTAGTGATAACACACTTGGTTTCACGTTTCTAAGCATCATACATTCAGAAAAAAGTGACTTAGAGGATGGCAACGGCGTCAGTTTCTGACGCAACGCATGTACGAGTGGTCAGAGCAGGGGTTGCTTACACTGGCCTGTAGCCTGCTGTAAACAAAGCAACACCAGCTCGGCAAGCTTCAGTGTACTAGTGTCTCCTGATCTGGTCTGCTCCACTGTTGTCATACTGTAACGCAATACGTTTCAGATATTCCTTTTCATATCGACACGTTAAACCCTGTTTTCATGTGGCTTGATATATTTGTCGTCATCTAGTCGATATGCCAGCCCTCAGTTATGAAGAAACGCTAGATGTTGTTATAATTTACGTCGCAATGCTACCACAGCTGTGGTGTTGTACGTTGAACGCTACCCAGATCGACGGTGTCCTTCACTTCGTCCCATTGCCAACATCTGCACGAAACTCACGGAAACAGGAAGCTGGGCTCCCACAAAGCGACAACGTACACAGACAACGACCGGCAATGGAAACGAAATTGCTGTTCTGGCTGTTGTAGCACACAATCCCGAGGTGAGTGTAGGACAGATGGAATTTTGCATAGGCATAGGTTTCATCCGTTCCATATCTCACTGCACCAAGAACTGTACGGGAATTACTTTGAATCCTGCATTGTATCCTGTCGTTTTGCATTTCAGCAGTTGCGAGATAATCCAGTATTCCTAAGTAATACGTTGTTTATAGACGAAGGTTCATTTACAACTCGTGGCCATGTGAATCTGCGGAACATGCACTACTGGTCCGTGCAAAATCCCCACTAGATTCGCCAAGTTGCTCATCGACAGTGGAGTGCCAATGTTTGGTGCAGTATCATTGGTAACCATATTTTAGGTCCCTATTCACATGAAACGGACAGCAATATGCATAATTTCTTCAGCATACTCACTATGCACATGTCTCCATATACGTTGTGGATGCGAAGTTTCCAAATACGTGGATAGGACGGGGAGGTCCTGCGAGATTGCCAGTTTGGCCTTCGAGTTGACGCCATTAGACTTCCTTTCTGGGGCGCAGTGAAAGATAGTGATCAGTAGAGTCTGAACCTTTATACAGGAATCAAAAGGTTGCAGGTTTGGACAATAGCAAGCAGGAGTCAGTTCAGTTAGTCACATGATCACAACACAGAGGAAGTCGGGTACATTTTTTGTAGTGTTTAACACCCGCTTTTACTACATACGGCACCGCAGGTGGTGACATTGATGATACATGGAATGAAGATGGAACACCGGTGGAATGAGATGGCGGGGTAAACCTACCCCACCGTCGCTTCGTCCACCACAAATCCCACATGCGGTTGCCTGGGATCGAACCCGGGTCACTTTGGTGAGAAGCGAATGGTCCAACCACTCGGCTACGGCGCAGCCGTGAATTTAGTTTGTCGACGTAGGAACATTTGAGTTATGCAAAAACTAACTCAACGTTGTCACCATTTGCAGTAAAATATTCACTCCCAAATTCTTGTAAAACTTCAGCAATACGTTAACGTTTCGATTTTTGTGCTGCAGGCATTTTACAGTGTGGAACTATCCGCTGTAGGCAGTGTGTTTTGTGCTGTCTTGTACTCGTGCAATGACGTCAGTTCTGTCCTTGTGGAAGTAACTTGTGACCGCTTCATTTCGCGATAGCTGTATAATAAAGGTTCGGACCCTAGTGATCAAGAGCCCCCAATGACAGTAGAGGATATGCAACATCGTATTACTGCGGCGTGTGCCGCAATACCTGTAGAAATACTACAATTTGTGCAAGACTCTTGTATCCGTCTCCAAAAGTGTATTGATGCAAACGGAGGGCACTTCGAAGATCTGTTTGAGTGACACAGTTCATCGGACAAGATGCTACTGGTAACTTGTGGGTGCACTTTCCATGCTAGATGTAATGCACAAAAATTAAGTTTCTGTGGGCTATAGGCCACTGGTAAATGTGTTTAGAAAAGTGAAACCAAGTGTGTTATCACTAATTGTAGCAATAGTTTTCATTTCGCTAGAATAAACATACATGTTTCATTAAAAAAAATACGTTAGCTTTGTTTCTTTTTGTTTAATTTGCCTTTATTATGGATCAGCGCTGCAGCACTATACAGATAAGTGAGAATTACCGGAAAATAAAACTGAATACAAATACAGAAACACACACACACACGCACGCACGCACGCACGCACGCACGCACGCACACACACACACACACACACACACACACAAAAAACACCTACTAAATAAGAACATGAGTCTGAACAGGAATGAGATCGACCTCTATAGGCCCCTCAGGAACAAACACACGGTGAGAATGTTGTAGATCTCAATCCTCTTCTGCGGTGTCCTACAGGTTGTCAGTTGGTAGTAACAGATCTTGTGGCAGACGACTGCGGATGCGGCTTGGAGGCTGCGACCTATGGCCCAAGGAGAACAAAACCGCACTTGGGACCTGGTGAAGACGACCAAAGAAGCGATGAGCCTGATGACGGATGAAGTCCACTATGGAGGGAATTCCAAGTTCACGGTGTAGCTGAGTGTTACGAAGAAACCAGGGAGCATGAAGAGCGAGGCGTAAGACTTTGTTCTGAAAGGACTGCATGGCCGCAATTTTACTAGAAGCTGGTAACTTTGTTGGAAGCCTTGTTTAGTTTCATGGATTGTGCATACCTTCCCATTGTGTGAGCCTCTGACATAGGTACATTCCTGACCAATTGAATGTTTCATATTTTGTTTCATTTCGGAGGTATTTGAGGTCACAGAGTTAGGTGGGACAACCTGTGTACATAAAAGTATATCCCGTTCGATTATAGCGCACCACAAGGTCACCATTGTAAATAGATAGATAGAGATAGAGAGAGATAGAGATAGAGAGAGAGAGAGAGATAGAGATAGAGATAGAGATAGAGATAGAGATAGAGATAGAGATAGAGATAGAGATAGAGATAGAGATAGAGATAGAGATAGAGATAGAGATAGAGATAGAGATAGAGATAGAGATAGAGTCAGTTCTTCATAAATCACTCGGATAATGGTTACCGGCGTAAGAAGCGGGTATTTTCTGCAGCCTAGTAACGAAAATTTTGTTTGTTAATCACTTAAGTGGAAATGTGCTTCATTAGACACCCACAGGTTGTTTAAGAACAAATCATATTCATATTTTGCTAAAAACTGTTCCGGGGAAAAATCGTGTTGACATCACGAGCTTACGATTGTTGCACGATCTGAAGCTTGTACGGATAATTTTTGAGATCCGAAAACGCTATTCTGCCCAAAGTGTGGACTTCGCTGAATGGCGACATTGACTGTTTGAATGACCTCTGGCGTTCGAACAGTTTTTGGTCCTGGGTAGTTCATGTTCAAGGTAGAACCTCTTGATTCGAATTTTTTAACCCATGGCTTCACAGCGTGAACTGTCGGAACAGGATCATGACGCCCAAGTTGAACATGGTGCCGAAATTTTACTCGTGCAGCTTCGTTAAGGATTGTTATTATAATACACCTTTACTGTCAAAATACGATGTGCTCTTAACCACTGCGCTATGGCAACTGAAATGGCATTGTTTGAGGAACAAAATAGAGGCATAACTGCCTTTCCAACTTCAAATACGATTTAATGCTAATCAATTTATAATCGCCCGTTTCTGCGGTACACCTGTATATAAACAAGTAAAACGTATATCTTGAATGTTTAGCCTGTGGACAGTTTCATTCATTCTGAGAGAATTTTGTATAATTTTGTACAACTGGTTAACCTTAAGTGACAAACTTAATACAGCAAAAATGCATACCTGTTTAAAATTAATTCTAATAACTAGGCAGCGAAGTTGTGACTGATGAAACAGGTTGCGTGTAACTATACCATAGGCTGTCGTGGTCAGCAGTATAGAGGGAGCAAACGGTAATCCAAAACAAACCGGTATGAATGCGACCCAACACTTGACGTACTATCTCACTGTTCAAGCTTCGAAGTGTTTCAAAAATAAAGTTGGTAATTTCATACTGCATTTGCTTTGTGTGGATATTTCGTTTATCCAGAGAAATAATTAATATATTACTGATAAATAATATATGCTTTTTACACTTAGAATTATTTTGATCTTAAAATACCATACATAATTTTATCAAATATAGATTTATGAAGAAAAATGAACTGAATATAAATGGCAGAGAGAGGATATCGAGCGATAAATATTAACCCTTTTCCCCATAATGTAAAGTTAAAGATTATCGTAAGCTTTATTTTATTTATCCTGTATTTGTCATTTATTTCGGTTTATTGTTATTATTATTATTATTATTATTATTATTATTATTATTATTATTATTATTATTTATTTGAATAGCCAACCGTTCTATTGCATTACAAACGCGAAACATGAGTCCACTTGAATTTGCTCCTATTAGCTGGTGCAAACATAGGGCTAACGTGAAGGTTCTCCGGCTGGATCGGCTATAAGTAGGTTTCTGAATCAGCTCTTCAATTCCCGTCGAGAACGTTTGTTCATATAGGACTAGAGTTTGTGCTTCACCGTTGCATGACACTACAAGGCTGTAAAAGTCAGAAAATGGAAGTAAATACAATGAAATAGCTGTGTGCAGGTTGACAGAAATGGACTGCTTTTTAGTTTAGCAGAAGTTGGAGAGGTACAATTTACGAATGTACGATTGAGTGAGTTTTTATGGCCACTTAGCGATTGTAAATGCATGCCCGTCACTAGGGACGACCGGGAAGGGGTGGACAATTTTACAAATGGAGCTCTGGAGTCCAGAGGACACGCTATGGGTGGGGGGAGGGTTTTATTTATTTTACCTCTACTAAAAGAACGGTGTCTTCCATTTATAGCTGTTTTTTTTTCATTGGGAGTTGAGCGCCAATATTAATGCCCAGTCCATTTACTTGCCTGAATATTTCACATTGCCATTACCTCGTGCAATATTCAGGCGTTGAGGGACTGGTGGACTTGGCGAGGTTGGTTGCAACAGTTTACTGCCACAGTTTCCGTAGCTACCACTGGGCATATGTGGCTAGCGATTAGTGAATAATTTCTGCGACAAAGTACTCATTGTTGCCAACAACGTCAACTTTTTGGTAGAATTTTATTTACCAGAGGATAAAATAACAGATGATTTTATTTTAACTTATAGTAACCCATTAAGATGTTTTGAGCGGTGTAAAAGGTAAGAAATAGTTCATTTATACACTTCATAATAATTAACTTACTAGCTCCAGCCCCTCGTTTGAACCAAAACTTGTACGTAATCTGAAAAAACTGCATGCGATTTGATCTTCTTGTGGTGTTAGTCAAGCTTTCCATAAACCAAATCGGGCCTTCACGTTTTACCTTTTCCCAAAAATTCGATATCGATATTTCATCGAAAAGCCTAACTAAATAAAAGTTGGTGCGTGTGCGTGCGCGTGTGTGATTTTAAAGCCACAAACGACTATTCAATTGCTCATTTAGCATTTGGGTAAAACACTGAAGTCCAAAACCCATTTTTCTCATTTCCTTTTTTACAGTATTTTTACTACACAAAAAAAGCTCCTTAGACTGCAGTTTTATTAGTTTGAAATTTTCAGGATAACTTCAGGTGTTACAATAAAAATTGCTGTGCACTAGTTAAAAATACATATTAAATCGTTCAGTAGAGCGAGTTGTTTTAGGTAACTTACATTGAAAAAAGTAAAATCAATAACGCATATACACAAATAGTTTCTTTAACTAATTAAAATTAAGAAACGTTTGCGCAGCAATTCTCAAGTTTGCATGTTAAGCTCAACTTAAAAATTTGGAAGTGAAGTGGTAAACCATAAGTTCTATTTCAGTGATCAGTGCACTGATTAGTAGGGGACGGATATATAATATACAACTATAAATATCTTATATACAACTATATATAATATAGATTTTGCTAATAAATAAAGAACTAAGACACATTCCGGAAACGGCACACTTCAGTCATTTATGAAATTCTATGTCACATAAAATACACATTTCTACTCGGTGCCAAACAAAGTGATTGACAGTTGCGGGAAGGTCTAAATCTAAATGAACTGGAGGGGATGGATGGGTCATCGTGGTCGTCATAGCAACGAAAGGAAGAGCTAATTAGAGCTAAGACGTTTCCATAGAAATGATACACGCGAAACCAGTTGACGTTATTTAACACGTGATTAGCGTGTAGCTAACCTGCAATCCATCAGTAACATAAACTGAGAGTCTTATCTTCTGTTTTCGCTGCAATGTATACAGTGTGTTCTTGCAGCGCCAGCTTGCAATCAGAATTGCCTGTATGCTGACAATTTCGTTTGCATCATTGTATTTATGTGGTTATTTGCCTTGTATTTACGTGTGCCTCAGTCTGTATCTGTAGGTACGTTGTGAGCTTTTGCAATTGTCATACTCTTTAAATGAATTTTAACTATGTCCAAAAATATTCGCAAAGAAAGCGCAACCAACTAAACCTACTTGGGAAGCGAATAAAGTTGTTTGGTAAGGTACGTTGTATCCCAATTAACCTTTAATTGGAGATGTGGGGTGTTAACAGCACCCTAGATGTACATAAAAGTTGACTGGTATTTAGGATTGCACGTTTGTCATATTGAGCGACTTGTTACCTTCGTTCAAATGGATGCACATTGTTGCGAAATCGTCGTTTGTGTTTTTAAAGATACACAAGAACGTACACCATACGTTTTAGTCAGTGGTGTGCTGATAACATCCCACCTACCTAGTAGTGATGACGAAAATTATGACTGTTAAAATATGATTTTCTACCAGACTTACGACAATTTGTTTTAAGTGATTCAAATATCTGTTCCATTGTCTGTTAACGCCTTTCTATAATTTTGCAATGGTTAAAGCTTTTGTAATTCATTGATTTGGGAAATAGTATGCACACTAATATTTGAAATTATTGTACACATGTTCTTGATTTATCAACTATAGATAATTATTGAAGTAATTAAAATTGTAATTGAATTCATAAAAGATTACACACAGTGCCCAATGTATAATAAACATTTTTTTAAACGCTTAACCTCAATACCGTATTTATGTAGGGTGCCTTGTGAACACCTGATCTCCCTAGTTATGTTATGAATGCTTACCTCCCTGTTAATAATTAGAGAATTACACAGTCGATGGTATTACTATAGAACATTGTCAAAAATAGTTAGGCTTCCCTCTTTCTAATATAATCCGATTTAATTTGGGTCGAAATAGAGGATTACATTGGGCGAAACAACCAAGATTCCACTGTGTCTTCTGTAATAAAGTAACAGCAGTAAAAGCTGACGACTGTGAAAAAAGTGATTACTCATACAAAGGGCGTAGTAAGTGCAGCATCGGAAAATGAGTTTTAAAGGAAAGGATAGAACAGCTCGTCATTTCCAGCAACAGCAATAATGCAAGCGATTCGGATATCAGCGTCATTTTCCCATTTCAATATTTCACAGGTATGTCTCTTTTGTTAACGTAAATCAAATACGAATTTAAATAATACTCGTTCTACATTCCAAGCGTAGTCCAACTCTCTTCGTGCACATAACCCTATCACCCTCTCCACGTGGTCGCGATAAGCGGCAACGTCGCCTCTATCTCACCGCGAACTGTCAATCCCTTTTTTTTATTGGCACCGATTATAGTAACATTTCTATGTAAATGTTTTAAATAATTTTTATAAAAACATTTTGTCGCTTTTCTATGTTATAATGTTCAAATTTAACCCCCCCCCCAAAAAAAAAAAAAAAAAAAGAAAGAAAACCTTGTGCGTTGTCATATGGGAGTGTAATTTCAATGAGCTTAATTCGCAAACGTATTACCTAGTGAGCGACCTATCTGAAAGGGGAATCCCTTATTTATGATGTGCACGGTTCACGGAATGTAGCAGGTCTTCAGTCATTACCCTTGTCTTATTTAAAGCAGTGTGTTTAGACGGTACGGTATCTCAAGTGAAGTGATAGGCGATATAATGCCAAAAGTACAGTCAAAGTGTTGGCTCTCGTTTTCAGCATATGTTGCTGAAGTTAGCGGCATCTTTACAAGTGATGAATTCTATTGCCAAAAATGTGGGAAATCAGTAAATGCAGACAAGCGAACTTAAGTCTAGCAACATTTAACAGGTGGTAAACATGGAATGTCCTCCTCACGCACAACTTCTAGACAAGTTCTTTTAGGTGAAATAGCTTCCTCTTCACATAGGTACCCTAGTTCCAAAGAGTTCCGAATATTATAGCATTTATGCAGAACTTTTCTTTCCTGCGATATTCCTTTATATAAACTCAGAAGCCCGAAGCTGGGAAATTTTCTTGCGAAATACATAAATTTTGAAATTCCAGAACAATCAATATTAAGAAAATTGTATGTGCTTGCCTGTTACGAAGAAATGCTTAGAAAAATGAGAATTAAAAAAAATGGGTGAGCATTGACGAATCACCAGACTCTAGTGGTACGAAAGTGGGGAAATGTTGCGACAAGTGTGGTAGAAAGTGGTGAAATATTTTCCAAAAGGTGTTTTCTGTTAGCATGTAGAGAAAGTTATGTAACAATATCTGGACTGTTTTCTGGCCAATCAAGTACAGTAATCCCATGTGTTTTGAATTTCTCAGTGACACTTTTTGCTTCATGGGATGGCGCTCTATCTTGAATTAAAATACCATCTCCTAATGGAAACCATTCACTGCATTGATACCACAAAGCTGTTTATCACTTCATTGTACTTAACAGCATTCATATTGCCTTCTACAACGTGCAAAAGCCGCGGTCCATATATTGAGATACTAGTAGGATAATTTCATGCGCTGCACCAAACACTCCTTCGATGCCTCCCCAGAACCTCTTCTCGCACAAGTAGGGTTTAGTTCCTCCACAGAAACATAGGGTTCTTCGCCCAATATCACCTTAAATTGTATATGCGAAACTTGTTGCTGCTATTTTAAAAATTAATATTAATAATTTCCTTAATTTCATTAAAATGACAATTTTCACAAAATAACTTTGAATTTCCGTAAACAAGTGTTGTAAATTAATTTGTCTTTAATTATAACTTACTGGATATAACTTGCTTTTTCCCATTGTTCTGAACTGCGTTTTCATGGCTGGGGTTATGTATCATCAGTGTCACCGCCTGCGGTGCCGTAGTAGTAAAAGCGGGCGTTAAACACTACAACAACAACATGGCTGGGGTTAGTTTCTGCGTTCTGATTGGTGGTCTTGCCTTCAAATCGGCATCAAACAGCCGTCTGCGAATTGTTCCTGCAGTAACTTGAACTCCGTGTTCTTTGCCCTCTGGAGTTGTGCTGAAGTTAATCGCCTATTTTCTTAGCAAAAATCTATGAAAAACAGCTGTGGTGACCCGTTTTCTGTCCATCTTCCATGCCATTTTGGTATTGAACTTTCCTTTTCTGCGACTTCTTTGGAAAATATTCACATAGTAATGCTAACACCTACCAATTTAATTGTTTCTGTCAATGTATTACTCCCTTGTTCCAGCAGCACCTCCACTTTGGCCCTTTTATCTTGGAGCAACATAACTGGTTTTACCCATGTTCAGTCTAGGCTAGAAACTTGCTTTATGATCTGATGAGTGAATGAACCGCCTGCCGATCTGTTAAACTGACCCTTACCCTACTCCCTTCTCATTCTGTCACTCCTTAAGGAATGCAGGTACCCGACAAAAAGGGAAGGAAATAAAGAGAAAAACCAAAACAAGATTTTAATAAACGAAAATATAATGGGGAGCCTACACAAAATACAGCAGTACCACATGTCATTTTATACCACATATTGTCCCCAAGTGTAATTTAAGAATGAATAGGGGTGTGAGAGTAGAAGAAAATGCTGCAGTATATTAAACATCACATAAAAAATAACCACATAACATTTAGCTAAAGTGGGCCTATGTATTAGAACACAAGTTTTGCTAATAATTTGTTCGCTACTGCATATAGAAAAACAAACATTCGTAAGAAGCTGGACAAAAAATAGGATAGTGCGTAGAGAAACTAATGTGAATGTAGCAGATTCGATCTGATGCGTTTTGCATGTAAACTACGGTCGTCAAAGTTTCCTGCTTATCGGTGGGTTTGGAAAGCCTAAAACATTGTTTATGGTAGTGCGAGGAGAGAAGCTGCCAGATCGCGGAAAAATCTGCTGAACATCGTGAAAAACTTTTGTTTGTAGTTCTTTAATATCGACAATAGTACACTAAAGGCCCCTTGGCAATTCGTGAACTGCTATCTACAGCAGTATAAACAGTAGGTTTAACAAGCAAAACAGGAAAAAAATCGCAAAGCACACGAAGTGTAGATTCAAACAAATGGCATTTGTGATGATTGTTCGGGGAGCTGGGCAGGGCTCTTAGAGGTAACAGACTAAATAGAAGTGCACTCACTCACTCGCTTTTAGTCAATTTCGTAGGCAAATCGCTAGGTTACACTACACTACTGTTCTCTGATAGCAACACCACTTGGTGATTTGAGACTAAAACTGTTTGATACAGCTGAAGGCATCAAAACCTCTTGAGTTGAGTACATGTTCATTCTGTGTTCAATTCGCAACACTGTTGCTGGCCTCTCGATGCAACATCGACTTTTATGTCATTTTTAACATGTGCACTTTGCTGCGGACGGTTAACAGAGTGGTGTATAATTTGGTCTCCCTGTAATAGTTAATATCTGGAAAATAATGTTATTTTAAATAAAGCTGAACTATCGGGCCCGAGCCGCATGGTACACTGTAAGCTATTCTCGGGCGCAGTTCAGTTTGGGCCGGGCCGAATATAACTCGAGTTGACACTTTACGAATAATTAGCGCCACGTTAATGTTTACTTTAAGGCACGTTATTGATCACTTATAATGCAATAAACGCTACAATGAAACTGAAAATATAAACACGTCCAATACCTTATGCAAGTGAGTGGCAAAGCTTGGATATGAAGCATGGCGGTTATTAGGCGCAGACTCCAAAAATATGCTTAGATGAAATTAAGAGTTCTTGCTGAACAACTGCTCACATTTAAGGGTGAGCACTGTTCCAACACAAAATTCTTATTCTATCCATTCTTGCTTTGGTCTTTCTGGCTCTCTTTCTTCTTTCTAAGCGTCGATAATTCAAGGTTTCCTTGAATGATTAGAGGTTGGATCTTATTTTTTATACTTCATTTGCGTCTTTACCATTTGTTCGCTTACCAAACTTAGTTGTTTTCCTAGTTAATCAGGACTAATTACTCTAATAGATGAAATTGTTTTAATTTAGAACTGTATAATTGTTTGTTTTTTATATGAAAGTCTGTCATGTATTTTCCTGTATTTTGCTATTTTGGTATTTAGATTTGCAATATTTGTATTATAACAAAACGACAAAATCGAGTCTGGTTACTTTTCTATCACTTTGTCTTCTCAACTTTTATCGCATACAGTTTTCTTGTCAAGTCTACAGTATTTTGTGCCATCATAACTCATTTTCTACTTCCATAACCTTGCTCAGTCCTTAGTGTCTTTCTTCAGTTTCCGTCTTTCATACACTCACTACGACGATGCAATTACTCGACGCCCATCAGAACTTTCACGATGACCAACGTGTCTCGCGACGAGGACACACGCGCACGCACAGCTGTCTCGCACTCGCTGACGCACTGACCGACTTATGTCTGTAACCGTAAACTCTACTCCTGTTATTTCCTTGTCTCCTTATATAGTCGGGATGACGTCACACGAACCTTTCTCGACTTCTACACGCACGCACCGGCAATGACGCAGCCAGATCCTTCTCGAAGACACTTGGAACAAAAAAAAAAAAAAAAAAAAAAACCTTTTGATTCTGCCACTTCGATTATTACGTGCACACAGCACTCCCGCGAGACAGCTTGACCCTGAACGCCTTTGCCCACTCGCCGGCACGGCATGTACTGTGAAGTAGCGTGGCCCGTCCGTCCGTCCTTTGTGCGCCGAATCCGACGTCACAGTATTTTTTATTTTATTTTCATTCTGTTTTCTGCTATTCATTATGAAAGATCATTTCTACTTTGTGCAGGGTAGTCCTTGTCCACGTTTGTGCATTATACGTAATTATAGATATTGCCATTGGTTTATAAAACAGTTATTATTGCACATTGTCTAGCTCTCAATACAAATTTCTGATCCTATTATACAGCTAACTGTAGTTTGTTGTATTATAGTTTCGTTACTGGCACTCTCAAGGAAGTTCAATGTTATTACCTGTTCTATTGGTATTTCATTTGTTTCAAGGGGAAACATAGACTTAATATATTCTTAGCCTTAATAATTACTGTAAAAGTATCCCTTGTAGATCTGAAAGAAATAGTGTTGAGTACCAATGCTATTGCAACTTGTATAGGAGAATAATGTTTCTGAATAATTTGCAATATTTAATAAGTGCAATATAAAGAGTAATTATCCACACAAGTCTCTTCGGTGATAACTTCTCGGTGGGAAGCCGATATCGGCATATTAGGCAAAGTATGCCTTATGAGTCTTGTCCTTGCGGAACCTTTGAAAATGTGCTGAGCCCTTGCTCTTACAATGTGGTGCACTGATACTACTATATTTATAGTATTACTTTGGCTGACTGTGTAGATCTCCATGGCAACAATGTTTCTCTCGAGCACAGCAATAACAAAGATACAAACAAATGTTAACTACACAATAATTTTGATACTTGTCCTTGGTAAAGAGAGGCAGGCGCTGAAAGTCCTTTTGATGGTCAGTGTTTTCCAGGAGTCACTTAGGAAGTGTAACAGACGACAGGTTGAAAAGCTCCTCTATCTTCCGGTTTTACGACCTACGCTGCAGTTTGGAATTCTCATTCAGTAGTCAAGGTCTAGATGATCGGAGGAATGACCGGACTAATGGAGTTTGGTGTTTTCAGACTCTGGATCGCTTTTGAAAGAACATTTCGCAAAATACCATTAAAGTAAGGTGTTAACGTTTAACATTTACAACCAATAAACTGCGAGAAGTGAACTTAAAAAATTAACATGTTGTACTCGCACGACTTTCTTTTCAGTCTTTAGGTACAAACTATTCCTACAAGCCTTTATTCTTCTATCAATGAGAGAATCAGTACACAGTATGCTTAAGCGACAGTCACATCTTTTAAGAGGGGGTCGTTCTGCAATGGCTTTGAAATTGCGCTCTGATTGCATAACCAGAAGGGGAAAAATGACTAATAACGGCTTCCCATTTGAGAAAAGTATACATGTTGGAAAATTTGAACGAATAAAAAGATATATCTTGGAAATGCCTATTCCATTAGAAAACCGTGTTTAATAAATTGTTTTAACGAAATATAATTTTTGTGAAATAAGATTTGGTCTATCTCTTGCGCTTTACCAATTATGCAAGTGTCACTCAGGACAAAGAGTAGGTACTTAAAGGTGTGCATTTCATTTGTCAAGAAAAATCTTAAACATACGGTATTTTAATCAAAATCGTTAACCACTTTTGGCATAGTCAACATTTTCGAATAATGTTGCATTTAAATGGTAATTTGGGATGCGGGAATGCTTAAAAATAACCGACTCGCATCCTGAATACCTTAAATACAAATTTTGGTATCTAACCGACTTTTCGTTTACGGATTATGATGTTGACAGACAGATGCGCGGCGCCTACTTGTTGTCATTCCCTCTTTTTCTAGAAGTGCTTTTTTTAATTTAGGGAGTCTCGAAATATTGTTGCAATTACTGCATTCCTTTGCTTACTATAGGTAATACGTAGGAAATTAAAAATGGTTAAAGATTGGTGTCCAGAATCTGGGGTGCAAAATCTGTTGTAACTTTGATGTAATTACTGCAAAATAAAGCACTGCGCTTGCACGTTTCTCTTTTATAGCATTACAAACTTATTTGAGGTAAAATAACAGGTGGATGATGAAGGGTTTACATTTGACTGCAGTTGCGTTGCATGGGTGTTGCTTTTTGCTCTAAAACATCATAGAATAAATGAATACATTTATGATATAAATAGTTGTAATTACTGCTAATGTATTGTTAAACGCGAGTATAATATATAAATAACAAAAGGAAAACAAAGTTTAAAATGAGTCGCTTTGCAGTGGATGTGTAGGCACTTTCATATCGGGAAAGAGGTTAATGTAACCACTGCGATATTTAACTATGATAAGGATTGTATTTCTCTGTTTTGTAGGTTAAAAGCCTGTCTTTACTTTACGGTTATCTAATAATGATGAATAGGATGTATAATGTCCAACGCCTCAGCTGGAAAAGACGTAATGAAGTGAGACCCCCCACCTAGCGATAAATTACCAAGTACAAACACATTATCACTGACACGCCAAGTAGTGGCAAGGTCATGTTACCGGGAACAGCAACCTGTTATCAGAACAATGACGCCGCAACACTTCCATTGGCTGGGGGAAAGTGGCGAGAGGAGATATCGCCATTACGTCAGTGTAGGTCAGCAATACTATGTTGTCATAGGCAATATCACTTCCTGGATTAACCTGAAAATGACAACTACTTCACGACTTAATAGTGTCTCTCGTATGATAGGACAAACGCAGTCTATGTAAATGTGTATATTTGTGGCAAGAGGCTCTTGAGATGGCAGCAAAAAGAAAAGAGAAAAAGGGGGGTTTAAAAAAGCAAGAATTGCACACTTCTTGACCTGTCCGTTTGGTGACGAAAGGTCTAAATTTGCAACTTGGGATGTACGTTACTAATTGGGCGGAAAATGAGAAAAAAATATTTATTTTAATGAGCCTAAGCTTTTGCTGCAGACAGGTTTTGTATATCTGTTATAGTTTCATTGTTATACATAATTACAGAAAGTTTACAGGAGATTTAAGATAATTTGACGTCTCATACCAATATGTAGCGATTTTAACCCTATCGTTGCAGCCTTTTTTGAGAGGAACAAAAGAACTAATGTGGGCTTTACTATCCAAAAAGGGGTACTGAAGTGGTGCGAATTTTCTTAATCTTTGTGTTGCATGCTTGAAAGATACTGGAATTAATTACCAAGTGTGGTATTCAATACACTTCGCTTTTTTGAGTTATTGTAATAGTCGCATACATGGTAGAGGTATATGAAGTACATCTTCTCTATGCTGTTCTATGTTTAGCATAAAATTAAACGAAACACACAACTATGCAGCAGTTAAGATTAGCAAACATTTTTGCACCCCCATTAATATCCCCAAGCAGGGGCGTAGCGTCAATGGATGTGAAAGATGTGTTACGTACCCTGCAATTTTCCTCAAACCGATTGCCAAATTGACATTCATTATAATTTTGTGGTAGATTCATCATTGTTTTAACCTCATTCAAAATCGTACTTTCCTATACATTGCGATTTGAATTCGCGCCACTCTGCAATAACTTGGAGTATGTTTCGAAGCAAAGCTTGGGTCAATGGTATCTGTCGTCAGCTGCAGGAAACTGATGCTGTGCGCTTGAACCACAGGATGTAATATGTTATTATACAACTCATATTATGAATTGTGCTAATATCATTCCATGTATAGTTTCGAATAGAGTAATTCGCGGTTTGTTTTGTTTGTGCTCTTCTCTTGTGGGTATTTGAGCACGATTTGGACACTTGGTTACTTACTATTAAAGCAAATGTAGGTTAAGATTTGCGCGGATTCTGGGACGAAGGTATGCACACAGGAAGTTACATCCATGACGTCGCAATGAAATTAGGAATAAACTGTATGATCGACAAACTCAACGTAAGAAGCTTCCAAACATCAAAATTTCTCTAAAAAGCAATCCTTTTTCT
Source organism: Tenodera sinensis (assembly GCA_030765045.1). Taxonomy (NCBI): domain Eukaryota; kingdom Metazoa; phylum Arthropoda; class Insecta; order Mantodea; family Mantidae; genus Tenodera; species Tenodera sinensis. The sequence goes on along the minus strand of CM060964.1, from coordinate 249,418,115 downwards.
ATCCCTTAAGTGTAGCAAGTAGAGGTATTTTACCCAAAACTTCGGTATTAAGATTTCACCGGAAATGCAACTTTCAAGGCGCCTGAATAAAAAGAAAGCATTTTCTAGGGGAAAAAAGGCCTGTCCCTGAGCAGCATAACCAAAACATGAGATTTGTTGAACATCAAACCTGGTGTTTAAAATTGAGCATTTTCTGAGGATGGGACAGGGAGTTTTTCTCAAGACAATCACCCTACCCTAAACTACCCTTTTTATGGAAAATCTTTTTGCTTTCTATTGATTTTTTTAAAAAAATAGCTGCTGTGATTTAATTAGAACATCATAAATGTTTAAGATTATTAAATAACAACTGTATATCGTGAATTTTCTGGGAATGGTCTTCGAAGTCCTCTTGCGTTCCGGTTGACCTTTGTGTAATTGGCAGCAAATAACTGCTACACAAAAAAAAAATAGATCTCGCACAAGGACACAATGCATGTCAATATTTTTGGTGGTTTCAACTATTTCCGATATATTTTTTGTTATAGGTTTAACTTTTCAAATATTAACGTTTTCAAGTAATTGGTTTTTTTTTTTTTTTTTTTTTTTCCTCGTGGAATGTAAATTTCGCTTTATCTACTAAGTTTCCATGGGGAATTGAAATCGATTTGAATCCAATCCCATTCTCAGTGCGATCCGCGTTTCCATGTTGAAGTCGATCCGGAATGACATAGATTTGGATACGCAAGGCTCATTCATAAATAATTCAAGCTTCTATGTTGGTCACTTGGTGCGAACCTGTAAAAAAGTTCTACGTATTTTAAGCAGCTTTTGAAGGTGGTGAATGTTTTTGAGAACATTGCGATATTATAGAAACAATAGAAGTGACTTTGTTTTATTACCCCACTTTTGCTAAGAAAACAAAATGACGAGCGTGGAGCCTGTTAAGAGTGCAGTACAAGTTGGTATCTTAGGTGGATTCAAGTCGATTTGAATCCGGTGGATGTTTCCGTAGAACAAATTTCGATCTGATCCTATTTCTAAGAGGATCGACTTCAAGGATTCAGGTCGATCTGAATCCACGTTTCCATGCAGCATTCAATCCCAAATGAGAACTCGTCGATTTAAATTTCCCATGGACTCGAAGTAATTGTATCGTACAACGAAAATTGAAACTGCGAATTTAAAGTGTATCTGGTTAACAAGAAGTAGATAGAATAACGAGGTTTTCGCGAGAATAGAGAACGTTTTGAAAGCAAGGCATCAGCTTTTGTTGTGGAATGCCGCAATTCCTGGTAGGCTGTAGAGAAAGTCAGTGTTGTATATAGACCCTCGCTTAGATTGTACATACATAGAACAAAACCACGTGTTGTGCACCTTGGTGGCTATATCCGGTGTTACTCGACATATTTCCTAAGCCCTAAACCCATAAAGCACGCAGCTTCACTTGTGATGGTAATGAATAGGAAGGACTCTCAAAGGTGTTGAGGGGCAGCCCAGCCCCTTTATGTGATTAAAGGCGTGTATGTGTCTGCTCACTTTGATTGCAGTAGTCAGCAGGAACAAATATTGACAATAGAGGCGATGTCGTGTCGTCACTTTTCCAACCAATCGCATGGAAAAGCGAAAGGGACGCTGTTCTTATTAAAGGCTGAAAACGCTTTGTACGGCTACTGTTTCACTCGGAGTTGGAATGTTGTACCAGAAACAGGTATTAGCATATCAAAGCAAGGAATGGGATCGAGTAGCATTCACAAAAAGCAGAGCCTTCAGTGCAAGTTTATTTCCAAAACACTCAGCCAAATGGTTATCTATATTTTGCAGGAGAAAGAAACAAAAACATTACCGGTTCAGTGATAGAACATTTTTTTTTCGACGATAGTGTTTTTTATCCACGTTCCACTCATTCTGCCATGGTGGGAATTTGAAATTTCAGCATACCTCGTTATGTACTTTACCGCAGGCATTAATAATATGTAGCGCTCGGATTGTTAGGTAAATATATATTTTATTTACGTCCTAATACGAACTTGAAACTGAGTTTAATATTCCGGATATTCACACCGGAGCAAATATTTTAAGCTTTGTTGAACATAAAAATACATTCTCTGATATTTTTTTGGGTAAATAAATATATTCGGATACTCACAAAAATCTCGAAAAGGAAACCTCTTTACAATACTTTTCACTTATTTACATAAACTCACATAAAAGCAGCAGCAGAACTATTTTTAACAAGTCATATTCCAACTTCTTTAATGCTAAATTACGTATGCCAGATGTCGCAATATGTTATCCATTATTGGGAGACCTATGTCAGTTATAGGTAGTATCCCTTCAGTTGGAAGAAAATATGAACATCCTGCTTTCTCAAGCTGCATAAGCTCGCAAGAAGAGAACGGGGAATTCCTCCACTGTCATGTGCTTGATTAACCATTCATCACTTCACAGCCCGGCTAGTCTATACATAGATATTTGTATGTGGCCATTAAATTGTATAGTCAATTAGTCATTTGTGAATCCGCAAAGGTTATAGAACTTTCTAGTTGTGTTATGGTGTTGAAAAGTAACATCGACCGTTTTGAGTTTATAGTGGATTAAACATGCCCAGAGTGAAAATTAGTGCAAAAATATGCTGCGGAATTTAAGGGTGTTTTGAGTTGTAATGGTAAAATCCTGTATTGTCAGCCATGTGGTAAAGTTATAAGGTAGACCAACGTTCACAGGTAATACAATATTTAAGTGATAACAAACATTCGAAATTCAATGTGAATTCTTCTGACAATCGTCAATTTTTTTGGGATGGAAATTTAAGGAAGCGAATGGTCGTACACTGTAACTCACTACTTGATCTCTTCCAGGATTAATGCCTGGTGACTACCACGTGCATTTATATTAGCTCAGCCATTCAGATTAAAAAATATATATTTTATTTGTTTTTGGCACATGTCTAACATTTTAGCACATAAAAAATAAATGTTTCCCAAGTTTTAGCGACTAAAAATCCGAGCCCTAATAATATGTATTTAATCCTCTAATTGTTGAAATGTATATTTACTGCTGTAGGCATACAATACAATCATATTTGATAGTTGGATTTAATGATTTAAATCTTGCTGTATTTACTCCTTTATTAGGCAACATTTGCTTAAAATGTAATTCAAGCAAACACTTCAGTGAAGGATTGTTTTCATCTTTGTGAGACAGCGCCCATTTTAATTGTGTCAACGCCTCATACCCTGGCGATAAACGTTAAACTCCCTGCCTCTACTAAGCTCATCTCGATTGTAAATATCTTCCTAAACCTGTCGCTCAAAAAGTGAACCCCATTGCTACAGTCGTAACGCATGAAGGGGGCTTATATCATCGAGAGGTACCTACTGCTAGGTGCAAAGAAATCTAGCCGGCATTCACTTTTTAACGTCTATACTACGTAGAGTAAGTAGGGGAATGCATTCCACCCAAATGTTCGATACTGATGTCCAGAAAAAGGTGTGTATGTGTACGTGTGCACGCTTGCAGCATAACTCAAATCTGATGTGTTGCACTCATAACTTTCTCTACTTTTATACTAACTAGTCCTACAAACTCTTATTCCTTTATCTTCATGTTAGTCAAGATAAACATTTGCAGAAATTATATTACTGCCGATTTTTTTGTAGATGCAAGGGGGATATGGGAATAAAGTCGGCTTTAAGCTATAGTGTAATCTTTTTAAGCTTTGAAATTCCGTTCTCTTAGCGCGGTCAAACAGATAAAGTGAATAACGACCTTCTATTTGAGGAAAGTTTAAGAACGCCAAAACTCTCACAAACAACGAGGAATATCTCCGAAGTGGTTTCATTCCACAAAAAAATGCATTTGGACATAACTTGCGTGTGTTAACGAGATATACATTTTTTGTACAGTAAGTTTTGATCTATCTCTTGCGGTTTACCAGTTATGCAAAAGTCATCAAGATTAAACAGGACTACATGAGCTATGGCCAGAAAATTCAAAATATGTATTTAATTCCCATGAAAATATTTTAAACATATGGCATTTTAATCGGAATTCTTAGCCATTTTTGAGCAAATCAAAATGTTCGACAAATTTTCCACGTAAAGGATATTTTAGTGTGGAGGAATTTTCTTAAACCTCCGCGCATCCTTAAAAACTATTAAACTTACATACCAACTTTTGGTTTTTAACAGACACTTCGTTTTTGAGTTACCTATTCACACGCGCAAACACGCACACACAAGCGTAACATTTAGTAATAAATATTTTAGGATCTTCATTTTATCCGTACCCAAACATTTCATGTGTAATTTAAACACAATTTTATTTGTCCTGAGTAATCATATGTTCCCTCTCACTAGTTACATTTCGAGCTTTTTGTGCTCGTAATATGCAGTTTGCTGGTCTGTGTATTCCATCGTGTTTTACTGTTTGTCCCAGCATTTAGGTTACTGCCAAGATTAATGTAAATTCACTTGAGAAACTCCAGTACAAGAATCATATTAAAAAGCCACGAATATCCTATGCAGGAGACGAACCCCTGACACAGTACCACGAAAAATTCAAGCCACACATTTACGAATCTTATGTTTGGCTTCGATTGGCAACGGAGAGAAATAATTTCCTGTGAAGAAAGTTTAATTTAGGATTCCAGTCCTCTGGACCTTTCTGCGCGAGAAATTCAGTTTTTGCCACAAGGGAAAGGAATTTCATCTTTGGTTTACTTTGCTGATTTCCAAAGAAAATTATTTGACGCTCGACATTCATTTATCTACCCCATTCTTCGTTAATTAATGAAACATCTTCCTGTTGAACAGTCTTCACGGGGGGACGAGGTGGGAGAACGGGGTTGTTCTTTGTTAAATTTCTTTCTTTTCCCTTCAGCAATAGTCTTTTGAAGTCAGGGTTAATAAATGCAGTGATGGAATCTCCATCTGACATAACAGAGTATAACCCCCGCAGGTTTCAAACTTCGCTATGGTTTTTTGATTCATATTATAGCAAAATACTTTTTGCCATCGACAGATTTCTTTGAGAGTTAGAACAAAAGAAGTACAGAGTGAGTAAACTTATAAAGCCTCTGAAGAAGTAAATGCATCCAGTGGAAAATATGAATAACATACAAAATATCTTGAAAATGTGCTCATTTAAATATCCTAATGTCAATCCTTGCATTCTAAACAAAAATTCGTATCGATACTTCACCAGAAATACACAGTTAAAGATCTATTGAATCACCCTTAAGTTGTCTGTAAAACGTACGTGCGCGCGCGTGTGTGTGTGTCAGAGTGAAAGAGACGCTTAACTAGAAACAAGTTCGGATAAATACCAAACTAGGTATTTGGACTCGAAATCTTACAAGAGAGGGACACTTAGATTTTCAAGAAACTCCCTTGCTTCAAACTACTTTCTACATAAAAGCATTGTTTTGTTTTATTTTCTCAAATGGCTCTAATAATATTCATTAAAACACGATATATTTAAGATAGTTGCATCACTAATGAAATTCATGTTTTGCATTTTGTCTAAATAACCTAATAAGTTTCTTAAGTTGTAAGGCATGATAGATACCTACTTAATCTTATTATACAAATTATAGAGCTCATTAAAACAAGACTTGTCAACATTTCCAGCGGCATTAGCTGTTAACGTTTTGTTGTTACGTTTTAAATTGTTCCAGTTTGTATAGCAATGCAGCAATTATCAAGCATCGTATGGTTGATTTATTTTCCCCACTTTGATTCATTAGTAACAAAAATACTGACTTAAAGTTTGTGTACAGTTGTTTTGCTTTCCGTATAGATATAACCAAGTGCATATTACTTAATTTATTTCTAGTCAAAAATGTATCCTAAGTAAGAATGTATTTTATGAGAATACTAGAATACATGAGGGATTATGTGAAGCTGTAGTAATTGTTTATGGTAATCCTGAATGTGATGCATTAGATCTTTATAAGAGAAAACTGAACGTGTGTGTATAGAGGAGGGGAATGATAAATCCTTCTTTTCCTGTTTAACTCTTAGATATTTTAAGATTCTCATGTACTTTTCTCTACCCCAATCAACCTTTTCGTCAGGAAATTTTTCCTTAGTACCTTATTCAGATTTCAAAAAACAGGCATGATGGGAAAACATCTCAACAGAAAGAGTGGCGGGGGCCGGGGAGAAGTTCGATAGAAGATAAAATTTCTTTGTAAATTAAAGTTGTATAGCTGAACTTTATTAGAACTATTCGCTCTTTTACATTTTTCAAACTGTATAAGCAACTAACCCGCTTGCCGTGGTGTGTGTGTGCTCAAATACGGCACTGTGGTCACTCAGTGCGTGATGGGCAGTGGTCATTTCGTCCTCCGCAGCAATGCTGCTCAGTGCATCAGGACCGTTTTATGAAGGGCGCCCACGCCAACAATTATTTCAATCCTGAATGGGAAGCTTCGTACTTCTTCGTGGCATGTAGCGGAGATGTCATTGTTCACGAAGAAGATATCTGTCCGGTTGTACCACATACAAACAGAAGCGAACTCAGTTGGAAACGTCTGGAGATTTCGACATATCTGACCGGAATCCCCAGGTTTAGGAAGCTATCATTACCAGAAGATGAAACCTGGTGCTATCAATACGATCCGGAGACAAGTGACAACTTGATTGGAAACTTCAGTCATTTCAAAATATGGTCGTGCTAGTTGAGCATTTTAAATAATCGATTACATAAGGCAGACATAATATTCCATCCACATCAGTCACTATGAAAATAATAATGATGATCGTGATGATATTTATTGGCACTCCAACAAACGAGATTGAGATGAAAATGCAATGGACTTTGGGAACCATAGACTTTCCAAAATGGCAAATTGACCAAAGGACAAACCGAAGAAAACAAAAACTGGGAGCAACATGGGCAGATGAGAGAAATAAAGCCCAGTCTAAGAATGAAAGAATTATGGACTCAAACGAGAACTAAGAAACAAAAAGATAATTAACTACATTCCATGATAAAGGTTCTGTTGTCCTACCAGCCAAGAGGTTATAGAGATAGAAACCAGATAAATTTTAACATCTTGAAAGTTAGAACATATCATACGATGGAATCCATGTTGAATGGCAATAACTAATAATTTCATTATTATTGCAATTATTTCTGTCTAGATTTCTACCGAACATGAGATACATCTTGTAATGGCGGTAATTTTAGACCTCGTTTTACTCTGCTTGAGAAGAAGCGTTGTGCATAAGTATTGTCATTTCAGCGCCGCAAGTAACCCGTTTCTCATCTACTCCTCCTCCTGCTTGAATCGAGTACTAATCATATTATATTGAGGAAATCATATTTATTTGCGCGAACCATACAGAATTCATTCAGAAGTTATTTCTGATTCCTCCTTTGTGTCACACCGGATGTAACTTTGCTCATTTCTCCTTTGTTTTTTGTAATCTGTTTCAACCAGCCATAGACGGTGGAAAGTTATTGCTTAAATGCTCTTTGGTGTAATCTTTGTATTGGTCAGATAAATACGGAAATCTTACAGAGGGAAAAAACACTTGTTTCCATTAAGGGGAAACGATCACCTTTTCCGTCCCCAAGTGTACACCCTGAACATATTTCACCAACATTTTGGAAAACGAATTTTGAAAAGAACATTCTTGGAGGTTCCTTACAACGGTATATACGTATATCTCGTACTATATCCGTAGCAAGGTAATGCAAATATCGGAGTCCCGGAAATTAATTGCATTCAAAACACCCTCCCCCTCAGACTCCGGAGTACGAAGTTGTTCAGCTGGTGTAGCACTGCATATTCGCATATATTCAGTTACAAATTCGTTTACCCGTACCGAGCATAAATAGCAGCAGTCCGTTTTGTGATTGGTTTATCATATGCCGGCATATGAATTAGTCTCTCTCTGTATGCAGCAAATGAGAACTACAAGCACAGAATACAGCTGCTCTTTCCGGCAAGCTCGTGCGTTTCAACAAAAAAACCAATTCAACTTAGCTTCATGTAGATCCTAGGTGGAAAATCTCGAGGTATTCTGGCAAATTCCATAGAAATTCTAAAATGATAAAACCATATGTGCCGTTTATGTGGAGGGAACATTCTGTCGAGATTTGATTGCTTCCAAACAAAAAAAGAACAGAACATGAATTTTAGATTATCAGCAACTAAGTTGAAGAATGAAGTAGACAAGCTCAAAAAAGTAGGGCATGTGAGCATTTTGAAGGAGGCACTACAGAGAGAAATTAAGTTTAAGACAAGCAAAGGTCTTTAATGAAATATACCTATTTTGATTTTTATAGTTAAATAGTACATTTTATAACAGGTTACAAAAGATTGAAATTAGTATTTATGTTACAGGCAACATAATGTTTTTACTCTCTCTACCATATACTTAAAGTAGAGGAAGTATTATTAGCCACCCAAAATATTTGATTGTGAGAGTTCACCGGAAATACATTTTTGAGTCTATGTGCGCATGCCCCCGTGTGCCTGTTACATACCAAACTTAGTATTTCACTTCAGCGTCTCCCAATGACTGACTAGAGCAACTCATGCTCTTTAGCTGTTCTAGGACTTTTTCATGGAAAGTCCCGAAGACATTTGTTTCTGTTATTGTCAAATACGTGCTTCTTGTTGCTGGTTGTATAAACCAATTCCTTTTTCATTTTGGAGTACCTATTTGTTGATTTTATTCTCTTACCAAAGTTCTGTTATATCAAACAATAATGGGAATCGCATTCTGGATCTATCTTCATTCACAACGCAACAAATTCACTGTCTGTGGTACCAAAGGAAAAGGAAGTTCTAATTCGGCCAAAGCAGTCTACACATACTTAGTTTTTCAGCACATATCTAGAAGTGACTTTTATAAACTAAATGGGTACGCGAACAAAATAATGTTGATGAACTATCAAAAGCATTGAAAACTTGGTACTAAAAATACTCATACAAAGATTAAGCGAAAACACACACCACCCACAACACCACACACCACCCACAACACCACCCACAACACCACACACCACCCACAACACCACACACCACCCACAACACTACACACCACCCACAACACCACACGCCACCACGCCACCACACAGCACACACCACACACCACGCCAGCACACATGCCACCAACATGCCACACACCACACAAACTCTCTCTCCTTCCTTCAGGGCAATAATCACGTTAGCCCACCCCAAAAAACTTAGGACGCTTGATCATTTTATCCATAGTGCACATTTTCCAACATATGCTAAGAAAATGTATTTCAATTTGAAACAGGACAGTGCTGTGGGAGATACGTTATAATACCGTACTAGATAGCAACTGTACCTTGGTGTATTACTAGGCAGCAGATTAACTTGAAACATCTACGTAGAACGCATTGCGAGGGTTGCTGACTCTAGAAGTAGTAAGTTATATCCTCTAATAAACAGACGCTCCAAAGTTGGTTATAGCTGTTCCATACTTCTATATAAAGCTCTGGTTCGATCTCTCCGCGTATACGCATCTTCTGTTAGGGGCCCAGCTAGTAAAACACATTCAGACTTCAACATATCCAGAATAAATTTCTTCAAGCCGCAACAAATTCTCCTTCGTTCGTACGAAACAATCTACATCAAGAGTTCAGAATCGTGCCCATTAAAGACATCATCTTCAAAAACTTTCTATTCTAAATTACCTAATGTCCAAGGAACTTTGGTGTGCAACCTAGGTCAAAGAAGCCTCGAAAGATAAAGACTAGAGAAAATTACCTCAAGATATCCTATTATTGGACACTAATAGTGAAAAGTACTGGTTAAACTTAAATTGTACGTGTTATGGTTTTTCATACTTTAACATTGTTGGTATTTAACATTATTTGCTTCTAATTCCTATATTACAAACCTGTACATTCATACCGAATAGACCTTGGCATTCATATTGTTAATTGTATGTCATTTACTCTTTTTGTGTTCATTTTAGCTCTGAATTCTTTTGTTATTTTTCACCCAATATTGTACTTACGTTCGTGAAGACATGGCCTACTTCAGTGTTACTTGTTACATTGATTATTATAAATGGTCCGTGTAGCTTTTAGCTGGTTGGTCAGAATGCATATTAAAAAAAAGAAGACACGTAATTTGGAGGCAGGAATTGTTGACATTGACTTCCCTATTTTCTGCTTCCATGGAGTGCTGACGGTCATAAATGAGCCATTGAAAAGCTGGAACGCCGTAAATGTAAATTCTCCCGGTAAAAAGCGGAGAGAAGTGTAGGGTTGGAAGGTGATAAGGAGGGCTTGGATTTTTGGATAAATACATTTTATTTCCATCCTAATACGAACATGAAACTGAGTTTAATATTCTGGATATTCACACCAGAGCGTATATTTCAAGTTTTATTGCCCATAAAAATACATTTGATTTTTTAATGTAAATAATTTTTTCGTATATTCATATAAATTATAAAAAGACACACGGAGAGCCTTTTTAAAGAAATGTTCACATAGTTACATAAAGCCACATAAAGGCAGCAGCAAAATTGTTTTTAAGAACGGGGTATTCCTCCACTGCCGTATGCTTGATTAAGCACATATATCGCCTCACAGCCCGCTAGTATATACAGTGATACTTGCACGTAGCGGTTAAACTGTACACTAAATTAGTCATTTGTAAATCCGCAAAGTTTATGTGTTGGGAAGTAACATATCGACAGTTTTGAGTTTACAGTGGATTAAACATGCCCAGAGTGGAAAACAGTGCTACTTACCGTGTGCAACAATATGCTGTGAAATTTAAGGGTATTTTCAGTTGTGATGGTAAAATCCTGTACTGTCACCCACCATAACGGCAGATCAACATTAACCAGTAACAACATTTAAGTGGTAAGAAATGTTCAAAATTCAATGTCAATTCTTCGTGGCAATCTTCAATCTTTCGGGATGAAAATGTAAGAAAGCATGTGGTCCTACACTGTAACTCAGTACTTGGTGATCCCTTCCATGAATGATGTATGGCGAGTACCACGTACATTTATATTAGCTCAGCCATTCGGATCTTAAAAATTATTTTATTTGTTTTGGCACATTTTTTGACATTTTAGCACATAGAAATAAATATTTCCCAAGTTTTTAGCACCTAAAATCCTAGTCGTATTGATAAGATGAAAGTTTTTCGACAAATACGTCGTGAAGGAAGACGTTGTCATGGGACAACTCTGTATCGACAGGTTGGGAAGGGAAGTGCTGAAGGGAGAGTACGCCACCCCGAAGTGAATTGAAAAAAGTTCTAAGTTGTGATGTATATATTCCTTCATCATTTTGAGCGTGGCAGGCAGGCACTGTGTACAGCGATGCGGTATTGATTGCGGTAGGCGATGGCTGTAAAATTCAGAGCTTTATTAAAAGCACTCAGCCGTATAATCAGGGCCGTATCGTTAATTCAGAACACACAAAAGGCAACCATGAATGCGAATATCCCGTTCGCCAACATGCGAGTTGTGGATCATATCCCGAACGGGACAGAAACTGGACTGGAAAGAAACCTAGTTTTAGTTTGTTCTGAACTCTTGGGTAGTGGGACGTTAACACTTCATTGTTACTGAAGTTAACTGTCCCGTTACGCTTTTGAAAACTATGCAGCATGCATTTCTGCAAATGTTTCTCAACTAACACGAAGAAGAATGAATGAAGTTTGTAAGAAGTCATGTGAGTGCAACACATCAGATTTTTATGCCATGGTATTAGCGATTAACAAATGAGATAATTACTCGCGAAACAAGCCGAGTCCACTTGCTCGGCAGCCCAGAGTAATCACGACCTACCCTTTGCAACACTCCCTCGGGGTCTTTTGTATCATCAAAATCAGTTGAAATACGTAATATAGGATATTATACGTCTGTTTAACTTATATTTCAAGCATTGATACTTATTTTTTTCTTTGTTACAGGTAAGCAGCTTTATTTTCCTATGCTGTAGAGGCGCCTGATTTTGAATCTTCAAGAGGGTAAGTTTTTTTAAGCGTAAGGGATAACTTTTGTAATATAAAGGTTCGAATAACGCTTATACTTCAATAGCATAGAATGGGAAACGTACTTTTAGGGGAAATGCAGATAAAACTAAGTACTACAAATGATTTCGTATAACTTAAAGCTGTAGCGATGAAACTGGGGCAAATATAAACTTTAGGAAGCACATACAGAACTTCAGTTTCACTCATTTTCGCAAGTAACCAACACTGCTCTTTAATCATACATGGTTTAGAACGATCTGTTTGTAATGCTAATCCTCGAAAAAGCTATGTATTCGTTATGAATACGTTAATAATTCAGCATAAAGAAATGTTGTTCTAGGTTTTGGTTTATATTAATAATAATAATAATAATAATAATAATAATAATAATAATAATAATAATAATAATAATAATAATAATAATAATAATAATAATAATAATAATAATAATAATAATAATAATAATAATAATAATAATAATAATAATCTTAAGGGTGTCTCCCCTTTACAGAGGGTACCTTTATCGCCCTGCTGCCAACAATCACAACCAGTTACACCGTGAAATATGTTCCTAGGGTCTTGTCGCAAGTCTGGGGAAAAAAAAAAGATTACTACTAATAAATTCACCATACTGACCTCTTTTCCAATTGTGTGAATCTACCCTTTTTTCCCCATTTTCTTTATCTCTTCAGTTGCTAAAACACCTAATGTTACAAAACCCCCGTCCGAGGAACTGCAGCTTTTGCTGTTGTATCTATCCATATTTGTTGACCAACTAAATTTTCCGGTCGGAATATTCCGAGCAGTGAGCGCTTAAGCTTCCGCGGAAGACTGGCTGCTGCAAATTTGCGATACGGCCGGGACGGGCCAGTGTGGGTCAACCTTTAGTTGCGAGAGTAAGTTTAACAGTTGGCAACACCAAAAGCCTTCTCAACAATACAAGATTTTAAAGGTTATGCGGCGGTGTTAAAAAATTCCTCTTTCTAATGTGTATAAAGGATAGTCATTCACATTCACTGTCTCGTTGTAAATAAACGAAATTGAAAGACGAGACCAAACAGCATAAAAATGCATTGTTTACCTTAATAACTACAATGATCGCAGCAGAACTTTAGTAATGCGTCTTCTCCCTTGGTAGTAGCTACCTTAAATTATGGCCGCCCGCCTCTGTAGCGTGATGGTTAGCGTGTCTGCCTCACGTTCAAGAGGTCGCGAGTTCGAATCTCGCTTAGGGTAAGTTATCCGGGTAAGGTTTTTTTCCGAGGTTTTCCCTACCCTGAGAAGACGAATGTCGGGTAACTTAAAGCTCCATGGACCTCGGGCTCATTTGAGCATCATTTCACCCATTTCATTTCATTCATTCGTCCGATATGACACAATGTTGGAGGACGTTAATTAAAAAAAAAAAAAAAAAAAAAAAAAAAAAAAAAAAAAAAAAAAAAAAACCTTTAATTATGGAGAAGACAGTTCTGCCAACAGTGAAATAACTTAACCGTTATGACTATGACAACTTGCGGAGGGGGACTTGGCATCTCAACTATCAGGCGATCTTTTGTGGCTATGTCCCTGACGGGGCACCGTCCGGAAGGATGAATGAGGCGAATGGATCCTAAGAGCGGCCGTACGTTGTCACGACAGAGCAGGTGGCAGGGTATCTACTTTTTCTGTTAGAATCACCCTGGCGGAGGCAGGTTCAGTCGGGTTCCTCTCCAACCCCTCGGGTTCGTACTCCCAAGGAGGGCGTGGGACTCGGGAACCGGCTCCCCCCCCCCCCCCCTCTCGGGCTTGTACCATCCCATGAAGGGCCCGGAAACCAATAGGCCCACCTTCCAATCCGGCGGACGAGGTTTCCAGAGTGCATCCTTTTCCCCTGCCGTGCTGCTGTCGCTACGCTCAGCGACGCTTCCATCCTGAAAGAAACTTAACGGGACGAAGCGTGAAATGAAATGATTAACGTAAAGAAATGGAGGGACAGGAAATCCTTCCCACCATTCGCCTAGCGACCCGGGGAAACCTCCGAAAGAGAACCATGGGTCAAGAACGTCGGCCACGGGGCTCGAACCCGCGACCTCCCGAATGCGGGCAACAGACGTTACCGAGTGGGATGGTTCAGGCGGTATCTTAAGCATTCGAACCCTAGACAAGTTTCCCCTAATGAGCAAGGGAAGTCCCGCGTGTTACTTTAAACGCCAAAGTTGTACAAGAGCAATAGAATCAGACACGCTGCTTGTTCACAACTAGCTGGCCTACTCGACGCTGCTGTTTACCTCACCGTGTTCATGAAATTTTCCAACGGTGACCTAGTTTTTGTAGTGAAACTCCCTTTATTCCACATAAATGTAATTTCGTACAGTCCCGGCTGTCCCAAGTAACAGATGAATAATCCTCATTCACACAAAAAGATTTGAAACATCGGCAGAACGTCTGAGTTCCTTAATCTCTGCGCAATACTTTTCCAAATTCTGTAACTGTCGCATACGTATTGCAAAATAAATTTAGTATTATAACATGTACTGTTTGGGACCATCTGTTTCTTATCGTTTTACAGTGTTTAGCGAGGGGTGAGGATAACTAGTGACCAACGACAGTAGCAATACTAGGCAAGAGGTGTGGCACTGTATTGAGGATGAGCCAAGGTGGTGGTTAAGATACACCTGGCCTCGTAAGAAAGCCACATTTTAATTTGGTTTAGATTTATCTCCAAATTCTTGATGCCTATTATGGAAAAGGTTGCAGATGTGGCTTGAAATAAGCAGCATTTATTGGATTAAACGATTCTGGGTTATTAGAAAAGCTTTAACTTTGCCCTTAGAATCACAAAAATATATAAAGCTTTGCAGCACACAACGCAATATTATATTGAAAAATATGAAATGTTTAATCCTTCTGCAAATTCTCCCTATATTAATATGTACTAGTTTTAAAATTCATATCGAAGTAACTTTAAACATGTTTGTCTATTACTTTATATTATAATAGTTTCCGCTTTCGAATGTAAGGTTTCCTTCTAATATGTACACAATAAACCGTCTTTCTTGGGTGGCATTAAAATTTAATTACATTTCTGTGAATTTTCACAGCTTCTGAAGTTTGTCGAGCTGTGTTGTCATAGACAAATAATCTGGCCACGTGTAGTTTCTGATGTTTATGGCATGTTGTGAATCAAGTAACAGTTGAGTAACGATTTGGTGAGCCGTCAAAAATAATCAGTACTTTACTTTCATTTCGTTGGCTATAATCATGTCCAGCCAATAGCATGAATACCACTGTCGCTGGGGAGGGGTAAAGAAAGGGAAAGAATCATGATACCCTTGCATTTTACTGAACTCGTTTTCTGTACAAGTTCCCCTTGTCAGAGGAAAAATCCTCGGTGGGAATGATCGACTAATTTTTAAAATATTTTGACCTTCTTTTTGGTCCTATAGTTGTTTAAAACATATTGTGACTTTTTGGTGGGTGTGAAGTAAAATAGACAGATGTAGTCGAGATAAAGAAACACTTTTATTTCCGTAAACAGTAACTTTGTACACTCGTTGCAACAACAAGAAAGTCTTTTCCGATTCTCCAACAGCACGGCTCCGAATTCGTAACACAAAGAACTAACTCTTCTCCGTCGGCACAACGCTTCACATCGTCTGTCCGTCTCCGTCGGCACTACTCAACGCTTCACATACGTCTGACTGCCTCTTCTCACACTTTACCGCTATTTATATCTCCCAGGCACTATTCTGGAAGCTTCAGGAACGTTCACTTATTGCGGTGAGATACAAAGTAGAAGATTCCAGTAGCCTCTATCCTTTTCTCTCTTTCGGCAAACGCCCCAACAATGCGGTCATTCTCTATCTCTTTCCTTCGGCTCCTTTGCGGTAGTGCCGACAATAATGCGATGGGTGACACTGCTGTTGTCGGCAATTAGATGCGGCGGGCGCGGTGACAAATATGTTACACCATTTTCACATAATGCATAAACCCTTAACATAGCCAATTAAATAAGATTCCGCGTTCTCAGGCCACCAAATTTCCCTCTTAGGAATAGTTACATAGCTGGCGACCATAAAAAAATATATATTTTCAGTTAATATAAAATTGGTTCACTGATTTCCAATGTTAGCAGTTTTCTCTCTTTATACAATTATTTAGCATGCTATGTTAACGAACTTGATCACAATATAACTACGAAGGAAATAAAGGAAAGCTCTTTCGTATGAGGGCTATTAGCTTTTGGCATTCAGAAACTTAAGTACATCAATACAATTAAAATAAAGTTATTCGGAGTTTTCGAAACTGTTTCATTATGTATTTAATTGCAGTATTTGAATGGCAATTAAAGAAACAAATGAAACAAAGGATCGATAGTCGCTTTGTAAACGGTCTTCTGTTTGTTGAAGTATTATATCATGGCCACCAATGCATATTCTTTGCAATAAAATCTAACCGGCAATTATTATTTATTTATTTATGTCAACAAGCTTGTTAGTGGCCGCTCGATAAGCGTAAGACCCGTGGTTCAAATCCCGGCTATGGCATTGAATTTTTCAGTCCTGATTCTAGCTCTTAAATCTAGCCGGCTTTTGTTTATATGTTCTGCGGAGTGCACAACTATTTCTACTTCGTGGATTAGCAACTATTTTTTCTACTTCATGACATTCTCAGCTGAAAGTCTAGGACTTCTTCGTAAGCATGTTCTTTTATAACACCGTGTTCGTATTGATGTACAGGGGTTTGGATATCTTAATTTATGAACTAAAATTAGAATGTTTTATAGCCCCATGTTCGTCAGACACAATTGGGCTTTTCAATCGTGAAATAATCAAAATCTGTTTAATACTTTTTGAGACTGCCTTAAACAAATTTTCTCTTTTGTACCTAAGATTGGTACAAATTTGTACTTGGTGTAAGAGTATACGCATTGATAAAACGCTTAGTGTTGAAGAGAAAGCTGGCATGTATCCATTGAGAAAAAGGTGTGCGCGGAATATGTGGTGTAATTCGCCAGCTAATGACACCCGAAGTTCTGTTTTAGCTTGAAGGTCACTTGGGAAGCTGCTGCTGCAGACTTGAGCTTCCCACGTTAGTAAACATTGTATCTGTCACAGTCTGACAGCTTGCTTTGTAGTGAAGTCATGGGTGCTGTTGCAATTGTGTACATGGATCAGTTGATGACCATGAAGTTGGCGGCAATGGTGCACCTGTTGATACTATCCTCGCTCTATCCTCTAAGTGTAAGGTGCTGACGAAAGGGGACACTAGTAATATTTTCAGTTTTTCTTTACAGGCTGATAAGCAAACACAATTGTATTCCACCGCAAACTGCCAACTGAAGTGAAAACAACTGGTATACTGGGTGTATTTGATTTCGGTTTAATACTGTTAATTTGGGAAATTAGATCAATTGTTTGGAAAAAGCCAAGGCTATCATATCTCGAAGCAAAGTAGACCGCCTGTCGCCAGATTAGTCGCATCAGTTATACCAAGAATCGAGGCCCGTTAACATGCTATCTAATATACCGTATTTACTCAAAAATAACACTCTCTTTAATGGAATTATAGCTAGAAAATTTGGGTCTTGCAAACGAGTGTTTCGGAAAATAAAAATTAGACAAGTATTACTCATGAGTTGAATACCTATGTCTTATTAAACACTATTGTTACTCACATACTGCTTTGTTACTTTTCGCCCTTTCATTTGCATCATTTCACAGGTCACTATACAGCACTCTCTTCTTTTGCACCCACTCCGTCACTCCATCATCCATTGCAGCATGGTGTCCTTTTAGAGTCACGAAGAGAGAGTTCCATTTTTCGCAGTTTTAAGTTAATCTCTCCGATTTCTCCAGTAACGAATCATGCTTGGTTGTACTAAATACTCTCATTCCGCTGCTGTTCGTACACCGTTATTTTCAGCGAATTCCGAAACATCTAGCTTAAAACCTATAGTGAAACTTTCACGAATTAATGTTACCGTTGACACAGACAAGTACAAGGGAAACTAACCTTCAATAGTTACTGCTGTTGTAACCAAAGAACTTTTACCGGTAAGAAGAAAGCAGATAGGGTTGAAGATACTAGAGAGTGAAGGTCAATGTCCAATCTCCACCCTTTTCTTCACAAACAAGTGAAAGGTAAATAAAACTTGGCCAACCATCTGCATGTACAGTAACAAAGAAATATTGAACTTTTTATAGAAAATATAGCATGTCCCAATTTAATTGGACATTGGCATTCATAATTTTTTTCCAAAATTTGTCCACAAAACCTGACGGGTCTTACATTCGAGGGAGGGCGTTATTTTTGAGTAAATACAGCATTTTTCGTTAGTTAAGTTTCATAAATGTTTACACATTCATCTTCAACGATAGACAGTAACTTGTAAAATTAAAGGAGTGATCATATCACTTGTTTTACGAAGGGATTAGAAACTCATTGCATTGCTTTCGTCAGGGTGATGTAAGTAAACGAAATAACTAACCTATAATTCATTGCGCTTGCGAACTAAAAGCGCACAGAACAACGCTAAGTGCGCCTGATTGTCGTACAAGCTATTGTATCCTCTTTTTTTAAAGTAATGCTGCTTCTAATTGGTATTATGCCCAAGTAAAAGGTTTCTTCTATTGTTCAATGCGCAGCAAAATAAATATGGTGCTGTAAAGCCACGTCAGGTCAGAAAGTGGCTGCTTTTTCTTTTTCTGTTTGCTTTCTCTGTTACATGCTTAATAATAGCTCCGCCCAAACATTTGATACCGATATTTCACTGAAAATAGGGGTTTTAAGACTCCTGTATTCCTCCCGTCAAAATACAAAGGTCCGTGTGTGTTTCGGTGTGTCTGAATAGCATAATTAAAAAAACAAATCCTTTAAATACCAAACTGGTACCCATTTAAGTTCGGCATCTTCCAAAGATGCGACACAATGATTTTTCGATAAAATCCCTCAAACCCAAAACTACAGTTTACATGGACGATTTTTGGAAATGTTTTATTTTCTAAAAATGGCTCTAACGATTTTGAAAAAAGTACCATATGTTTAAAATATTTAAATAGGTACATCTCAATTTCCTGGGGATATCTGTGAAGTTCTCTTCATACTGGTAAAATGTGAGAAGGAAAAAAATCTTACTACCGAAAGAAATGTACACCCCGTTAAAGTATATAATTTACGTGAAATGGCATTTTTTGTGGAATTAACCACTTGTTGTTGTTTAGAATTTCTACCTAGTTATACTTTTCTCAACCAATAAGTTGTGCGTTTCTTCCTCCCCCCTTTTTTCACTTGGTCATGCAAAGAGCATACAACTTCAAAGCATCAAAGCCATCATATAGCGACACTCTTTAAAACTCTTGGCTATCGCATTACCTGCTCCTACTGTATTGTACAATGAAATGTGTAGTTGTGAATTGAAAGGTTATCTGGATTAATAACAAGTAAGTAGAATATACTGTTATAGGAACTGTTTATACAAGAGTGAGTGGAGAAAGTCATGTAACGCAGTCTTTTTTTTTTTTTCCTACCCAAATTATATTTTTTATCGTTTAACATCTAAATCATATCGCGACGGTTTTAGGTACTCCAGGTTCTGTATTCCCTACTATGTGCCTGCGAGATGGCATTAGTTGCGAAGTCGCCTTTCTGTACGTTGTATTTCATTTCTACTTGTTCTACTCTGAGCAGAACTTTAGACCATGGTGCTGAATATCCAATCCAGTGCTTTTGTTTTAGGTTCTCTGTGGTGTCTGCGAGGTGAAAGCTTAACCCCTAAAGCCTCCCCCTTCTCGGCGCCACAGGTTTAATCATTTATGGTTGTGATGACCCATGCTTCATGGCGTTACCTTCTCGCTTATTCCAGTTCTAAACAAAGGCACTTGGAGTAATCAGCTTGGTTACCACGGTTACAATTCTGGTAATCTTTACTCAGAGCTGCGAGTTGTAGCTTGTGCACTGTTGCTATAGTAACAGTCGAAAGTTATTCCTTTTTTATCACTGCCTCTTGAAATAAAATATCCCTTAAATGAAGCAAGACTCAGAAAGTTAGTAATGATATTACATTTCTCTTTATCATCAGAAGAGGTAGAATCTCCAGATCGGCTCTGTTAATTTCCTGCTGCTCTTTTCATCTGCTGCTCGAGAAGGCTTCTGCTTCACCAGTTTTACTATAGCTGTATATTTGCTTAATCCCAAAAGGTGGAGGGAAATCCTTGAAACTTTCTCAGCTTTGTTATATTGAAGCCGGATAGTATGGGTCGTTTTCAAAAATTAGAATTCTTATATTTTGGTAGAAGAAGAAACACTTGTCTAATGTCTTAAATATTAAAGATCTGTTAGGTATGGCCTAACTGAATGAGGTTTATCAGTTGGGTGAAACAAACGCAAGGGTTCATACCCCTGAGATCGCGAAAACATTTTATCTATTCTGTAAATCTGAGCTTTTCTATCATTACAATTCTTTTATTCTAAGGATGAAGCTAAGCAAAACAAACCTAAGCACGCCCATCAACATTGCTTTATTGGTTGCGCGCATGTACACAGTTTGTAGCCTAGGTAATTGCAGGTGAAATATTTGATTAAAGAGTACCAGTTGGGATTTCAAGAAAAATCTGAAGTGTTCCACTTCCATGACTTTCTCTACTCACTCTGGTACCAAGTATGCTTACGAACGCTTATTCTTTCTAGTTCGTATTAATCTTGATAAACATTTGCAGATATTGTTGTATTGCATATTTCCTTGTAGGTGAATTAGGATTTGCTTTAAGCGAAGGTCAAATCTTTTAAGGGCGGACGCTGTATGATGGCTTTGAAATTCCGTTCTCTTTTCATGACCGGGAGAGGGAGGGAGAGAGCGAGCGAGAGAACAATGACTTCATTTGAGGAAAGCTGAAGTATTTTAAAATGCAAAGCAGCCACAAGAATTATATCGACCATAACTACATCTTTAGTACAGTAATATTTTGTCCACCTCTTACGACTTACCAGTTACGCAAATACAGAATCAAGAGGATTTCAGAGGCTACTACCAGAAAATTTTAAGATGTATAGAGCCTTTCAAAAGTCCAAACATTAAACCACTATAAATATTATATTTATAATGGTTTAATGTCTGTACTTACTTTTTAAAGTTTCAATTTGTCATGACCATTTTAAACATCCGTGTTTTAATCATTATCGTTGGACAGATTGAAAATGTCGAAAAATGTTCTAAGCAAAGGATATTTTCGTATAGCGAATTTTCTTGAACATTTTCGTGTCATATTCTTGAAAGATACAAAGTGTGGTTTTTAACATACTTCGTTTTGAGGTACGCTGTTAACGCGCGCGCGCTTTTTATGGCTTCAGAGGCCTCAAAACATAGAATTTTTGGGTGGAATATGGTCCGTCTCTATTTCTATACGTAGTAGAGAAATTGAAGATGACATAAAAATTAAGATTAGCATTTCCGTGTGCAAACAATGTGTTTTGCTGCCGTATGGTCAACATTATACTCAAATCACTACGTCGCTTGAGAATGTCTATGTCTAACAATAAGCAGGTTGCATAATGTGGAGAGCAACAAAACATAGAAGGACAACTTTTAAACAGTGGGGAGGAAAAATTGTCTTAAACGTGTTATGTAAGCTTTACTATTTATCCAACCCCTGTATTTAATATATTGATATTAACCTCAGAATTCACTGGTGTGTCAACACGAGCATACACAAGCGTACACGAGCGTACACGTGTGCGGTGGAGTGGTACACAGGCAGCAAAAGCATAGTAGGGGAAGTATTGTATTTCATCCCCTCCCAAAACGATTTCGGTGTAAATTACTACAGAATTCCCCCACACAAAAAGAAAAGTGATCTTTACAACAATATGTTTCAACAACGAAATAAGCAAAAATGTCACTGCCCTTGCAACTTATTCATGCTTATTGCACTTTACTGAACTAGTAGTCAGTAAGACACAAAACGTGCTACTTGCCCGACATGTTCACTTAAATTTCATTGTACCCCTAATTTTAAACAATTGAACTTGCTTTAACATTCCCTGCGTTATAGCTACGAATTTGTTTGTAGCATGCTATTGGCTGGTCTGTTTTCAATAAAGGTGCGATACATTTTTATTGCATACTCAAGTAAAATTAAATTTCTTTGTTTAAAATATTCTGTGATTTTGTGCGTCTGAAGTCAAACTTCAGAAGTTTGGTAGCTTCTTTTACGTTTGAAGTTAGGGAAACTTTACTTTCCGACGTTTGTATTTTAACACGCCGGTGATGACGAATTCTTGTTTTAGGACAGACGTTCTCTTTGAAACAAGGTACAGCGTACACCGGGTGGAAGGGAAGTCATTACATTAATTTAAACCAGTGGTAGATCTCGCTATTTGGAACACATTTTGTATCTTATGTTTTTGTCTCTGAGCATTTCCTACGGAGATATTTTAGTTTTGTCGAAAACAACCTGGCAACACTGCAGATTGTGTGGGTGTCACATTCCCTAGCTCAGTACATAAACAAGCAGCGTAACGGTGCGTCTTAAAAACAAACTCATACCTTGCCTTGTCCTTCCCTGTTTACTGTGGAGTGTAGGGGCCAATCACAAGCGTTAGCTCCCAACGAAAGCGAAAGTGCCCGGCCTGTTTACATTCATAAACTAGGTCAATTTCCTGACTAACCTCAACGTAACGTTGTCGACTAACCTAACGCGTGAGAGAGCAGCTTAGAGTATTCCTTCACGTCTTTTAAGTGATTAATCATTTCGTAGCCCTGTGTGATGTCCCATGATTAATACCAAAGCTATGCCAGAAATATGTAACTCTACGCATCTTACAAGTAACAAACTGTTATCTTCGTTCATTCTTGTGAAATTACGCGTCTAATTGTGATAAACTATTTTTTCGAAATTGGCTGATCAAAGAACAAAATGCCATTAACCTTTTTTGTTTGTAATGCTCCTGTGAAGCAGAAGAAATGTAGAGGAATGAGTTCCCTTCCACTCTGTATATTAATTTGGTTATATATATATATATATATTATTAACTTAAATTTTGAAATAAGCCTATTGAGTGTCTCTTCAATTCTGACTTCGTGTAGATTGTTGATATTGATTACTTTACAAGTACCATTGTAGATTAAATTTAATTCGCACTTTAAGCAGCAGTTTTGAAGTAATAAGTGGTTGTTCCGTTTGCTTCTAAGCTTAAATGATGTTCATAATATCATGTGTAATATAACATCATATGCACTTACTTTTTCAACACTTTGTCTCGGCACCTCATTGTGTACTTTTATTACCCCTTACGAGTGTTTGAAATAAATTGCCCAGTTTTTGTTATTACTGATACATGAGAAAACTATTTACTGTTTTAAAGTTAAGATTTATGTGCCTGTATATGTATATGTATATATCTTATGTGCCATTTTATACTGTATATAATAATCTATGTAGTCTGTAAGTGGCACATAACACGTGTATTGCGAATTTAACGAATATGCATGTTTATAGAAAAAAGATTGCTTAAATATGAATAAGACATTTAATGCCGAGTGTATGCTGCCTCTAAACCAGCATATAAAAAGCACTTTGAAAATCTGCAGTTCCCGTGTCAAATTTTGCTGATGGGAAAACCAAAATGTATCAAGATCTACACGATAAATTATAGTAGTAGGTGAAAAAAATTTGGAATTTTGTACGAATTAATGAAACAATTCTTTTTTCCCGGAAACCATAAAATGAATTTAGGAGCCGGTTTAGCGATCCAAGGTCATATTTTAAGAAAATTGCGTATATATGCTATTGATTGTATAGGCATTTTTTCCTTCAGTTATAAAAACCGTAAGTTGGAAAAGCATTAATTTGCATTCTCTATGAAGCTTTAAATTTAAGTGATGTTAAAGCCGCTGCATAAACACAAAAACAGCTGAGTAAATCGGCGCTGGTTCTGATTCACAACACACAGGAGCTTGTCAGCAAGTTACGGAAGTACTATTGCGTCACCTTTTTTCTCTTTCTTCCGCTTACTTGAGTTCTTCAGTTCGTCAGTTTCCTTCGAAGACAATGCTAGACCTGACTATCAAATAGAGCAACGGTTTGTTGACATAAAGCTGGGAAATCCAGCGCTTCAAAGCTACATTTTTCTTGGCCTTCCGTAGAATCAAGCAACCGTTTTGAAAGATTTCTTCAATTAGGATATATTGTTTAAGTAAACAAACAAACATTGTGAAGTTAATATTAAGCCTGAAATTGAAGGGATGGGATGGGATGGGATGGGGTGAAGTGGGGTAGGGGTCTTTACACTGCACCACGTGATAATGAACGTGAGGTTTTGTAAAGATGGCTAGGGTGGCAACATAAACCATTCCAGCACATGGGTTACAGAAAACTGACCAAGTGGTGGATGGTAGAACCAAATTAACAGCACTAATGAACAAATTGAAACTTCTTTTTGTGTGTACTTAATTTCTAAATGAACAATAAATGATAGCCATTGTGAGGATACTAAGTCCAGTGGCGTAATTAGTTTTCCTCTAGCACGTCACATTTTTTAGATACAGAGCACTACTACAAATACAGTAGTAAATAATTGCGTCACGCAATTAGATTTAAAATGCAGACACATAAAATTCCAACTTTATTGGTCATGCATGTGTGAGAATGTGTAATAAGGTAAAAAATATAGGAGACACTTTCGAACATTTGACGCGAGAGACGCGAGAAATTATTCAAGTCGGAAGGTTCACCAATGCGCATCCTACACCGAAGTGACCTATGACAACTAGCCCCATTACTTCTCGCCTAACAGACACCATTACTTCATTAGCAACAACCGTAGTCAACTTCTGAAAAATCCCCTTGCATCTGCACAATGATGTACTATCGCCTGGAAACGATTAGCAACCGATCAATTTTGAAAGTCTGACCGTGCATTTTCTCGGCTTTTATTGCTTTACAATTACGGTTATGCAGTGCAGTAGACACTCGTGTCAGAAGCGAAGTTTGTATGTTATTGGAGATATTCTTGCAGATAACTTTTAGAAATGCCCCATTCGATTTGTCGGTTTACCTTAATGACACATAAAACAGAGGCTTGCATTTGTGAGTATTTGTGGCATGCTAACACTAAGAACCGCTCAGCAGACCCTTCTCAGGAACTAATGGAAGACATTAGGCAGACCTACCCTGTGGTGTCACGGTTAGGTTAGTTAAAGTTAGGTTAGACGTAGTTAAGTTGGCGAGTTGGTATACAATTTACATAGTGTAATTTAGAGACAATGCATACAATTATATAATGTAATTTAGTGACAGTGTTGGCTGCATTGGTTTGAGTGATACAATTTGGCTGCCCTGAACTATTCAATATGACTGCATGCGTACTAAATAAATAAACACGTATAAAGTTTGTTGCGCTAATAAAACGTTTTACAAATAGAAGAAATCGCCCAAATAATCCTAAATATGTGAATTTGTACTTCATGAGCATATGCCACTGATGTTGGACTAGAAATAATCTTACGTCGCATGTTGGAAAGTTGACAATTCAAAATAGTCATTCAGTATATTTGATAAAATGAGTAGATGATGCTTTTCTTTTGTGTGGCATTTCATCAATCTCCCTATGAGGAAACCATAATCCATGATTGATGAATTCCAGCGTCTCTGATAACGATGTTCCGTAGTAAGGATGTCCTGGCGAAAGCGTTCACCCTACTAGTCACGAAATGCACCAAAATGTTCTGGAAAAGAATCAAGATGTGAATATAAAAAGTGAATGTTTAATGATATTTTGCAACCAATGTTCTTGTAGTTTTCCAGTAGGCCACTTGTATATTGGTCCTTAGTTTAATAAAATGTTTAAAGTAGCGCTCGTGGTATATTTCTCTGGCGCCCTTCATACGCAAATGTTTACTGTTCGATTTCTAACATTAATTCAAATTTCAAGACAGAACTATTTCCTTACGAATATCTTCTCAGTACACACCCATGAAGTATGCTTTCGTACACCTAAAGCTGTATTCATTACTTCCCTAACCAGTGTTTTCCCTTTTTACACGCTTTATATTAGCCTCACCTGTATGTATGTAGGTGTGTAATGTAATGTAACGGAATCTTTTGACGTAATTTTAACCCACTTACAGTCGTCTGAATGACTTGAAAATTTGCACACGTGTCAAGGGCCGATGAGAATATATCATGACTTTGTCCCAATGTCCTGACCAGGATCGTCAGGATAAAGAATAACTAAGCTAAAGTTATAGAAAACGGGATTATTACATCTTAGATGTCGCTAAGGCACATTTCTACACACACCCTGGAAATTGCTTTAATCAAATAAATACATATTGATGTATTGGATGACGTAGATGTTCAGAGAGAGGACCTCAAAGGAACATGAGACCCGGGGGAAATGTCACAGACCGGAGTTCATACAGAACCAAGATACCCTCAACAGCTGGCAGTTTAGAAATCGACATAAGTTGCACTGGATAGAGGAATTAAATCGTTCGAAAATATTGAAAGAGGGAGATGTCCGGAGAGAGAACCTGAGAGGGACACGAGATTTCGGGGGAAGGTTTTGACTCAATTTACTCAGGGCCCGAAAGTCCACAACAGCTGATAGTGTAGTTAAAACAGTAAAACAGTAATTGTAATCTAATACTGTTCCAAAAAAGTTATGACATTTTTCAAAAAAAGTACTTGATGTTTCGAACTCAGCAATTTCTAAAAGATTTCAAATTAAAAGTTCTGAAACGAATAGAAAAATTTGAGACTAAAAGTTTATAGTTTATTAGTGGGTATATAACCTATTCTTATGAAGTTTTATTTCTCTATCTACTTCCTTTTAATTGTGGTAAATCTTTCCAGGAATAGCTACATTGAACATTTCCTTTATAGATACAATGGCGATTGCGATAGTCAAATGGAAGTACTGGACACTATATGCTGACCTTCAACTTTCCCCATGTAATCGCGAGAAACAGTCGGAAATCGATAGCACTTCAAAAGAATAGTGTATTAACAATTCGAGTAATTGACGGATATCTTTGAAGTAGTTCATACTACAAAAAGGTTATTTGAAATAAATTGTGTTTTGAGATGTCTACTTTTTACAGTACGTTTAGTCTATTGCTTAACGTTTAGTATTTATGCAATGTTATACAAAATTCCTTCCTAATGACGAGGGCTTCAGATGTTCTTCCCAGAAAACTCAAGATATACTTGCATTTTCTCATCTATCTTCATATATTTTAATAAAGATTGTTAGAGCCATTTTTGAGAAAATAAAGATGTATGAAAAATGTTTCCTTTAAAGACTAGTTGGAGATTGAATCATTTACTTGAAAATAGTGTCGCATCTTTTAGAAAAAAATGAATTTAAATAGCAAGTTTGGTGTTTATCCGACATTTGTTTTTCGACTTATGCTGTTCACAACACACTCAACATACTGGGTTACCTATAAGTGCTTTTGTTCAAGGGACCTCAAAACGTATATTTCCGGTGAAATTAGCTAATTTTTTGATGCAATGAAATATATACGTACCTTTTCTAACTGATGTACGTGGTAGAGAAAGTAAAATCTAGTTGGGTTTTTTCGCCAACTCTGGTTCGAAACCACGTTTTCTGGTATTCCGAAGGTGAACAAAAGCCTTGAATAGCTCATGAAAGAAATATGTTAAAATATTGGTTTATCAGCAGTACTACCTATTCCTTCTGTCTACCACATCATGTCGCGAGATTTTACTTTGGGAGCTTGGGGGGCTACGGTCAAGCACCAATTAGCCAGGAGATATATCAGCAGTAAAAAAAAAAAAAAAAAAAAAAAAAAAAATTGCAGAGGAAGAGAGCAAATAGAACAGGGAGGGATTATAGCTGTAACTGAGTGTCTTGGAGAAGTTGAATCAAAGCGTGATAAATTGGTTTTCGAGGAGTAGGTAATAAACAGCTGACGCTAACAGGAAAAGGAACTGATAATAATTGGGAGGCATACGTGTACACTGTGAGCAACTAAGCAGTTGGTTATGGGGATAGACAGGAGAATCGGATGAATGTTTTAAGTGATGGCGGCGACATGTCCACGCGCAATGTTTTGAACAGCATATCGTAGCATTTGCGCTACCTACGTCTTCCTGAATTGTGGCATAGAGTGTGGTTTTGAAGTTTTCGTAACAGAACATACGTCACTCCAGCACTGGAATATAGGTACAGGCGTTGGGAAACAGAATCTAATGTTACATTCACACGACTTTCTCTACTCTTATACCTACCATCTTACTCTATCTACTTCTTGTTAATTTAGATAAACTTTTAATGCACGCTTGGAAATTTTGTTATACGACAGAACATAGTGATAGTCACATTTTTACAGAACCTGATGACTTTGAATTCCATGCTGTTAGAGTGACCACGAGAAAGAAAATTAATAGCGTCTTATGAAGGTAAAAAGTAAGTATTTACAAATTCAAACCAAAAACGAAGAATATCTCGCAAATGGTTGCTGATGCAAACGTTTTTATTTTATATAAATTGTGTCCTTTTAAGGAGATACACATTTTTTGTACAGAAAGATTTTGCTCCTCTCTTACGGTTTAGCAATTATACAAAAGTAATTCAGAAATGAGAACTTCACAACCTATTACCTAAAAAATCAAGTTATATATTTTATTCGTTATGCAAATGTATTTTAATCAAAATCATTTTTCAGAAAAAAAAATCCATGTAAAAATTAATTGGGTTTAAGGGGATCTTTTCAAAATCTTGTTGCATACTTGGAAGACGCTGAACTGAATACCAAGTTTGGTATGTAACGAAATTTTCGTTTTTGAATTATGCTGTTGACGTGCGCGCGCACACACACACGCATGCACGTATGCGAGACTTTCCAAGAACGCCTTTTTTATTCAGGGAACCTCAAAGCGTGTACTGCGGGTGAAATCTCAATATCGAATTTTTATTGGAGTACATTACTTCCTCTGTTTGCGTTAGGGAAGTAGTTGAGAGAGTAAAGAAAATAAGGTATCCAGCGTTTGCTACAAATAGCATACCAAGACAACCTAATGCATTGTAACATACGTCGGATTATTCTGGCCCAGTTTAATTGACTAGGTTTATATCAACTTGAGTTGATGTCTAGAAATATTCCAATTTGCTGTCTCTCCACCCCTCTCCGTCTCTTTCCCGTATCTCTTCTTTTAGACACCCCATTTACACTCTTCCGTTCATCTCCATAGTGCTGTTTTCTCTCCCTTTTCCCTCCCTCTCTTAGTGCAACTTGCATGTCGTATGCTGTTTCAAAAACTAGCAAAAACCTTGTTAGTAAAACTTCAAAGCTTCAGTAATAGATTTAATAGTGCATGAAGTTTTACCTCTTCCTAAAGCTTTTAGTACTATCGAACCGATTCTGTTAGCATATTTATGCACTTGGATAACGGTAACGAAAAATTGACACATTACTTTCGTCGGATTTATTTCTGTAAATAGCAAAATTGGTTCGCAGAATTGTGCTTGTAAGCTCTCGTTATATCATGTTTCAGTAAGTTAAATCAATAATAGGATGTTTCTATTTGTTGCTTTATCTTCTGTCCTTCAGAGGAAGTATAAGTTCAGAGCCTTTCAAGAATGCCACAGGAAGAGTTTCAAAAAGAAAAACAAAGTCCTGCCATCATAAACTACTCTTTACGTCGAAAACTTCGAAAATGTTCTTCTCAATAATGGCTCTAACGTCTTTTATTAATTTACTACACGTTTAAGATATTATGACAAATGAAATGTAGAACTTCAATTTTCTGAGAAATCCCTCGGAAGTCCTCTTCGTTCTGACTTTTCCATAACATGGATTTTTTTTTCTGGAGTTAGCCATTTCTGAGATAATGCTTGTTATTGGCTTGCATTTTATTCTCTCTCTCTCTCTCTCTCTCTCTGTCGACCAAGCAAAGGGAATAGAAATTCAAAGCTACCATACAGTGGCCAGGTCATAAAAGATTTGACCATCGCTTTAAGTTTATTTTATTCCCCTATTGATGTATTTACAAGGAAAAATGGAATAAGATAATGTTTGCAAATTCTTATCGCGATTAGCATGAAGTAAATGAAAGAAAAAGCATTTATAAGAATTAAGTTGTACAAGAGCGAGTAGAGAAGGTTAGGAATGCAATTCATAAGAAGCTTTTTCTTATTATTCGCCTGCATTAGAATCCCCCAATTCCTTTGGACACGTTATCAAATGTTATGTAATATAGAAAGTTTCATAATGTTCTTGGCCATTTCTTGCATGCCATAGTAACGCACGCGCACGCACAACCACTTCTGGCTTTAGGGTAGTACGTTACATGTATGAATTGAAAATGAAAACTTGCCAAAAAATGTTGGGTTTGTTATTTGTATAGAATCTATACTATACTATACTATACTATACTATACTATAGATTCTTCCGTAATATTCTGAGAATATACGATTGGGATAAGATATTACGTTTAGAGTAATGTTGAAGCATGTAATCCTAAATGTATGAATGCATTCCCTAAGTTTCCCTTAGTTTTGTACCGATATCAACCAAATTTGAAATGTGTGGGCAAAAATCTCTATATAGATAAGTTACACACCAACATAGAGCATTTTAATCATTTTATTAGCTCAATAGCGAATGTAAATGTTGTTTGAAAACGCAAAGTAATTTTATAGCTTGTCTAGCTGTGGCTCAGTGTTACTGTCAGTAACAGAACAAAATGAAAACAAAATTATATCCTGTTACGTGCATGCTTGTCATTGTGTGGGAAGATAGTAACACAGCATCAACCGCACTGTATGTGTGTGAAGATTCATATACCATGCAGTTAACACTCAAATGTGGGTAAACTGTCACTGAAAATAGGTTTAACCCTTGTATCTTGTTTCACTGCCTTTTATCTAGTTTCACTTCGGATTACATGCTGGTTTAACCGGCCACTTAAAAAGGCATACGGTGATCCTTCGAAACGCTGATACAATGCCAGAGTGTTGGATGGCAAATGCTTTTGTGTTGCGAAAGTTACAGTGCATTTTGAAACGTCGAAATTTCATATTTTGCCATTTAATACCAGGTGCTGTAATTGTTTAAAAAGATAATGGTATTGTAGTTCATTTATTAACATTACCTGGCCTGGTTTGCAAAAATTGGTTTTCAGACGCAAAACATCACAAATTATGAGGCATAAGACTTAGTAAGCACTAAAATTACTACGAAACGACATGAGATTTAACTGTTTCTGAACCATTTGCAGGGACTTCGCGGCAACAAATCACGCCCATCCCTCGTGCAGTCGGTTATAACTTTCAAATGTTTACCCTTAGCCTGTACAAGTACTTTAAGAAATCCCAGTAATCACCTCTAGTGAAAGAAAAGAAAAAAAAAGGGGGGGGGGGGGGAGGCGGAAAAAAAGAATAAATTATAGTTATTTATTTATGCCAACAAGCTTACTGCTTGTTAATTATAGTTTTAAAAAAAACTAAAAAAGACACGCTTTTATAACAAACCGACCTAAAAAGTGGAAAATAATTCTTAAGTATGAAGAGCTTGTCCTATAGCGATATAAAGTCAACTAGTTAATTATATTTCAAAAATTTGTAATACGTTTAAAATAAGAACTCATTTATATTAATAAAGTAATAAATTTTATTGTAAAAAAGCGTGGGGTGGTTTTTAAATATTTTTGTAATATGCTTTACCTTTATAAATAGCAACCAATGAACTATTTATAACATTTGATGACATTACACCCCACGCTGTTGTGGGTGTCTTGGCCCTGTGTGAACTTCAGTCCGCGATATTTCCCAGGTGCTCTCTCTGGGCACCTACGTCATGCATTGTATAAGTATGCATTTAATTAAGGCAATTTTCAGGGTACAGATAGAAATCTGCCTTAGCGACATCTAAGGTGTCATAACTACTATTTTCTATAAATTTATCTTAATCGTTCTTTATTTTGAGGATCCTGGTCAGGACATCGGGATAACCTCACATTATTGCATTCTCATCTATCCTTGACATGTGTGCAAATTTTCCAGTCAATCAGACAACTCTAAGTTGGTGAAAATTACGTCGAAAAATTCCGTTACATACATATCTACCTATCTACCTACAGACACACAGACACACAGACACACAGACACACAGACACACAGACACACAGACACACAGACACAGACACGCGTGCGCGTGCGTGAAACTAATATAACGCGTGTAAAAAAAAATAACTTTAAAGCATCCTCCAGTTTAAACATACAACATGAAATCTTGCAATACAGTTAATGTTACGACAAATATGAGACAAATTACATGATATAATGAGCTCTACATTTTTCCTGGAGAAAGTTCATATATACATAATCCCTGAATATCTTACAATTTCCTACTTACATAAAATAATATCTATACAATTTATCTGGATTGAAGGACTTTTATGATACGCGATTTTGTCAGTTAAATATTTGGCGTTTAAGTAAAATTCGTTAGAATCATTGTTAAGATAATTAAAAGCAACGAAACATTTTAGATGTTTAGTGTGGGTGAGTTTTCTTGAAAATCTTCACCTGGCTTGCCTGAGGTGTGTATGAAGCTTAGTACGAGTACGGATTTCTTATTTTTGAATGAATATTTTGCGTACTGCCGTCTGCGATGTTATTGTTCATTGTTATTAATATTGTTATCGTTTCAGGCCATCTACGGACCACGTAAAGCAACCCATTGCATTTATATTAACTTTTCCTTTCTATCCTTCCAACATTTCTTCATCGTGTCGGTCTTTTTCTTCTTTCTTCTGTCCAAATTTTTCCTTTTTTTAAACTGGAAACCTTCGAAATTTTGTATTATCTTTATCATTATTACTGTTATTATTATTATTATTATTATTATTATTATTATTATTATTATTATTATTATTATTATTATTATTATTATTATTATTATTATTATTATTATTATTATTATTATTATTATTATTATTATTATTATTATTATTATTATTATTATTATTATTATTATTGTTGTTGTTGTTGTTGTTGTTCTCGATTTATTGGACCTATAAACCTGTATTTTATTGACTATCGATACCGAATGATCAGATGGAATATGGTACTTCATCTACTTTGCGCTTCATAGGGGTTCTATAAAATGTTGATATCACAAGGACAAAATAAATTGCGTTAAATAGATAGTACTTGATATTTGGATCACGCAACGTTCGTTTGACCGCATCAGTCTCTTTTTCAAATAAGAGGGATTATAACCTTCCTGGAAACAATCCCACAAGGGCTTAGTAATGTTCCAATAAACACTTAGCTTTGATACAGGATTATTAACTTACCTATATTAATTCCAAACACGAAACGCTGTGTAAGTTGAATTGTTTTTGTCTAAAGCTCCTGGAACTGACTTTGGTGATGTGGTGGTGAACTAATCGGTTTTTGTAAATCCGCCGTAAGCCAATGGATATAATTGTGAGACTATATGAAGTAGTTTCCAGAGGATGCTTTTTCGGGGAAAACGCTAAATAATTATTCAGAGTAAATGTTATTAATGTGAAAAAGTTACAACAAAAGACGCAATATGAAACGTTGTTTCGGGTATTCGAGGAAACGCTGCTTGGGTAATTTATTTAATGAAACTTGCCCTCAAGCAGCCATTTGGCCCAAGCGGTGGAGGGTGGTTCATTGTTGCAAGAAACGCAATTTGCCTTTGCTGACTTTTCACCAGCGCTGATTTAAATAAATTGGTATTTTGCTGATACAAGAATCAACTTAGCAGAGAGGCACCGACGTGCACTTATCGTATTTAAGCAGGGCACTTTGAGCTCACCCTGTAACGTGTGAAGTGGAATTCATTACGGAAGTTAAGGTACGGGTTTGAAGTATCTACGCTCAAGTGGGTCATTAGAGATTCGTGCTAGATAGACAATTCCAAACTTGCCTTCCAGCGTACACGCGTTAAATTTATTTGAACTGCCTCTTTGTGGAATTGTTCTGTGTAATTGCCTTTTCACAGGAATCCTACTGCATACTCGTAAAGTTATCTTGAAACTGTCCTCAAGAGAAAGAAAGAGATCGTTGGAGCTACCAACAGAAAGTGAGGAAAAATTTAAAAGTTACATCTGAGTATTATACACGGGTTTAGAGTCACGATGATGTAACATGGGCAGTCAAGATTGCCTCACCAGTACAGCTTTGCAGACTATTGTACTTCTGTGTTGGCAGCTTTAAGGACATGCATTGTGAAATTCTTAGATCCTGCCTTTTTCAAACAAAATTTATTTTTCCTAAACATCATTAGAGTCTGTGCGGAATAAGTTGGCAGAAAGAGATAGCGATATTGGTTGGAAATTACCTGAGTCCACTCCCTTGAGTACAATGAAGAACCCCCATTAAGTTCCCTTAGCGTTTCCGGTCAAAATCGTTCTTGTTGTCAGATCTCTTTCACTGTGACACTTCTCACTCAGTAGGTATTGCCTAGTTAGCAGGAGAGGATAGTCGCAACACTGCGTGCGAGCGAGAGGGTGGGTACTGCTTTCTCTTTCTACATGCTCGCTGCCAAATTATTCTGCACAGACTCTAGTAGCAAAATGCCAACGTTTCGCTTGAATATTGCAGCATACCCATTGTAATTCGCAACCTAAAAGGGCGAAAGCTCATGAGCAAGAGGTCTAAGGTGACCACAGAAGGAACTGGAGAAATTATAAATTCTAGTTATTTATTATAACTTTCACATTCCATTGAAAGATGCAGAAGACTTTCTTTACCTTAATCCATGCTTTTCTCTTGCAGAACACACGCACACGCACACGCACACGCACACACCCCCGAACAATCGCTGAACGGTTCACTTTGTCTTGCTTAGGTTCTCATTGTAAACTAAGGTAGCCGCAAAATTTAATGACGACTGATAGCGGACTTTTACTATTCTTTTTCCTGTTGTGCAAGTAAATTTTGTGGGTGCAAACGAGATTTATATCATTAGCTGTACAGTGTGATTTCACAGCGTGTTTAACTATACAACACAGCAAGGCATGGCAAGCCTATGACTGAATTTAGTGTCGAGCCACCCGCCATCAAACTTTGCGACAGCTATAAATTTATTCGCTTCAAGAAAAGAAAAGGACCAATGACAATACAATAATATCAGGACTTATCCTAAGATCCTGAACAGGATCATCAAGATAAAAAAAAAATGAATTAGCTAAATTTAGCAATGTATCCGAATCTTTCGATGTAACTTTCACCTACTAGAGTTGTGTGATTGACTTGAAATTGTGCACACATGTCAAGGACCGAAGACAATACAATAGTATCACGACTATGTCCTAAGGTCCTGACCGGGATCATCAGGATAAAAAAGTGATTTGGTTAAACTTATCAATGTAACATAACTTTCACCAACCTAGAGTTTGATTGACTTGAAAAATTGCACACATGTCAAGGATCGATAATACAGTAACATCATGACTTTGTCCTAATGTCCTGACCAAGATCACTAGGATAAAGTGACAGCTAAATTTGTCATAACGTAGTTCTCACCAACTTAGAGTCGTCTGATTGACTTCAAAATTTACACTCGTGTCGCGGACCAATGGCAATATAATACATTCATGACTTTGTGCTAATGTCCTGACCAGGATCATCAGGATAAAAAATTGCTTACATAAATTTATGAAGGTAAGTCTTTCGACGTAATTTTCGCCATCTTAAGAGTTGTCTGATTGACTTGAAAATTTGCACACATGTTAAGGACTGAGGTACTTCTTGTTATTGGTTCGAATTTTTATGAAGTCCTCCATTTTTTTGTACTGCCCATGCAGAGAGAACGGAATGTTAAAGCTATAACATAACGACCACCTCTTAAATAATGTCGCATAGCTTAAGTCTTCTTACTTCCCTATTCCCATTGTACCTACAAGGAAACTTGTAATGCAACGATTTCTGCACATGTATCTTGATTAACATGAAGTAGACAGAAGAGAAGCGTGTTTTAGAATAGTTTGTACTAAAGTAGAGAAAGTCACGCGAGTGCACATAGATTTTTCTATATGTATAGTAGTAATATCCATATAGACATTTGACCTTCTATACATTGTTAATAAATTATCGGTTTGTCTTTTTTAATTACTATGCCATAGTTAAAAAATTTGTAATTTTCCAAAAATTTTTGGATAAAAATTTGATTGGTGTGGTGGCGGTGGAAATTATTTGGATTTTAAGTCAACACAAAATTAGAACTATAAAGGGTAAAGGGTACAGATACAGAGGGGACACCTCGCTCACGTCGACCTACACAGGTCTGTTATGGCTACCACCCCCCAGGAGGCAGGGATGAAATGAGGAAACCAAAGGGGTTCTATCAGACCCGCAGCTAGATAGGCCCACCAGAGACGCGTGGAAGTCCCAGTTACTGCAAGTATTACTGTCGAAATTAATGAGCTATGAGTTACGGTTTGTTCATAGCGACCTGCGCTGCCTTAGCTATACCAAAATTGCTAGTACGCCTGTGAACTCGCACCGCTAGCCAAGCCTACAAAACATGCACCCAGCTCTTATTGGATAAACGTCTCTTGGGAAGATAGGCAGATAATGCTAATGAGTATGCAAATGTGTTAATCACTTTATGATCCCTAATCACGCGGTCTACCAGTGCGTCTTAATTGTTTCGTGATGCCAATTAAACACCGCGGTCTCGTTATAACGAACACAGCGCTCAATCTAGCAGCGGCTTCTTTCGCTGCGAAACAACCGAATTAACCACCGCTTTCCCTTATACAGGCGTATTATCCCTACATACCTATCGCGAATTAGGAATAATGTATTTTTCTTGCATTAAATATCGTTTCGCAAATACCTCAATTCTTAGGAGTTGTGCGTTTTACTTTTTTTGCGGCACGTTGGATGTGTACCTTTATGGTCCACCAGTTGTAGTTATTGAGGTGAATTAAATCAATTAAAATGTAGTTTTTCATGTCAGTGCCTTAAACATGGCTTTTAATAAAAAATCGCTAGGTCTTTTTTATGAGAAAAATTAACTATTTTGTTTCCATGCAAAAAGTTTGGGGGATGATTTCGTGAAAAAAATTGCATCCCTGAAAGATCTATATATATAGTCGTACTATATCGTACATACGTCTCTGTACGCCTGCGCACTCACAGCTATTGGTAGAAATGCTTACTCTTTTAGCCTTAAGGGTTCCCATGACTTGTTTCTCCCGTGAAATCTGCTAATGAAGATATTCGGTGGAATACTCCTAGTAAATATACAGATCCAAGTAGAAGGTACATGGCTATGTCTAAGCTTTGTTATTTTCGTTCTGTTCAGTTTGATGTAGCAAATCAGTCTCCACAAATGGAAAATAATCCCCCTCTCCCTAGAGTGATTAAGGTACATTAATTTTTAATGTTAGTACAAAAGCAGTTCAGGCATATACCTGTAGGAGAGATTCTTTCTTGGTCACAATACCTTATTTTTTAGAAGAAATTTACTTCAAAATAATTTAGTCTTGAGCATTCCTGTCAATTTTCTTTTATTTACAAGATTTGAAGAAAAAAATAGTAGTAGCCTAGTGAAATTTGGAAATTGTGTAACATTAAATGAGATATAAATGCATCAATACCTTGAATTTGTGATATTAAAAGTCTCGCTTAGGTTACTTTGACTGTGAAAATGGTTTTTGTTAGGTTGGGTCTGACTTGATTAAATGCCACGATCGGTACTGAAACCACTTATCTTCGCCGATGCTGTTACCACTCGAGTTACCATGGCGAGATAACTGTTAGCACATTAAGCCTTCTCATTTGATTCAAATGTTCCGGGAACCCTAAAGAGAATCTCAAATACTCGTCTCTATCTTTTTTTATAGATACGGTACCTAGAAGCGTGCTTCCAACATTCATGTTCGTTTCCAGGCCTTCTGTGGTTAGTGTGAAAGCGCACATTTACCAAATGGAGTTTAGTTTTTCACAGAGCGCGGAAAATGTATCAAGAGCTAGTGCTAAATTCTCAAATTGATATATCCAAAAGCAAATTTTTCCTACTCTTGAACAAAGAGCCAAGAAAGACATGGAGTGCATTGAGTAGAGTGCAGAACCAATGGACATTGAGTTGAAACGAGCAAAAATTACTGGAAGCATTTAAAATACTGAAGAATAGGGGAGGAAATGGAAAGACTGAGAGGAGCTATTTTGTGAAGACACGGTGAAGAAAGCACAATACTGAAACTGAATCAGGAAGATGAGGAATTTGCTGAGGCATTGAATGAGAAGAAACTGCTTGCATGATAAAATGATTCGGCGACGATGGATTGTTGTTCATATGCGCGGACAAAGCAGAAAGTGGAAAATAGACAAGAACGGGGTTTGCAATGAAGGGTGTGCTTATTAGAACTTTTTGATAGTTCAACGGTTTGCTAGAATGTATGGGGGCGAATGCATCTGTTGGAAAGCTTTCTTTGATAGCCGATTGAAATTAATCCTCTTGCTTCGCACACATTCGCTTCAGTGGAGTAGCTCATATGGGCTTAAGAGCCAGGGTATAATTTTACTTTTTAAGAAAGCATAATTTATTGGAGTGAAATGGTTTAGTTCATTTAAACAACAGATTTGAAAGTGCTGAAACCTGAATTAACAGCAGCAAAGAAGCAAGTGCCACGCAAGGTAAGGCGAACCTACAGCTACAAGGGGAAAAATGTTATGCTTCGCCTTCCTGTTCTAGGATGAAATAGGTGCATCTCCTACGCACTGTGCCATCTCAGAAGTGTCAACAACCACAAAATTTCGCTGAAAAATAACAATCAACTATAGTGGACATTTATTCTTTTGTTCATTTGAATTTGGAACCTAAAAGTCTAAAGAAGTTCAACTGTATCAAAAACATTGGAAAGAGAGAGACATCGATCTAGTTTTCGATGAACTTTCATTCAAAAATCTTCGGCGTGATCTCGAACACTATATTTGTAAGCAAAGATTTGACATTCATTTTAAAATAAGTATAGCGTTGTCTCTCAGTAAGTTATTATTAAACTGTCAGAAAACGAAGTTTACTTATTTAGTGAACGAGCTTTTCAAACCAATATTGAGCTTCGAGTGCAGGTGTTTAATGGGCATCTTCATGAAGTAATGACATCGACTGTCAAGTCTTTTGCAATCATTGGTAGCAAGTGATGCAAAAGATAGCAAGTTTGGCAAACAATGATGCGGGATAATGCCAAGAATTACCCTCACTGTTGCACAAATCATACGACGTCTATTGTTTCAAGCCTGCTTGTTCAGTATGACGACACTGGATGTACCTACCTGCCAGATGCATGCAGAACGTCGTTTAAACGTTTTAAAAGATGTTAAAAGTACTTCGGGAAGTGATACTGTGAATCAAAATCAGAAATAATGTGAAATAAACCTGGTATCGTATAACAAATGTGATCACTTGTTCAAAATGTTCTACGTGATGCGAATTGACGATTTCTCACCCCACGCTCGCTCTCCATCCTAAGTCTGCGGCGTAGGGGTCCACACACTGCTTTATGCCACGTAATTGCGCATTCCTAAGCCTTCTGCAATTGCTCCCTCTTGAATTTGATCTGTTGTGGCCTGTATCTGCCCGAATTTCTTTGCCAGTGAATCGATCGCTACTGGGATAACTGTGTGTTGATCTTCGTTATAGTTCTCACGTTTCTTCATTTTCTGTATTAATACTGCATACCCTGTTAAAAAATTCTTTGGAAGTTTAGAGATCAGTTTTCACATATACAGGTGGAAATGAAATTAATGATCCGTGGGACTTTAACAGCGAATTTTTCATGTTATGAATAACAAAGTCTAATACCAAAATGTTGAAAAGTTTATAGCTTTCTAGAAAAAAAAAATTATCAAAAAAATGTATCATCACCTGGCTGAATTATTATTGATTGAAGGTTCTTGATTTATGGCTATGTTCATAGAAAATTGAATGGACAACTTTTTCCTTTGGCATATTTCAATATATTCAACGGTTTTTGTGTAAATTAAATTTAAAAAACCCACAATTTATTGCAACAAAAAGGCAACAAATTTTGAATAATCCAGAACCTTCATAAGAATTTTTCTCTAGGAGCTTGCACGGGAACCAAATACTTAAGTGAAAGTTTTGTGCTAAGAGATTCTGATTAGAAACAAATCAGAAAACTGTAATTTACTACAAAGACTAAAGTGAGTAAGTGGTTTCATTTTAAACTAATAGGAGAGAAATGCCTTTTTTACAGGTAACAGTTTAAAGTAAATGTTATGATCTCTACATTATAGACAACCTATTTAATCTAATTGTTCCAAATTCTATATGCTAAGTGACTAATCATCAAACAATTGGGAAGAATGGTTTAATTCATTATGTATGTTGCAACATTAATAAGCTGAAAATGAATTAAGTAATGGATGTTTAAATAGTCAAAATCAATAAATGCTAGTTTTTTACTTCGTGTAGAATACGGTTTTCTCTATTACTTATTTTACGTGTAAACTACTTTCAAGTAATTTACTTGCCCGATCCTGGACACACAGGAATCGGTGTGTTCGTCTTAGTTCCTAGTCGCCTTGTACCATTTCCAAAAAAGTAGAATTGGTTATTGAGACCAATATAATAAATAATTCCTAACTATGTGTCAAGATAAGCAAAATACGGTTTTTTAATTTCTTAGAATTCCATGTGCCAAACGCACTACTTCGGTCATGTTACTTTTACAATGGAGATTCGTCCCTCAATTCCTCTCGCATTATCTTCTTTACTCTCTCTTGCTCTACCAATATTTATCTTCGCTGCCTTCTCTTCCCCCTCTTCTCTCTGTCTCCTATAACTGCAG
Source organism: Tenodera sinensis (assembly GCA_030765045.1). Lineage (NCBI taxonomy): Eukaryota > Metazoa > Arthropoda > Insecta > Mantodea > Mantidae > Tenodera > Tenodera sinensis. The sequence continues at coordinate 249,377,335 of CM060964.1, read as the reverse complement.
GTGTTCATAAAAACTGGCTGACATAACATTTAATGGCGGATGGCTCAATACAAAATTCAGTCTTGCCACGCCTTGCGGTGTTGTATGGTTAAACATGCTGGAAATAACACTGTAAAGCTGGTTGCATAAATGCCATTTGCACCCACAAAATTTATTTGCAAAACAGGAAAGAATAGTGGTGCTCCGGTACCAGCGACCATTTAAGTTTTGTCTGTGCCATATGGCATGAACAGTTACACAGTATACAAACTGTACAAATGTAAATTATTCTTAAGATGAAAACCGAACTTCACTCAACTCGCCTTTAAGAATATACTACATACGTATAGTTTTTTAAGTTACGGTACGTTATTCAGGGGTAATCATATCATCCTTCCGCTATTGAATTTTCAGACTTCAGAAAAGGGCCTTGTGGGTTGCGCTGCCCAAACCAGAACACATTGTAAACCCTTGTTTATACAATGAGCAATTCTTAACTTCAGTTTTCATACTTCACTGTCTTCTCGATGTGAAAAGAATATTGCTGCTTACACAATCTGCTCTTCAGTTCACAGCTATCCAATTAGATAGAACTGTAATATCTATATTGGTAAGTAAAGGTGGAAAACATTTCCTTCAATGGACGCGAGGTTGACTACGCATAAACCATGCATTGTAGCTGACTCTGAACTTAGGACCCGGTCAGAGGTCAACAAGAGCAGGTTCCAGGTGCACAAGACAATACAGAGAACCTCCCCACAATGACGTAATATTTAAATAGTGCGCGTTGACGTTACGTTAACATCTTGGTTACGAAGAAATTGTTTCATCTTTAGTGATAAGGTATACCAAGACACAAAATTCCTTTTAAGTTGTAATTAATATATTCAACAGTCTGCCTACTGTATTATGTTTACATATTCAACTAAAGAAATCGGTAAGTTTGTCATTGCTAAAGAAAGCAGTGAACGTTAGGTATGGGCATAAAATAAAGTAACGAACATAACCTTGCTACCCAATAACGGTTACGAATACTAAGTAACTAGTTGCCAATTAACGGTCAGTAGTAACGAATAAGAAGTAACTGGTTACAAAAGGAAGTAATGCAAAGTAACTAGCTACTCTATACTAGTTACCAAAGTAACAAACAGTATCTATAGTTATCCCGTTAACGGTTGCCGATAAGTGGCATTCTCTCATTGCTATAGCATATCAGGAACTAACGGGAGAGCAAAAAACTTACGAACCGGCTGTGTGGTGTCTTGCCTGTCCGCATCTTGGGCGCCCTTTGTCGTCTGCCGCTATCATAGAAAGGCACGGATAAACCCTGAAACATTTGTAAAACTACTTTTAAAGGCTTTACTTTCCAGTTTTATGAAAGGAGATGCTGAAACTGGCCATCGTCACTGTCCATACGTTTTGGCACCTCTTTAGAAAACTATCCATCGCTTGCCATAGTTCACGTTGAGAAATGCTGGCAGCTTCCTGGTGGATACTTTGGTTTAATTCTTCCACTTTGTTTTAAGTTATCCCTTAAGTTACTTCATTTTAAGATAGAAATTGCAGGGGGTTAGGTCGGGGGACCGAGGGTGCCACAAATCTCTACTAATAATTCTGTCCTGAAACACAGTCAATTATTCTCATCGAAAGATTGGCTATATGAGCTGTTGCAGTCTTGAAAAAAGGCAAAATCACGCTCGCTACCTGTCGGTTAATTCTCTTAAAAAAGGGAGCAACGTTATATCCACGTACGCACTGGCGTCAACTGCTGACTTGAAACAGAACATTGGCCCTGTAACTCTGAACTTAATATTGTTCATGAAGTACCCCCATTGATTTATGGTGCTCCATTAGCCGAGAAAGGTTTCTCAGAGCTCTAATAAGCAATTTCTATCTCTGGGATAACTTAACATATAACGTGCACAACACAAACCCTCACACCCCGGAAAACTTAAAACAAAATATCTGCCAGGAAATTCCTAACATTTCTCAGCGTGAACTACGGCGAGTGATGGATAGTTTCCTAAAGAGATGTCAAACATATGTATTCCTTACATTTCAGATTTCTCTGAGTTGTATGTAAATTTGCATAAATAATCTAAAGTGTGCTATTTGTACATTCAAGGTCGCATTTTATGATTACTTTATTGATTGGCTTACAAAAAGCATTTACTGAATTAAAGGAAAATATTAACACCAACTTCATAAAAGCAATGTATTTTTCTAGAATTAATAACTATCATATTCTTAAATTTTTATTTCAGCTGTACTAAATTATCAGGAAATGTCACTTCACCTGTGATAAATGTATATGCGTAAGGGAAATTTAGAAAATTTGCATTTTTTCGCTAGTTAACTTATTTAATGTACGAGTATTGTCTCGAACTATTTGAGATAGAGCTTTGAGCTTTTGCGTAATTTATTTACGCATCATTAGTGTGCTAGTTAAATTAAAGATCAGAAAATTCAGTGGCGTAGTGGGCCATTTAGAGTGAAAAATTAGTACGCACGCGCACACAGCACATTATGTAAGCGGATGATGTTCATTCAAAGCCGAAAATTACTGCAAGCATTTTCGTTTACAGTGTCGACATCTGGATTTAAACTTTTGCACTATCCGCCCTATTCTTTCCTGGGTTTCGGTTCTCCAAAAGGGTATCAGGTATATAAGACGGAATGTCTCTCCTCAAGGGTCTCCACGGTAGCTATGGTAAGAGGAGAAAACTGCCACAGCCCATCAAATTAAAGCACTTGAAATCCCTCCGCACAAAATGTGAAAGTTGTATCAGGAACCTTCCGTCTCGAGTAGCGTTGTTTTATTTACGAATTCGTCGTTCCCCTTGGGAACTCGTCTCCAAGTGGTTGTAGATGTCGCGCGCGACGCTCGGCGTACCTCTAATGGAGGTTGAAAACAGAATCCGTACATGCCCTGCGCGCTTAAACAACTCCTCAACCTGTATCCGTCACTTCACGCTATGCTCTAATTTGCCTTGAAAATACAAGATGTAACTTTGTTCTGGTTTGTCTTAGTAGCCTTGGTTCATTTGATAATTTGTTCATAGGACGACTGGCAAAGAGAATTTCCACGGGCATATCTACCTTGATTTAAAGTCATGTCGGGTCATGTCGGACGGTGAATGAATGAAATGTATGATCAAATGAGCTCGGAATCCACGAGCTTAGTAACTGACTTAAAATGTATCTTGTCTCAACGGAAAACCTTAGGTAAATAATTCACCACAATCCAAATTCCAACTCCAGCCTACTGCCATGGGCTAGGATTATAATCCAGGCTAGTCGCTATATACTACTGGATTACCTGACATTTTCAACTCCAGTGTAGAATTAATTTCATTTACCTACTTAATGTAATAATTGTACATTGTTCTAGAGCGTTTTTATGGTGCTTCCTCGTTACACCTCCGGACTATTCCAAATAATGGATGGAAAAATCGCGACATTCAAGTACAAGGATGTGCAACGTCCGACTTCTTAACCTCTCCAAGTCGTCCAAGTTCTAGAAATGCTGCATAGCATTTGGCGGTGAAAGAATCCTGGGTTGGAATGCTAGAGTAATTTTTAGATAATTATATCAGGTTACACTTTAAATCTTTGTGCATTCTTTTTGATCCCATAATATTGTAACAGAATAAAAGCTACATAATTTTCACACATGGCAGAAACTTTAACATATAACAACAAAGTCCCAGGCCACCGAATTAAACTCTTTGGAAAACGCACCTATTCTGTGACCATTGGGGGGGAAACAATCTTCTCTGCCATGCTTTTATTAATTTCATAGCTATACTAACTAGTTACAAATACTGTAATTCCAATGGTAAGTTGTTAATAGATATTGGAGTTTTATGCAACTGCATATTTATTACTTTGCTTTTACTCTTGGTATGGAATTAAGCATGTTTCGTGTTCTTTTCGAAGAGGCGTACATTTTATAATGTGCATAGAGAGAGATTTAGAGAGAGAAATTTCGAGATTTAGAGAGAAAGAGATTTCGAGATTTAGAGAGAAAGAGATTTCGAGATTTCGAGAGAAAGAGATTTCGAGATTTAGAGAGAAAGATATTTAGATTTCGAGAGAGAGAGAGAGAGAGAGAGAGAGAGAGAGAGAGAGAGAGAGATTTAGAAAGAAAGCAATAGTCTAATAGTAATTGATTGTACATTACATTAATTTCCAAAGGTGGGGGGGGGGGGGTGCAGCCCTCTTGTCCCCTCTTCACGACGCCCTTGCTGGACACAAGGTTACTTCAACAAATACTTTCAATATTTTGTTTCCATTACAGCTCACTAAATAAAATGTTGTAACTCAAATAATATTAATAACCCACATTAATCCGGAATTATTGTTAATCTGGAACGACCTTAAAATGTCATCTTAGCAAAAGAATAATTCATGACTATCCCGCCTGTCCATTTCATATGCTCTCCCCCAAAATTAAATTACACCAACCATTTTTCTTGGCTGTCGAACGTTATAATTTCCCCACTACACCACACGTGACTAAAGATCACTTTTCTGTACCACAGGAAGGGGCATTATTGTATTCCACCCAAACATTCGATGTCGAGATTTACCAGAAATTTGTTTTGAGAACCCATGAACAAAAGTACTGCTTTAAGAAAGTGTGTGCGTGTACACAAGCGCGTGTTTGAGAATGGCATAACTCGAAAACGAATGTGGGTTAAATATCGAACTTGGTATTTTAAGTTTAGCATCTTCCAGTGATGGCATACTAAGATTTTTAAGAAAATCCTCCACCCAAAACTACCCTTTACGTGGAAAGTTTTCCAAAATTTAAGAAACTTGAATGACAAATTAAATGTGTAACTTGAATTTTCTGGGAATAACGTCTGAAGTCCTTTTTATCCTAAATGACTTCTGCATAACTAGTAAACCGTAAGACAAAAAAATGAGCATCTGGTAAAAGCACAGAATTTGTCAAATGCTTCTGTGAAGTTAACCATTTCCGAAATATCCCTTGTTGTTAGTCTGAATTTTTCAATACTTGTACTTTTCCCAAACGGGAAATCATTCGTTGTTTTTTCCCCTTCTGCCTTGGTCCTGCAAAGGCATTGGAATATCAGACCCCTGACATAACGACCCACTCTTAAAATATTGACTATCACATGTCTACTTTATTCCCATATCTCCTTTTGCCTGTTAGGAAATGTGCAATAACACAATTTCTGCACATTTTATCTCCATTAACATAAGTAGCTTGATACAAGAATCAGATTTTGTACAATTTTGTTGAAATGATAAGGAAAGCTAAGTGAATACAGTACAGCAAATTCGTTTAGTTACGATCCGCGGAAAAAAGGTTTCATTTATGATTGCTATCCTCTGTTGGGCTTCTTGAGAAAAGGTCGTGTTATTTTTACTTCTGCTACATCCCAAATATTTCTTGTGCTGCCCACTTGCTTCACCGTCTCATACCACATTCCAAATTTCAACTTCGCTTTTGTTTTTGATCCACTTCCCATTCATGCTGTCATGGTGGAAAGTTTTGTTCTTTCCGCTGAGTTAGTAGCCTCTTATCCGAACGCTGTGTCTAATCTTACTACATGTATGGGAACTTTTGCTATATTTATTATATAATAGTTTAATATTGCCATTTAGCCCCTAAGTTTAACCTTTGTTTCATTTGTTAACGTTGTGATACAGCGACTTCGGCTTAAGGTTATTGGGAGTTTGGCGCCGGGCAGTTGGAGGGATAATAAAGATAAGTTGATGTGGTAGCGTTCTCGCCCAGCGTAAACACCAGCAGCGCTATCGACAGATAAGCAGAATCTCTTCTCCCCGTCTCCAGAATCCTAGAATTCTCGTGTGAAAATCCCAGCTACTATATAAGCCAGTGCATTCGCCAGTGAGCAGTGAGTAACATGCGACAGTTATTTTCAGATAACAGTTATAACCGTCGCAGTTACAGTACTTTAATGGTTACATGTAACTGTCACCAGTAATGGTTAATTTGTTTTCGTGGTTGCTATATCCGTAGTTAACATTACATTAATGGACACAGTAACGATTAGGTGTAACTACATTTCAATACACTACATTTGAGGGACACACGATAAGCAAAGTACGGACTGACACCACTGTAAAATCAAGAAAGCATGCATTTCAATAGGGTTTAAGTGCAGGGCTTAAAAATCCTACAGAGAGGGTTAAGCGCCTGATAGTGCTGCACATAGGAAGTGAAGGTGGTTTTGTGGAGGTTGGTGAGCTTGTGTTCGTATCTAAAACAACCGGAGACAATCATGAGGAAATGAATGGTGACTTTTCAAATCTGGTTTGAAAAGGTTCTCCCCAAATTACCACCAAATAGTGTCATTGTGATGGACAATGCCCCTTAACCACAGTATGAGGTTAGAGCTTATACCAAACCATTCTTGGAGGTAAGGTGACATCATGGCATGGCTGCAGAGTAAAAACATTGTTTGTGACGACGGTCTTGTTAAGGCAGAATTATTGGCATTGGTCAAGTCTCATGCTAATTAGTACAATAAATATGTGATTGATGAAATGGCCAAACTTGGAAGACACACTGTACTCCAATTGCTACCTTATCAGTGTTACTTGAACCCGATAGAGATTGTGTGGAGTCATGAAAGAATATGTCACCAGGAGTAACACGACCTTTGAAGTGCAGGACGTGCATGCTGTACTTGATGCTGCATTTCATACTGTAACGCCAGGCCTCAGGGGTCTCCGTCTAGGGGATATGTGAATAGCGACCACAAGGTACCCAAGCTGAGCAGAACATTACTTCCACTTACTGGTGTTTTGCTCCTCACTGTAACTTTTCTATCTGACCTTACCTTGGTCATCTCTTGTTCTCTTCCAACCCCGATGCTATTAGGGTTCCTGAGGGCTAGGGAGTCTTTATTTTTCCAACCTCTCCATTTCTCTATAAAATCTTAACCCCTAACATGCTGACCTGTCATGGCATGTAATACGTCCTCTGATTGGTAATCAGAGGATATGGTCGGTGAATTTATTTTGATAATTCTCCCGGTCAGGACAGTGAGACCCATAAACCAACGACAGGTGTGGTCCTCCAGACATTCTGGGGGTTGTGAGAGAGCGATGTGACCGCCAAAACATAAAAATATGGTGCTCTCTAAAAAAACGGTTACTATTACTGCTATTGCTCTCTTCAATATCATCAGTGAAAAATATTGGAGAGCAAGAGGATTAATGACTTCATTGTCAGAAATCCAGCATTAGCTAACAACAACATTTCAATACTCGTCAATACAGACTTGCTTTATTTGATGCAATCTAAAACAAGTTTCTCTAGCTATGTCAACACTGATTACTTGGTGATTTATAACTGTAAATGTTTATTGATGTAAGAATACTTTGTAACACTTGATAATGCACCGCTAAACCCATTTTAGTAGCTTTTTATGAAGTAAGTTTGTACTAATCCTATATAATATGAACACAATGGTTAAATTGAACTGAAAATGCATTCGCTCTAACTTGTTCATTCCCGTATATGTATACAGTTTATACAGGTGGAATCGGGTAAATGGGAGCCTGAATATAAACATCGCGTGATGCAGGTATAGAAAAGGTATTTGAATAATTGGTGCCAACATAAATGTGACTGAGGTTAAGCATATAAGAACTTAAACATTCTCGTAAGACATCATATAAAACGTGGTAATGAGTCACATTTTGCAAAGCGATGTTGCTAGAGAAGAGAAACTTTAACGTCCAAACACATTCTCCCACATCACAAATTATACGGTTATATACTGTAGGTATATATGTTGCAAAGCTGATAATTAGCAAGCATTTCTCGCCAGATACACCAGGTATTAAGTTCATAAGTCGCCCACGATCTCTTGCTGAGAAGATTAATTCTGCATAACGAGTTGAGGTGATCAGTTCTTGATTAGGAATAATAATGTTACGCAGACTCGTTAACAGGATAACTAGTTACTCTCCGCGTTACTTAACTCTTTTTGAATGACCAGTTACTTTGTATTCGTTATTTTTGTAACCGTTAGTGGGTAATATTACGAATACATGATGTATTAGTATTTTGTTTATTTGATAACTATACCTTAATTACTAGTATTACTGTTAGTGATCCTGCTACTGGAACCACCATGTTCAACAATGATTAGTACATTCATTTTCTGTTATTCACTATCATATGTATACAGTAAACATGCGTTAAGAGCATTAGAAAATCTCGGAGGTAGGAAGTACTTGACTCATCTCATATTTTCGAACTTGTCTAGTTTTTCAGTGATGGCTTTCTACACTTGGCTTGTATCGCGATACATTATTTATGAATCCGTGTTCCTCTCTTATTTAAACTGACATCACACGGTTTGAAATGGCGCAATGTTCCGAAGGAAATGTACAAGAAGTTCGATTTCAGCCGGCCACCCACTGTGTTTGTTCACGTGACAGCAATAAATTATACACGACTGAAGGTGTTAACAACCTCCGATGATGTCACCTTTGCCATTGTATTCCAGCGCGGGAGGAAGGACCCCTTACTTCTATCAAGATTGTCCTGGCATTCATACAGTTCACCTTAACCCAGGCCCTGAAGGTCAAGCAGTAAATTTAGTGACAGTCCTCCCCTTCAGCGCTCGACATTTATAGCTGTTCATGAACTATAGTGCTGACGTTGTGTTGAACTTCCGAACATGGTGGACTACTTGTTTGACTACAGTGGCTGTTTTATCACCAACAAGGAAAGGGCTGGAGAGTGTAAGAACGTAAATAAACCCTGTGGTGGTGGGGAGAAGTGTACCTTTCTATAGCCACGGTCGTTTATTATACAAGCTATTCTTCAAAAGCTTACTAAAGCTAGTTAGTATTATTACTTCTGATTCTTCCTGTGTTCCCATCTGTCATACGCTCTGGCTTCTTTTTTTTTGTCCTAATTTCCATTTTATTTCTACTATCTGGGATACGCGGCATTGCCTGTGGTTTGACGATAATATCCATACAATTTTTGGACACTTGCTAAATAGCCTTGCGTTTCTTTGGCGATATTTAAGAATTATTACTTAACTCACTTAAACAAAGAATTAAAACTCTTGGGATACACTAAAGAAAAATAAAGAAAAACACCTGGGCATAAGCCACAGGAAGAAAGTGCACGTGAATTATGAGTTATATTTTGAATAAAGAAGCAGGGTGTCATTTATGACTAGGACCCGGATTTTTATGTACTAAAAAACTAACAGTCTTTGGCACTAGTGATTTTGAAATACGTCCCGAAACTGAAAAAAAAAAAAAAAAAAAAAAAAAAAAAAAAAAAAAAATTAGAACCATAGTAAAGCATTTAGCTTATAGAATAATGAATATTGGAACTCGCCAATTTGCAGTTAAACATCAGATTTAAACATCTCGGAGTTGCAGTGCACAAATGCCATCTCAGACTGCGCATCACACAGCCTTGCCTGTGCTTGAGTAACGCCTTTTATTGGAAAAAAAAATCGTTCTACATCATACAATGTCAACCTAGCAAGGTTTGTTTTCTTCTTAATTCTTGCTTTTGAACTTGATAATGTAAAGTTGTTTTTCAACAAACTGTATTTCTTTAATAAATCAACAGAAGTTTCTAGTTCGCTTATTCAGCGAATCAAGAGTCAAATTTGAAAGATATGAAGGCCAAGTCACATTTTAAATTAGCGTCACGTATTAAATTCTGGATAACCTCAGTTGCAGAAGCATCTTTGTTCAGTTCATTTACTATTGATGCAAATGATTTAAAATGGTCTGGATAATCTATCACGGTCTTAAGCCAGGTACCCCAACGCGTGACTACGGTGTAGGAGGCAGTGGAAGGTATGTGATGAGTTTTTTTTTTATGAACTTTTTTCCATTAGAGACTGGCTTGTAGGATAGAGTTCGAATTTTCACCAGTGAAGAATACTACCACTTTCCTCCGGGGGGGGGGGGGGGGGAGTTATTATAAATATATACATTTACAAATACATATGAATTTCTCGGGGGGGGGGGCATTAAATTCTCCAGGCCACCCCTGAATTCTTCACTGTGCTTCACACATTCTCTTTAGAGCATGAACGATGCAAATTATATGAATCATATTCGGGAAACTTACACTTCTACTTTGGTTAGCTTTCTTCATATATGGTGCAGAGTCCGTAAACAGAAGCAATACATTGTCATTTTACACCCTTTGGCCACAATGTTTCTAAAGCTTCATTAAACAGTAGCTATTGTTACATGATTTGCAGCTGACATTTCTTTACAGGCTAGCAAGAATTTTTGAGAAATATTTTCGTCCTTTTTCAATACACCTACGATTACAGGTCTCACTTTTCTACATGGTTTCGTCAATGGCGACCCAGATTTTTTTCATTTTCACAAATGGACTTGGTGATTTAGTGTTTTCTAATAGCAATTTGGAAGATAATTTTTCCGTAGCATCGCATCATCAGGAGAATTTATATTTAGTAAGCAGCTTTCTGAGCTCGGGATTGTCCACCTTATAAAGAATGCCAGCTGAAATAAATGTTTTACAAAATCGGAATAAAATTCTGAATGTTTCGCTATGCTAGAAGAAAAGGATTGTGTTGATTGTCCATTAAGAAATTACCTTGAAGCACGTGACGCAGATGTTACGTGATTAATTCCTGACAAATGCTGCACTACCTGGGAACGTTGATCCGCACTAACAGATTTCGCAAAAGGCTGGAAAAATATTTTCCTATCAGTGGTAAAGTAGTCGAATATGGCCAACAATAATTACGAGCTATTACTGTTATCGTTGACAAAGATATAGACGATCTTACGAGCTTTTCTATGCCTTACAAAAATTAAATAATGGTGTGAAATGGAATAGAATTTGGAATTCTAAGTTAAAGTAATTGCCTTGTCGAAGGTTATGTGCCCAATTTGGTGGAAATCGCTGCAAGGTGCAGAAAGAAATTCCTACTTGATTTTTCTTCATTCCTCTAATTTTCACCTTCGTTTTATTTCGCAGTTTCTCTCCTTTTACTTTCTCTACCATGTGCATAGTAGGTAGAGAATTTATTGCATCCACCTAAAAATTCGATATCGAGTTTCTCCGGAACTACTCAAACATGCTTTTTAGGAAAAAGGTGTGTGCGTGCATATGTGCAGCATAACTATACTAAAAGAATTTTTAGTTAAATAATCAACTTAGTATTTAAGTTCAGCGTCCTGCAAGGACACAACACAAAGATTTTCAAGAAGATCCCTTCCATCCCCAAGTACTCCTTGTGTGTAAAACTGTTCCAAAATATTGCTCTAACGATTTTTATTAAGTTACTTTCATAAAAAATGAAATGGATATCATGAATTTTCTTGGAATAGCCTCTGAAGTCTTATTCATTCTGGAGACTTCTGCATAACTGGTAAAACGTAAGAGACGGACATAATCTTACTACACAAAAAATGTACATCGTTGAAACACGCAGTTAGTCAAATAAAAACAAATGTTCTGAGGAATTTACTATTAATTCTGAGATATTCCTTATTTGTTTGAATTTTGCAATACTTAGACTCGTTATTCGTCCAGTTCTACGAGGAAATATAATACAATTTCTACAAATGTTTATATCTAAAGTTGATAGAAGAATAAGCTTTTTAGGAATAGTTCGTCGAAGAATGGATAGAAAAAGCCATATGAATGCAACACATTTTTTTTTAAACGTTCTCTACAGTGTCCCGTTCAACCGGGGACTTTTCTGCTTTCTAACTTATTTTCATTGATGTTCTGGTCCTCTCCTTTCCGCCCTCTTGATTTTATTCTTTTCCTAACCAATTTTGCTTCTCTTACCTGCAGTCTTCGCTCTTCTTTTCTCTCTTCTCTTTTTTTGCTCTCCCTTCCTCTCTGCTCTCCTTTATTCTTCTCTTCTCGTTCCTCTCGCACTCCCTTTTCTCACCGTTGCTCTTTTCCATCCCTTCACCAGAAATTGTTTACTAGCTTCGACGTCCTCGAGTGACCTCTAACACTGGCTGAAAAATGCAAGGAAAAAAGAGAGAAGAAGAAAAGGAACTTGTGCATGCATTTAAATGGGTCGCTCGGCATCAGGGAATTTTTGAAAAACAAGTGGGATCGCGAACAAAGATACAAAGAAACCAGGGGTTAAATAAACAGATTGCAAGTGTTTGTATTCTGCAGTAATGATGCAGGTACGCCCAGTGGAAATTTCATAAAGCTCGGAACGGGTTTGGAAATTTGCTACTGTACCTTCGTTGAGCTGGCCGAGATCAAAGCCGGTAGAAACATGTTGCATGTGGTTAGTGCATTTGGAAAATTAACTGCAGCAATTAGGAATATTGCCTGAACCGTGGCTACTTTTAATTCATGGATCAAGTTGTGCTATGAAGTTTCAACTTCGGATATAAACTAGCAGATATATTCGTCTTTCAGGATAAGCGAAAATATATTACAATTAAGCTTAACAGCAAAGGGTTCGAACAGAGCCCTACACAATTCCTTGTCGTTTACTTCCTTGATGTTTATCCCCCTTCGCATGGTAATTGTACTTACCATATTCCACAATACTACTTTCTTTAAATTTATTTTGTGACTTTCTTTCAGTCTCTGTTAGTTTTCATTTGTTCTTTACGCTGTTTTGCAATTTATTTTGCATTCTCGATGGGTTCTCTCCCTCGCCTTGTATATGTATAAAACATTTTTCTTCGTTCGCTTATTTTCTGCTCTCTACAAAAGCTTATGATGCTAACTCGGACGCCATCTTGCCACAACTTTTCAATGACCTCCTACAATTGGTTTCTTACTTTTAAATGTGACAATTACTATTATTGGTTACCTAAAAGAGCTTTACTTAGGAGAGAGATGTCCCCATAACGTTTTGACTTGGAACGTGACAACTTTGACAACCTTTGATATTCCAAAGGTATTAACTGGTATTAACAGAGACGACTTCGAATAATGCGAGAAAATCGTTTTGTACAACTGTCTTTCCACGGGCAGATGGTGACAAGGTGAATTCGTGTTTGGAAACTGCAGTTTATTCCTCTGTGGTATCCAGATACAAGGGTTTCTGGTTTACGATGCAAACAGCACAAAACCTTATGCTGTTCAGTTGTCGAGGGTGGCAACGCCGATCATCCGAGCGAGAACTCACATGTGGCATCATCAGCAGAACCTGCATATATGCTGAATACTCTGCTGCCGTGTACCTACCAAATCCGTGTTGTATTAAAATTCTAGCTTTCCTCGTTTTTCATTCTCTTTTGCCTTCACCTCCTGCATATGCTAAAATTTCATCAGTTTCTGCGTACATTTTACTTTGACTTTTCGTCTTCATGTTCTGTTCCATATTGATTTTCTTTTTTGGTGTTCTGCTCTCCATAGCTTTTTCATTTCTCTTACGTCTTTTTCTGTTTTGCAACCCGGTCTCGTTTCTCAGTTTCATACTTGGGAGCTTTAATTGGGACGAAATTATGAAAGATAGGTTTACATACATGTTTAGTCAAGTCCTGCGCGATATAAACGCATCTGTCAACAAAAAGAGGGATATAGAAAAGAATCCTGGGTTTATAAAAATAGTCACAATGTTATATTTACATGACCTAACATCTATCGTTTATTAGTGGGTAAACAGACTATTCTTACAAAAGCTTATTTTTCTATCTACTTCATTTTAATCTCGATAAATCTTTGTAGAAATGGCTACATTATACATTTCTTATAGATACAACAAAAGTGGCAATCAAATGTTTAAGAACTGGACGCTATATGCTGCTCTTAAAATTCCATAGTGTTTCTGTGTAATCTAATAAAACAATTGAATTTCCAAGGGATTTAAAGAATGACAATGTATTTAACAACAATTCGAATCATTAATAAGGAATAGAAAAAAAAAAACAAAAAAAAAACCCATAATACAGAAATAAGATAACAAACATAGAGGAACTAAATACAATGGTTTAGATGCAGAAAAAACTGGAAACAACACTTGATAAAGGCGCAATCAGAAAAGGACAGAATACCGAAAGCAGCATACTTTGGAAGACTTATGAAAAGATGGAAGCAGCAGCAATTTGGAGCCGGAACAGACCAATAAAAGGTCTAAACCGTGATGAAGAATGAATATCTCGGCAATGGCTTAAAAATATTTTTTAAAGAGAACTGCAGTTTTTTTGTTTCTGTACTAAGTTGTCCTTGACGCTTTATGTAAAACAGTTACGTAAGATTACATTCGGAAGGAATTTTGTATAAAGGATGTGACAGGCTATTCCACAATCTTCAAGTATTTAACCGAGCTTTCGTTTTTGAGTTGTACTGCATACACGCATACCACACACCACACACTTGTGTTTTTCTAAAAATGCAAAAATGTTTGTTTTTGTACTTAGGGAGTCGAAAACGTGTATTTCCTGTGACATTTCGGTATTGAAGTTTTGGGTAGAATGCAGTGCTTCATCTGCTTTCTATAGGTAAGTAGGAGAGAAAGTAAAAATCATAGATGCATAGGCGGGAAGAGAAGGCACTGCCAACCGCGAGTTTTACTGTAGTTGACTTGAGGGTTAGGTCACATGATTCATACAATGTGCTGTGGAATTCGCATGGCGGACGTAACTACATTATGGGAATGGTATAAACGTTTATCAGTGGTATTTAATTACAAGGGTAATATTTCGCGCATTTTCAGCGGCTAATGTTGAAATGCTTGGTTTAAATTCGAATGTACGGAACCAGAGAAGATAACATTTTTGCTTTATTTGCTTATTTATATGCACTTGAAGTACAAATAAACTACGTACCCACGTGTAGTAACTTTCAGCTACGTAGTTGAAAAAGGATATAAACTTCTTTGACTATTCATTCAGCGCGTCTCACCCTTAAAAGACAGTACACGTTAAATGGAGCGCAGTGTTGCAACATGTACTAGTTGCGAATCTTTCTCCGCGAGCGACTCGAGGTGGCCGGAGTCCTGTACTTAGTCCTTCAATTGCTGCTTGACGAGACGGGCACTTTTAACTTTGGTATCCCTCCACGCCTTTGTTACTGTATGACCTAAATTTACAAATGACTCGTCTGTATAAACAATTGATTTCCCCTGGTCCCTAAACCTTTTACGTCTTTTAGATATTTATGTCGTCATCTGATGATATCGATATCGTCTGTTTCTATTAATATGCACTTGTTACCCTTTCTTTCATATTCGAACCCCAAATCAGAGTGGCCCTTGAGAAATTTGGTAGGGTTTCATCACTGTTGAACTGTGACAAAATTATATTTAGCATGGGTGGAATATTTGCAAACAGTAAAGAATGAACAATTCGCCGCACTCCACCTTGCACTATTCAATCATATTGCGTTAACCTAGCGTTTTGTGTAGTCCCGCCCTTTTTGCTTTCTTTTTCGATGGCGTTCTTAGAGGTCCTTTCATTACTTCCTTTTTAATCATACACACTACTGCTTCTGAACACTCAACAGCCTTAGCTGTTTCTTTTACTGCCTTAAACGCATTTTACTTCAAAAATAATCTAACACATTCATAATTATTTGGCGTTCCTTACTTCTTTATTTACCAACATATCGTCCCTTCCTAGCTTCACCCTCCATAACTACAAATATTTACAAAAATATTAAACAAATAACGCAATAACAGCTCACAGTTACACACACGGCTTCTTTCGAACTAATGTTAGTGCTGCTCCTTATACTATCTTCTGTGTCAGGCCTGACGCTGAATAGATGAATACCTTTTGTTTGCCCTACTGGATAAAAGAAAGAGGTTACTGCCTTTTGGTTTATTTTAAAAACTTTCTCCAACCTTCCTCAACATTTGTTCTCGCTGGTTCCCTGATGTAAACTCAATAACAAAAAAGTTTCACACTGCGTAACTTTTGCAGTGCACATATATAAAATTTTCCGAAAACATTTAATTTAAAAAATTATAACACTTAACTGGGTAAACATAGAAAAATCAAAGTGGGCAGGTAGTAGCACTATAGTTTACTCTACCTAAAAAAAAATATAGATGCATTGTAGCAGTTAGTTTGTTAGTGCGTGATGAGTGTAGAAACAGCAAATATCGGACTTCTATTGAAAAAAACGTTTTCTGAAGAAATTTGGACCTATAGAAATGTATAATGACTCTGAAAAGGATATAACCTGATAGAGAAAACAATTCTGCATAGGATAATGTGTTCAAACCTGAAATTTATAACAAATGAATATTTATACCATGCTATTAGGAATCTGGCAACAGAGCGAGGGTAGAAAAGGACGCGGCTAATGGCAACTTGTATGCGCTAGATAGAGACAGAGATGTCCCATTTAACTCCATACTGTCTTCTAAGAGTGAAACGCTATATAGAAGCAAATTAGTTTGATTTACTAGAACAAACTAAAGGTTGTATTTTTGTTTCTAGGTAATCTTAAGCGACTGCTCATCGCGTTGTTTGCAGGGTTTTGTACCAGAACTGTCTGAATCGTCTGCTTGACCATTGAACCATTCCGGTGTTTAGCTGCGCCGTATATATCTTGTGGATATTAAAATGTGTATACAGTGAAAATACTGTAGGAGTCATTTTTCAGAGAATCGAAAATATTTAAAAACTTCTATGTAAACGGTAGTTTGGGATGGAGATAATCTAAAAATCATGTCGCATCTTTGGAAAATGCTAAACTTAAATACCGAGTTTTTATTTTTGAGTTGTGCTGTTCACACACCACACACACATTCGCAAATACGTTTTTTATTTTATTTTTTTGTTATTTTTTAGTTTATTTTTTAATTTTTTTATCTTTTATTTTTATTTATTTTATTTTTATTTATTTATTTATTTATTTATTTATTTATTTATTTATTTATTTATTTATTTATTTATTTATTTATTTATTTATTTATTTATTTATTTATTTATTTATTTATTTATTTATTTATTTATTTATTTATTTATTTATTTATTTATTTATTTATTTATTTATTTATTTATTTATTTTTGTTAAAACGATCTCAAAACGTATTTCCGGTGAAATCACGGTATCGAATTTTTGAAATGCAATATGTTCTCAACATACTATGTAGTGAGTGAGTGTGGGGTTTAAGGGCCCGTCGACAACTTGGTCATTAGGGCCCCGAGTCCAAAAGTAAAATCACGGAAGGTCAAGTATTAAACATCACTCACATAAAACTAAAAATCGGAAGTTCAAATAGATAAAGGCAGCTAAACCAAACTATTAAAACGTTCCATTTAAAATGCTAAAGACTGAAGCTTAAAATTGCTTCAAAGTAAAATCAGTTAAACTGGAAGCGCTAAAGCGTTAAAAAACCAATACATAAGGCAATTTAAAAGCTAAAATCTCCGAAATAAAATCTTACACTTGCTTAATAAAATCGATTGTGGAACAAAACTGCAGCACTGTATTTACAGCTACTGGGTCGTTGCCTAAAACTGAGTACAGTGTAAGGCCCAGGCCAACGGACTGGCGCTCACGAGCGTATCGCGGACAATCAAATAGGACATGTGCAACGGAGAGTGGAACATTGTACGTCGCACAGATAGGCTCCGGATCACCACGCAAAAGGTGTCCATGCGTGGCTCGAGTGTGGCCCATCCTCAATCGGGTTAAAACCACTTCTTCCCGCCTGTAATCCCTGCAACTGGTCTGCCAGGGTTGTACCGTGTCCTTGATTGCCCGTAATTGAGTGCCACATAACGCTTCCCAAGATTCCTGCCAGAGGGCAAATAGATGGCGACGGAAATACTTCTGCACATCTATATAGGGGAGCGTGCGGGTGGAATACTCCGAAAGGCAACATGCAGACTTCACAGCTGCATCCGCCCCCACATGGCATGGGATCCTCGTAAAAACAGACTGGTATCCGCGAGACAGTAGCTGAGAGATCAGTGTCTGAATTTTAACAATTAAAGCCGAGGTGCCGTGAAACCGTTGCAGAGCCTGAAGAGCTCTAAAGGATTCTGAGCAAACGATAAAATTTCCAGGACCTGAACTAGAGATAAAAAGCAAAACAAAAGATGGCAAACAGCTTGGCGGTAAAAACTGAACTGGTGTCTGGAAGGCGGTACGTATGAGCCTCACCGTTGTATATAACAGCGGAACCTGTTGCACTACCCATCTGGGAGCCATCGGTAAATACCGGAGAGTAAGTCCGGTATCGGCCCAGAAGTTCCGTGAATAGTTGGCGAAACACGGAATGAGGGGTAGCCACCTTCGCACAGGCCCACAGCTCCAGGTCAAAACGTGCACGCTGGAGTTGCCAGGGAGGACATCGGCCAAGTGAATGCCGCTCTATGGTTGGCAATCGAAGGGCGTGTGCGGCAAGCAGTTCTTGAAACCGGATACCACTTGGACGGGAGATAGTTGTATTTCGCATATAACGGTGTGCGAAGTTTGAAAGCAACACGGGTGGAAATGGTGACCTGAATGAGCGGCCAACCTTGCCACGTAAGAACAAAGTAACAAAGAGCGTCGAACAGACAGTGGAGGTTCGCCAGAATCAGCATACAGACAATCGATTCTGCTGGCACGGATACCAGTGTGATGTACTGTGTCTAAAAGCCGGAGTTTAGATGCAGACGCTGCGTCATAAATAGACAAGCCGTAGTCTAATTCGGACCGTACCAGTGAGCCATACAACCTCAACATGACAGTGCGATCGCCGCCCCAAGATGCCCCAGATAAGACCCTGAATATCCGAAGCGAACAATCGCAGGAAGCACGAAGATAGCGGATATAGTGCTCCCACGTGAGTTTGCTGTCGAGGTGTAGGTCCAAGAACTTAAGGTGAGGAGCAAAAGGAAGACGTGTGTCACGCAAATGAAGATCAGGAGGAGGGTATACGCCACGCAGTCGGTGGAAGTGGAGACACTGTTTTCGTAGGGGAGAACCGAAAGCCGGTGTGTAACACCCACTCGGCGATGGATGTTATGGTCAGCTGCAGTTGACGCTCGATGTGCTCCAAACTGTAAGAGCGATAGCATATCGCAAAGTCGTCAACATACAGCGACATCGGGATACCGTTACGAACAACACTAGTGATGCCATTAATGGCAACGGCGAAAAGTGTGACACTCAGGATCGACCCCAAGGGTACACCATTCTCCTGGATCTTCTCTTGGGAGAGCGTGTTGCCTATACGGACACGAAAACGGCGAATGAGTAAAAGGTTAAAAAGAAAAAAAACAGTTAAGTGACCGCGCAAATCATAACCGTGCAGAGTACGGAGGATGTCGTAGCGCCAAGTAGTATTGTAGGCGTTCTCCAGATCAAAGAAGACACCCACGACATGCTGCTTTAGGAGAAACGCATTCTGTATGTAGGCGTCCATGCGCGTTAGATTGTCGATACTGGAGCGATGGCGACGAAATCCGCACTGAACATTGCTCAGCAGGTTATTCGTCTCTAGCCACCACACTAAGCGAGTGTTAATCATACGTTCCAAGGTCTTGCAGACGACACTCGTCAGGCAGATAGGGCGGTAGTTAGAGGGAAGTGTCCGATCTTTTCCGGGTCGAGGTATAGGGATGACAATACCGTCTCGCCAGGAAGACGGAAAAGCCTGCTAAAGCCAGATGCGGTTATAGATGCTCAGCAGGAAGGAAAAAGCCGCAGGTGGAAGACGAAACAGCTTTGGCGGTGGACGTCATCAGGACCAGGAGAAGAATTCTTTGCTAGGGACAAAGAAGGCGCCAGCTCCGCTTCGGTTAAAGGTGCGTTCTATGTGTTCACTTTGGGTACTGTTAAAATTAAGAACTATGCGCTCCACAGATTCCTTGATAGCTAAAAACGCTCTATCATAGGTTTGGGTTTGGCTAGTAGAGGCGAAAGAATCGACAAGGCCGTCGGCGATGTCCTAGCTGGCGTAACCGGAGCCCTGTTTGGCAAGACCGGGCATGATCGTTCGGCGACACTTGCCTACGTACGCCGAACAGCAGTCCACACCTTTTACGCCGAACTTCGACGCGATAGGGAAGATGCATACTTTTCCCACGATTTGGGTTTCGTGTCTCCATGTATAAATCGCGCCTTAGCATGAAGATAGGAAAGATCCCTGCTGGTGAGACAGGAGTTATAAACCTAAGACCTTGCAAATTAATACTTATAATAAACCTAGAAGAGGAAGAGGATGATGAAGAGTAGAGGTCGAACCAGCTACACGTGGCAACCGTTAATGAACATGGAAGGGGGTGAAATGAGGGTGAACGGCTCGGGGACCCGGGTGCGCCAAACCCGGAGCTACCGTAGTAGGTCCCCCTGGTGGGAACATACTATGTATGTGGCAGAGAAATGTTGAAGGATAGTTCATAGAAGCTTATAAAAATAAGTGCTCGGCAGTAAAGTAGAATCTTGATAACTCGACCTAACGTAGACAGAGAAGTTGTCCAGTTACGGAAAGTCTAGTTCCACGGAATAAGCCATAAGGGGTCTGTTATCACAACTCGTAACGTGATACTGCAAATTACATACATGTAAAATATAGGAAACAGAAAAGGTTAAGATAGCCTAAAATGTATTACGTATGAATATATCCCCCTTGGTCTAGTCTCTCTAACGCACCCAACATAATTTTCACTGTCATGTTAACTTGTCTTTAGTTCTCATTCAACATTTTCACTGGCACAAAGTGAACTCCAGACAACACTAACAGTAGGCCTGAAATCTGAGAAATGATACTGTAACCAGAAATATGTAACTGAAAGTGTAGCTTATCACTAAAGCCACAATTTCTAGTAGCGCATCATGTGTAGGAGAGTCGGTTATGCCGTGAGTGTGTTTGCCCAGACCGAGAGGCCGGCCATCAGTACTGAACCAAACAGCCCCATGCACACGGTAAGGTGACTAAGAATTGTGGCTTTAGTTATTACCTACGTAGTGGGTAAAGCAATAAACCTTCAAACCTTCCAAACAAGTATTTGAGCTATGTATTCACATTATTAGTGATAAGCTTTTAATTTAGTGACTGCTTATGTTCTAACTAGATATGAAAGGTCAGCTCTTTTGTTACTGTAAGGGAGAATGCGGTACCTAGCTTGTGTAGGTACTTAAACTAATTAAAATTTACCTATACTGTTTATATCGCTTGGTACATTGTAGGAATTATTACACTCAGTTTAACATACAAAATACAAATATTAAAATAAAAAAGGCGCCGAGATTTACAGGATGTCCAGGTATCGAGTTTCACCTGTAGTTAGAAAAAGTCATGAATGCAGCATATCGGATATTTTATTTGTATTTTTCGAAGCGCAACACCATAAGGATATTGTTTAATGTTTATCACATACCTTGGTGCCGCTGATTATTAGTTTACCCCTTCCCGTTTGTAATAAACGAACACAGCTAGTACAGGTCTGCTCGTTAAGAAGTCAGAACTCAATCTGTTTCGAACGAGAACGATCCTGTGGTAAACATCTGGGAGGAGAGAAACGGAGAGACAGAGATACTGTAACGGAAGACACTTAGGCGGCTGATTGGTGGAGGGAAGTTCATAAGCTCTTATTGTCAATAACCTTCTATAAATATCCACTAATTTCACTCCACCGATCAGCGATCTAAGAGCGTTCTGTCAGTGCTTTACTCTCTCTTTCTCCCTTCATATTGTATGTTTACGACAGAATCATTCTAGTTTCGTTTGTTTGGCTGTTCATCAGCCGAAGCTGTGCACCAATTGCTTTTTGACAGAATTTTATAAATGATTGTGCTTCTTACTTGTGCATTTATTAGTAGCTTCCTTCTAATTTTAGCTTTGGGTTGTGCTTGTTTCTAAATGCATATTCTGCACATCCCACAATGTTTTTACATGAACGATACTTGGAAAGCACGACGTTCTTTAAATTTTGGATGGTACATAAAACTTGCTGGCAAGTTCGTTACAGAGAACAATAACTGAGTAGAGGCGTCCAATAAAATTGAAGTTTGACCGTCCATGGTTGTGTTATTGCCAGCACGTTTTATGCTGGTCATAACTGGCGCTATACGAGGGGAAGTTTCAAGTTGGAGCAGTTTGCTAGAGATGAACTGCGTGTTCCCTGTAATTGTGTAGATACCTGCAGACATAACACGCCACAGCAATTCACCATCTGAGGAGTGTTTATTCATTACCTACGTGGTGTTTAATTCATGGCATTACCTACCTCAAGGTGCGATGGAAATAGAATACATTTGCAAAACAGTACGCACACGGTTTTGTGCTATTCATTCCAAAACCTTTATTTTCCACGAGTAAGTCTTCCTAGATTATCTGAATCACTTATCTTCATAATCTACCATATAGTATAGGTATTTTTAATTTCTCTGCCACGTATAAAAGTAGAAGTGTTGTGTTCCACCCAAAAATTCAATGTCGACCTTTCACCGGAAATGTTTTGAGGCCCCCTGAATCCAAATAAAATCACTTTTAGAAAAAGGTCGTGTGGGTGGGCGTGGAAGTGGGCGTGGGCGTGTGTACAGTATAACTCAAAAACGAAAAGTTGGTTAAAAACCAAAGTTGGATTTAAGTTTAATATCTTTCGAGGATGCGACAGGAAGATTTTAAAGAAAATTCCTCCACGTTATACTATCCTTTACATGGAAAATGTTTCAAACATTTTGATTTTCTCAAATGGTTCTAACGATTTTGATTAAAATGCCATATCTTTATGTCAAATGAAATGTGTATTTTTAATTTTCTGTCTATAGCAACATCTTATATTATGCATTGATTTAAACACAATGAAATTATTAAGAGATTATCTCTATCCCTATGTCATTTATTTGTAATAGTATTAAATCTTAGCAGTCAATCCCGAGAGTGAAAGTTTTCGCCTTCTGAAAAGTTATTCGATTTATCTGCAATAAATTGAAAACAAGCCGATGATAGTGGTAGAACGTATAACATTTTAAAAACATTTAGATAATAAAGGTAATATTTACACATGTCACCAATGCCTACCCTTAAATACCTATTGCGTGGTTACCTACTTTTGATTTAACGCTGGATACACACGCACTCGCTCAACTGTTAGTAAACGTTTTTGGTGCATTTAGGTGATCTGGATATTGAATTTTCGGGCGACAGAACCTCTGTTAAAGTAGAACTGGAATAAATAAATGATATAACACCTAAATATGTTGCCTCGTATGACTAGGGAAAAAATGTGGCCACGTAACACATACGAATAAGCTATCATCTCCTGCACCGACCAAATAAACACGTCAGTAGCTCTTCATTGAAAAGGAGAAATGCAGAACCACTAATTACGGAAGTAAAACGTGAGGCACATACAAATCCAGTTGCCACTGCTTTTCCATGGGCTACATATAAAAACATGGTAATTAGGGAAACAACACAAAAGAACACATGGAAGAGACAACACTGCTCATTATTTGCACTTTACGGGATACATTTTATACTTTTTTAAAAAAGTAACTGGCTTAATGATTCATCCTGGTAAATATTCTCTGCAAATTATGTAGGAAATTGTAATTGTTAGCTAGTTACCCCGCCGGGTTCATATTTCTCACTATGCTGTAACCGAATTGTATCCAAATATGACACCATTATATCATTCGAAATACTGAACCTATCCACACCTTTTCTGGTTTTAGTTTATAATTTGATTTCTATAAAAGGTAAGCAGTAAGTAGAGGAGGTATTTCAATCCATCCAAACATATGATAATTAAATGCATCTTTTGATGCCCCGTGAGTTTAAGAGCATCTTTAGGAAGAAAAAAAAAAAGTGTGTATGTGAGCGTAACTCAAACTAAAAAATTCGGATATAAATACCAAACTGGATGTTTAAGTTCATCTTCCAGCGATGCGCCACGAAGATTTTTAGACCATTCTCTCATCACAAACTAACCGTTACATGGAACATCTTTAGAAGTTGCTGACTTTCTCAAAAATGACTAAAGATTTTGGTTAAAATACCGTATTTTAAAGACATTTACATGAAAAATGTACATCTCGAATTTTGCGAGAATAGCCTCTGACGTCCACTTCATTTGGAAGGAATTCCTTTGATTAATTTGTATAAACGTTAACAGGTAAGACACAAAAAATGTATATCCCTCTTAGAGCACTCGACTTGTTTAAAATAAGCTTTTTGTTGCATCAGCCATCGCCAAGATATTCGTTAATATTGGTTTCAGTTGTTTTATACTACATCATCTTTTTAATAAAAATGCTGTCGTTATTCACTTGTTTCTGGCGATGTCATGGAAAGAGTATGGAATTTTTAAGCCATAGCGAGCCTTTTTTAACCACGTAACTATCGATTGTTTCTTCTACCCCTCTTATACCTACAACAAAATGTCATGAAACGATATCGGCAAATCTCGTATTTACTCGAAGATGAAGCAGATAGAAAAATAAGTTTGCATAAAAATAGTCCTTAAAAATAATGGGTAGAGAAAGTCATGTAAATGAAACCCTTCAGAGCAAGTATTGACGCTATTTAGGGCTCGGAGGAAAGATGCGTGATATTGAAATAGACCTTCTCTGTCAGTGGCAGTACTTTCTGTTTATCGTAAGTAGCAGAGCAAGTCCTCAAGTAGGTATACGTGCGTAGTACTATATAGTTATGCTGGTTAAAGTGTTCAGTTTGTCACAGTAGATACTTGCAAGCGAACAAAATAAAGAAACAAGGGAAATTTAGAAGTTGTGATTAACCGACTCGTGAGACGTGGCTAACTCGATTAATGGTCTTAGGAAATCCAACAGTTTTAACATTTTCATATTTCTTTCTATTCCTTCTTTGGGCTGGCTCTAAAACTTTAAGAAATGATTATTATAATGAATTTTGTAGTAGCAATAGTGAATGGAGCAGCAGATAAAATGCGTTAAAAGCTAACGTGTAATCAACATACAACCAGCGCCAACTTGAAGAAAACATCCAAGAATTTCATTTCAGTAAATGCAAGTGAAGTACCTCGTATAAAATTCTGTCTTTTATTTAGGTAACCGAAAACATTCACAGTGTGGCTGCGTTAAACCGTCTCATTATACTTGGAGAATACGGGAGCGTGAGTGAGGAAAAATAAGATGAAAATAAAATTTTGCTACACTAGCCAGCCGGGGTGGAAGTTACCATGCCTACAACTTGGCACGTTACCGTAGAAACGGAACTTAAAAACCCTCGGCGCCGGCTATTCTCATCGATCCTGCTCTACACATGCATTTAAAATTAGTCTTTGTATGGCGTCGACTAAATTATAATGCATTCTTTCCACGGAAACTGTCCCCTGGGTGAAATTCAAAATTGAAAAAGCAGAGAACGAGTTAAAGAGTTGTATAGTTAACTTTCTTCACGGGGGGGGGGGGGGGGGGGGGGGGGAGGCAGGCGTTTAGCGCCAGGGAGAAATCTCATTTCACTGTTGCAAATCGAGTTTATTCTTTGACTCGCACGGGATGAGATATACGCTCTTCCGGGATGAAATAAACTGCCTCGAAAATGAACTAAATGACTTCGTGAGATGCGGTATGCGACGAAATTCATTTCTCAAGCGCATGTTAATACCTAATTTGGTTAAAGGTTAGAAATGCTTCATTCGAAAATAACTGTATCCTTTTTTAAAGACCACTACATAATTCTAGAATTTTACCTTCACAGGCATTTAATTTTATTTCTCATAGTGCTCTGCACATAGTTTATCGTTGGGAACTGCCGTGTGTTGCTGACGTCCTTGCTGTTTGCAAACCGTGTTGCCAACAAGTGAGGAGCATTTGTCGCTATCTTGATGCTGGAAATTGTGAAAGTCTTTAAAGAACATTTAAAAGTAGCAAAAAGGGGAGGGAATTAAAACGCTGGGTTTGCAATATTATTCAGTGATGCCTAAACTGGCGAAAGAGGGAAAGACAGATTTGCCTCCATCTACTTTTCGCCGAGCTATGACGCATTTATGGGACTCAAAAACAGACCTCTCTAATGCTTGGTTACCTGACTGAGTGAAGGGGAAATGCTTGGTGCACAAAACGAGGTGGCTTAAGGCGATACAGAATGAATGGATAACGTTAGGTATAGCTGATAATGCACAGGGATAGAAGTTCTTAAGCAGTTGGCTTCATGTAGGTTACACTCAAACCATTATAAATACAAAGAACGTCGCAGCAGCGATCAAATGTCCTTGACGACTGTAAGAAGGACGGGGTGGTTTATTTGCGACCTCGCTGCGTCAGGTCCAGTAACATTTCAACCTATTCCTTTTGGTGTGGCGTTAATGCTTGGAAATTCCTATGCCTGAATCAAACCGACAATTTCCAGTGCGTCTTCTTTAGCCATATACATTCCAATACAGATAAAGCTAGGGCATTAATTAGCCACTTGTTCTAGGAAAGATGTTCTTATTATTCTACTTTTGACAGCTTTTAATTCTTTAGCATCTAGAATGCGATGTAGATGTGCTTGTAACATGTAAATAAATCGATGCATGTAAAGGATTAAATTCTGAAGTACTTCGGTTGTAGTGTACCACCCCCCCCCCCCCCAGGCTGCTGCATAAATGCCCTAATCAGGCTTATAAGCGATAATGACCTGCCTATAGTGGAGTATGTTACCAAAACAACGCTGTCATCTGTAATACAAGCAGCGCACCGAGTACGATGGTACATAAACTGTTGATCAAAGTACACTTTGTTCTTTAAGCTCATCGTTATGGATAGCACGATGGTTCATTTGTAAGTAGTTTTATTTTCTATCTAGTTACAATAGTAAAACCCAGCTCGACCTGTAACAGCAATGTGATAATGGCCCCTTGTAAGTAGTGCGACACTTGTTGCGTATGAAGTGATTCGCAGGAATTTTCCCCAACGCAGCACTGAGAGAAAATTGCGATTAAACATGAAAGATTTGATTTGGCAGAAATAAAGGTGGTCTTTTACCTTCTGTAATGTTTAGGAAGAGGAAGTTTCATATTGCACCCAAAGATTTCACCAATATACGTCTAGGTCCCTTTAACCCAAGGAGAATATCACATATTTCATATATGACACTATATTTTTAAAAACTTAACAGTTTGAAGGAACACGCCCTCATTGTATTCTCAAGCATATGGCAATTTTTAAGTACCATAAGTGTAATCAAATGATATCAGGAATAAATCTTTGGTTTTGAATTTTCTGTATAGATTAACAAGGCTCTTCATCGACTGTCTGTTAAGTGGCCAGCCCTCTTGTCTCCTCAGCCCAGACGTCCCGGGTTCGATTCCCAGCTCGGGCAAGGCATTTTCTTAAATCGAAATCATTCTCTATTCCCCATAAAGTCTGAAAGTTTGAATGTAAGTGTGTTTACCAGAAAACACACTGATAAAACTTACGTTAAGAAACCCTGCAGATCAACCAGCAATAACGTCAGTTGTTTCTCATGTTAAAGCCACCCATATGGCCAAAGAAGGAGAAAGATGCCATATAAATTAAACACTAAAGAATGGGGCAGTTCGTCCTTGTTAAATTGTACGAAAATGTGAAACCTTAAGGACTAGACAAATTTACTGTTGGAGGAGTTTAGGATTTCTGAAATTGCTCAATGTTTTGACACAAATCGCTTCAGAAATATTCGTTCCTGTTGTTCTGAATTTTTTAATATATTAAGCAAAATGCTTTGAAATGTCGAGTGTTTGAGTTATTCCAGTTATCGAAAATTAATGTGCAGTGATATGCTGTACTGTATCTCAGATTGCCTATTGTGAATTGTTTGTCTTTATACCTGTTAAGGTAAGAATTCACACTCCAGCAAAGTTACATGTTCGAACTGGTGTTGAAGTAACTTTGCTATAACAGAAATTCAGTTCCTTCTGAAGCCGTCAAACATTACAAATAAAAAAATCATTAATCCGACTTTACAAAAACATTCATATTTTAATCATTTATTTGTTGCTCTATTCCTCAGCAATAATTACAAGCGCACTATAGGTCAGAGTAACCATTTTTTACAATAAAACGGTGATTGAAATGACACCATACTTAACACACAAGATGAGTTCAAATCGTTGGCCGTTTCTCGGTATTGAAATTGCTGATTTCTACACGTTACAAGAGTGTAGTTGAAATAGTTTTTCACAAGTTTGTTCAACATATTCATAATCGTTATAACTGATAATTTCAAACCCCTACGTATATTTTGAATATTTCTTCGAAGAAGGTCGGAGTCAAAGATTAAATTTTAAATTTTCTCCAGCGTTTTTTTTTTTCTGAAAAACAAGTAGCACGTTTAGTTTTCTAAACCTAAATTCTGTAGCACATTATTAAAACCCTAAGTTCAAAACTGTGCTCAATATCCATAAACGTCGCTTTAGATCTTATTCATCCAGCTTGAAACAACAAAGTCTGATAGAACCCCAACGAAAATTGCATATGAACTTTTTAAAGTGGCAAAAATGTAAGAAAAGAATGAAAAAAATGCTTCACGCGCTATTTTTTCTGTCCAAGCGTTCCATTTTGATTTAAAATGGACAGGACAAAATGGCAATTAAATTGTGATTCTACAACATTTTCAGATGTTTCTCTACTGAAGTTAAAAATAATTTTCAAAACGTTAAAATCATAGAGTACCGCAAACGATATATGAATAAAGCATACTCCTATGAGGAAAAATGGAAATAAGCTTTAATATGTTGCAAGAACTGCGCATATAAAATAAAACAATCAATTATGCTCACTTCCATTGAGAAAAGCTCCACTAATATGCTCTGAAATTTAATAAGCTGAGAAAATTTAATGGAAAAAATATATTAAAAATTTGAACATTTTGAGCGTGAATATATAAACTAAATTTAAAAGGAATGTTACATGGAGATCGTAAGCGCTTTAATATTGCTGAAAGACCTAGCTAGAGCGTGTAGGAGGAAGTAGTCTGACCGCAGTAGGACTTGAACCCTAAACTGGCCGAGGAAGGCATCCGAGCATGAAACTTCTTGTTCACGCACCGTGGAGAAACGCCAACCACAAAGTGTAAAAGCTACGAGGCTTATGGAATTTTTGAAGCTTGGGTGCGGGACGAAGGAAATTATGAGACCCCAGGCTTCTATATTTATCACCCCAAAGGGGCTATGCGTACACGTCAACTAATATTTCTCTCCCTTTTTCTGCCACAGCATAAAACTGATCTGCATGAATACGAAATTCATAATGTGCATTCTGTCTTTTATGATCATAACAAGTGATAGCGCCCTTGGGACAGCGGGGCGGGGGGGGGGGGGATTGCAGAAGACGACATATGACTATCTCGATGTATTCTACAGAAGTAGTAACAACGCAGATGACTAGGAAGATACAAAGATCTTCTTTGCATTTTCCACAACTAAATGTTTTGCTTGCAAACGAGTCGAGAAGTCCTCGCTGTATTTCACTCGGCTGTAATGGAAGAGGACTAAGCAATATATAGGACAGACAAATTAAATATCATTTTAGACAGCTGACACTAAAGTTAGTTGTCCATGTTGAATGTTTACCTTTTCGGGTTACGTTGATCGTTACGCGAAAGAATAATGGGAATATCTGGGTTTAGCTGCATGAGAACTCAGGGAGAAGAGGAATTGATGCACACCGAACTTATTAAATTATGGTTATTATTTAACAGCATAAAATACAGTGCTGGAGTAGGTGCGTCGTTCACTATTGTTATCCCTATTGTCGCGCGGCTATCACAAAACTCACTGCGCCGTACGTTCATCATTAGCTCCTATTGTCATTGTCACTTCTTGCATACTGACCAGCCGTCGTTATTTACCCTCGCAAGTCGGCTTGCTGTTAGCAACTGCCTCCTCGTTTGTCAATTCTTATCGCGGTCATAATTTTTTCTCAATAAACGTAATGAATACAATATTTATCCTAGCAATATTTATCCTATTTATCGTATTTATTCAATACTAAAATCCTGCTTCAAAATAAACAATAGAACATACACACAGTAATGAGTAAATTAAGTATAACGAACGAATATGACTGGCTAAGAATGAGTAAGCAGCTGTCAATGGAAAAAGCAGAGGGGTACATTTTATCGAGACCACACGCACGCGCAAACATGCCACACATTCCCCTACACTCACCTCACCGTAACTTCATACGCAGCGGACGGTCTCGCAGAAGCTCGAGATGCAGAAGAAAACATATAAAAGTGATAGTTTTAATTATGTGAAGAAGACAACGCTGGTAAGCAAAAGAAGCATTTGTGGGAATACGATCTGTGGATAAATAGTAATATAGCTCCTCCGATTATAATTAGAGTTCAGAAACTTACCACGTGGAGAAAATACCTGACTGTTTGTACCCTCGTATCGAGCCAAATCTCGCCCGTCACACACAATTGCAGTACACACGAAATAATAGGGAATCTTTAGTGAAAACTATTGGACAAAGAACAATAAATTGCGAGTTGTTAAACCCTCTAGCAACACAGAAGCTTTGCGTCACACTTACGCAAACACTAATTACGATATTCTCGACAAAAACTTGATATTGTTGGCAGCTTAAAAACCAAACTGTATATGATTATTTACGTATTTATGTACTTCTTGCTGTATTTGTGAAACAATTAAGAGAATATCATTTAGTACAAAAGAACTTGGGGGGGGGGGGGGGGAGGAGACAATGACATAACATACTCCAAATTGTAAATCATTGTCAGTGATTGTGCAGATTTATTAATAAAACCAAAGTTTCTTTGGGAAAATAAACCCACACTCTTCAAATAGAAAGCATCCTATCCTTCATGGCCACGAAAACTAAAACAATTTACTCTCATACTCGAAGGCTAGCTAAAAGCGGAACACAATGAAATGACAATGCATGCTCAAATTATTCCGAATGTCCATTTTTTATTGTTTAAATTTGCAACCATAGAATGCTGGAGTTCCTATAACATTTATATAAAAGTGTTATTAAACCCAACGTTCTATATGAAGATAAATAACCTTTATTATTAAAAATAAATCACAAAACATACTAAATAACTAATCATACAAGTTTAGGAAGTATGGCTGAATAGAACTTCCGTATGTCAGAGCATTAGTAGAACTTAAAAGGAATGAAGTAACTGATGCTTAGATTGTGGAAATCGGCAAATGTTAGTTCATAAGTTATAAAACAGTTTTTACATTACGTATTTCACATGTAAATTACGGGTAAAATACGCAACCCTAAATAGAAGTAAACAAATGAAATGCTTACTCCTAACGATTTTCTCTACGTGTTGATCTTTCACCAGTGGCAAAGCTAGTCATAACTGACTGAGGAACCTTAGTTTTTATTTTTATTTTATTTTATTTTATTTTATTTTTTTTTTAAGATTAATTCCGTACCACATTATTTTTTGGCAGCAAATACATCACTGATACGATCCATGAAGCTCTGATCTGGAGAGTTCATTCAGTAATGGTTTGCCTATTGCAAATGTGCTTAAATTCCACAAGCTGAGATTTCTTTCCTAATTTCATTTAGTATCTCAGTTATACATTTAATAAGTACATTTTGAATATCACTCCAAGTTCCTTTAAATTCTCTCCTATGAATGTTCTTAGTGTCCAAGCAATTCAGGATAATAATTTATTTTATTAGCAGTCTTCATGTCGTGCCCACAAATGGAAGTTCTGGTCGCTAACTAACACACCACTTGAATTAATCGTTTATTGCGACTTACCGATTCGTTGTGCTGCTTCTGATAAGGTGCGATCAATTCTGCATGCAAATGCTCGTTGTTCGATATATTCTTTTGAAAACTTGATGCTTACGCGCCCTTCTATGAAAAAATTTGCGCAACTCATGCGAATCTCATTCCATTCACTTTCTCCTCCAAATAATATGCAAAGAAAACAACATAGTTCACACTTCCTTATATTTGCTGTAAGCCATAGATACTTCCTGTACCATCGGGACTGGAAATTTTTCATTTGGTTTCATTCCTGCTGTACAATATTCAGATTTGGCGTCTGTCTCTTATTCTTTAGAACACTTTTTTCTTCAAAAGAAAGGGACTATAATAGTATTTTAATAAAATGGATAACCAAGTTATAAATGTGAGAGAGGCACAGAATGTAGGAAAAAAGTGCAAATACTTTGAATTCGTAGAACAATAGAATACCAAAACTAACACACTTTGTGATCCACAGTTCGACGCTGCAGGAAATCGGAGTCTAGGCTTCGAGAATGCCTACAAGCATTAGGAAAATGTGTCTTAGAGGGACGGTTGCTTAGCAACGCCTAGTGAGCACCTCCCTCGTTAGAGCGAGTGTGAGTTTGGCGTTACCTAGACTCGTAACGTTTTACGCTGTTACAAGTCGCTTTAGGAATGTACAAGCAACTTATTGACGACCTTTAAACACTTCTTGTTTTTTGTACCAAACATGCACCATACAATTTTTCTGTATTTAGTTTGGGTAACCTGAGACTGACATCCCTTCAGCTTCGCCACTGTCTTCCACTGGTATCCTTATAAATTACTCTGTCCGCAATCTATTGCATTATCAAATTATGCAACATTGACTTGATTATGTAATCGGTGTCCTTCTTGTTAACTACGAAATGTGCTAATCACGATTTTGAAGGCAATCCAAAGTTCTCTAAATTTCTCATCGTCTACAAGAAATCATTCTTAGTGTGGTGATATCACACCGCAGCTGCCTAGACCATCTTTTTGGTGCCCACAGTACAGATAAGTACAAAAATATCACATTTGGTTGTTACTTTTGGATACTGTAGAATCTCGTGCTTGCCAAAAAAACTACAATGTGCCATATTTATTTTACTTCTGGTTTTAAAAGAGAGAAGGCTGATGCGAACACTCCCTTGACTTTCTCTACCCATAACGCATTCATATACATATATCTATACGTTTATAACATTTAAAAAGTTAGTGTTCCTGAATAAATGACCAGTTAATGTAAAATATGAAATTGACATTCAAATATTTAGCCGTTGTAGCTGTTGCGATAGAAAGGAACAAATCGCAAATTATCAAGTATGTCCGATAGATGACGTACTAGGGGAAAGTGTGAGTATGCCAAAAAGAACGGCTAACGTTGCGATAAAGTTGACACAAATTGAATGCGCCCTACGTCTTACTCTTACGGGTTCCATCCTTCGCTTATGATTTGCAGATCACACAAAATTATACGTTTATGCAATATGAAAAAAGATCAAAATATTTACATTCTTTCAATTTATCACTATACTACATTTTAATCAAAATTGTTCGAAACGTATTGAGAGAATGGAGGATAACTGAAAGTACATATTCCATGTAAAGATTAGGTTGTGGAGAGGGTTTCTTGAAAATATTCGTTAGTATGCTTAAACAGCGTCTAACTCAAGTTATAAAATTTGGTTTTTCATTTTGAGTTATAATAGTTACACGTACACAAACGCACGCACATACCTGGATCTTTTTCTAAAAATGCCCTTTTTAGATTCGGTGGACCTCGAAACACACATTACCGATCAATCGTTAAATAGAAGTTTCGGGAGGAATCAAATGCTTTCTATTTTTACTGTGCGTACAGAAACTAATACACTTGTTGTTTCAATGCAGTCTTTGGTTGTCACAGAGAAAACAGTAACAATTTCCCCATAATCGTATACGAAATTAGGAAATTGAAGATTGCTGTTCCTAATATTGAGGAATTTAGGGGATATTTTTAGAGATGACCACCAAAAATCCTTTGAGAGGTTAAGAGTGAAAGTTACTTTTAAACTTTTACACACACCATTTCTACCCACTGTATCGCTTCGTGCATACAGTCACTCTAATTATGCATTCACTTTAGTGCAAATTTGCCTTTAATTTCTATTCAGAATAAGTCAATCAGTGCTTAAGATTCCATGCAATCATTGATCATCTATAACGAGTATTATTACAGGTCGCATTTCATTTGCTACGCACTGACTGTCATCCTTGGATGCAGAAACGCTTTTCCTTTGTTTTTGTGCAACCTAGATAATTAATATGCTGTGAATATATATTGTACGCGAAGAGTGCGATTTCAATGGAAAATAGCTGCTCTTTAAGAAAATTGGCTTCATTAGGAGCAAATAACTATTATTAAGTACCTACGTACAGGTTTTTAATTAGCTTTGTTAAGAGCTAGGAATGGAAAATGGTGAAGAGACTACAAATTTAATTCGGTTGATTATAGTGAAATAATGAGCATTAAATGCTAAAGGTAAAGCATGTTTAAGGTCGTGTTTTCTACAGCAGCTAAGTGATCGATTAAATAGTTCGTATATGGGTAGATTTATCTCGAAAAAATTACATCAACTCTTAAGGATATTGGAAAGTAATTTAAACTCTTGGGGAAATATCAACTGAGAAATACAACAATAGGTGAGCATTTTTAATCAGTAGTGAATGTTTTCGAAGCTGCATTTTGTTATATGTAGATAGCTTACAAAATTGCTCTTTATTCCTGCGAAATGCTTATAGGAGAGAAAGTAATTTCAAATTTGATGCAAATATTTTTCTATTCAAAATATATGTTCCTCTTATAGTATATACAAAATGTTTATATTTGTGAATTACATTTTTTCCAAAGATTTTATATTATCGCTATACTCTTATTTTTTATTTTATTCAGGTCAGGCTAATGCATCTCACAAATTACTTTCGAACAAGATTGCATTCTGCATGATATTAAGCTCAAAAATGGAACTTTTCATTTTCATCGGCCGCAAAAATCCTTTAAAATGAATTTGGTTATAATGCTCGAAAATTGTGTTATAATACGACGCTAAAGAGCTGATTGGTAGCTATCTTGTATTACGTATGTTTCACGCATAAAATAACTGCTTTTGCATATAACTCAATGAAATTCACCATCAATTTCATAGTATATGAATTAATAATTTTATATACATGTGCTGAAATTAAGAAATTCTAGAAATATAGAAGAAAGAAACAAGGAAAAAGAAAGAAAGAAAGAAAAAAGCGCAACAGCCCTTACCGGTCCTTCGCCTACCGCCCAGCCGCTGCATCCCCACCTCTGCCCGCTACAGGGGTGCAGGACTGGAGGGTGGTACGTGGTCAGCGGTCAGCGTGGTCAGTTTTCCTGTAACATATAAGCGTCTATTTAAGCACGACTGAAGTTATTTAATTTCGTCTTGCGCCAATTTTTCTATTTTCTTGATGTTGATAATGATGGGGTGCTCCTGTAGATAATACTAACTTGTACACTATTTAAAATTATCCTTCATTTAAATATTTTATTATATAACGTATATTCTTACTTTCCAGTTTGAAAAGAGTACATTTGCACACTAATAGTTCCGTTCTAATATACTAGAACAGAAATAGTTCGCACGCCACTGAAAAAAACTCGAGCAACATAATCATTTTTAATGTATGTGTGCCCCACCGATTTTAATATTTTTCATTTGGCATTTTATTCAAAACTGAACATATCGTGTAATCATTTAAAATTGGAGACGATAACTTCACAAATACTTGAATATTGACATTTTTGTAGAATTTCCTTGTTAATCTCTCAAGTTGTATAACTTCATGGCACTTTATTTCTCGGTCACCTTTAAGTGATAACCTGTACAGCCGTCATTTATCTAAAGCAGCAGTTTCTGGAATAACTTTTCGCCTTGGATTTTTAAGTTGCCGAATTTAAATATTAAATTGAGTATTTGATTTGGGGGTGGAAATTTCTGTGGACCTGAACGTGAAATCGTCATTTCGAGTTTCCCACTGCAATACAATACTATTCAAATAAATACTAGAGAAAGTATTTGTGTTGAATGAGGCATCAGTGGAAAAATTGCCTTAATCCTTTCTCTCAATGGGATACTCAGTTGGAACAAATTTCCGGGTACTAACACTTCAATAGCATTTCACAAATAATGGCACTCTTTAGATACAAAGAAGACAAACTACTGTATCTCTTCCCTGCTGGAAAGCCATTCTTCATGCCATTTGAAATCCCAATGGTCCATCAGACGGATTCTGTAAGAAACCTTTACGGCCTAAATCCTTAGTCCTCCTGTTTCCTGCCTACAATAGTGTACGTGACCTGCGAGATAACATCTCCTAATACACTGGTCTGTAGCCGGGTCATAAAAGCTTTGAACGGTTACCATGGCAACACTGTGGCTTTAAAGGAGAGCTATTAGCAAAATGTATCTTTTTTACTTTCTCTTCCACCTACCTGTAGAAGGTGCAGCAAGTATCGCATTCCACATTGAAATTCGATATTGAGATTGAAGACCGCTGAATACCAAAAAAGCTTTTTAGAGAGAGACGGGGGGGAGGGGGAGAGAGGTGGAGAGAGAGAAACTAGTATAATACAAGAACACAAAATCGGATAAATATCAAATTAGATATGAATGTTCAGCATGGTTTAGAAATGTTTCACGAAGAATTTTCTATAAAATTCCCTATACCAAATCACCCTTTATACGGACATTTTAAGTAAATTAAACATATGGTATTTTAATAAAAGGGTTAATGTTACTTTTTAGAGATGCATAGGAAATTTGCATTTCTAATGAAATGTACCGTATTATGTAGATGTCTTTTAAGAACTAAGATGATTGAATGGGAATCCCATTGAACAGGGGCACAGGTTGTAACTACCCGAACTGTAGTGTGTGGGTGGGTGTGGGTGGGTGTGGGTGGGTGTGGGTGTGGGTGTGGTTGTGGGTGTGGGTGTGTTAGTATTTTGAAACGGAAGACATATTTAATAAGCATAGCAAAAATGAGAGGTAGAATCGGAACTGAAAAACTTCCATGGCACAGCTGGGATTTGAACCACAGACGCTCCGCTTAGTAGACGGACCATTAAGCCCGTAACCATTAAGCTACTGTAACAACTTGCCACAATGACATTGAATTCTCCAACCGATTCGTATTTCTCGTGGTAAACCACAAAGGCACTCTCACAGACAATTAACCCAATGGCGAGATTAAATAAACTTTAGGTGGCAACTATTTATTTATGCCAACAAACTTACTGTTGGCGTTTTTAAACACGCAAGTCGCGTGTGGGTAATGTTTGATGGGTAGAATCGAACTGAAAAACTCCAATGTCACACTGAATGTTTGAGCTGGATTCAATTCTTTATTGAATCTGTTATAGGAATAACTCTTAAAGGCTTAACCCATGAAAGATGACGAAATAACGAAATTATTTGTAAAATTATGATCTAGGAAAGCACTCGATAAAGATTGAACAGAAAAGGCATAGAGTTAATTAAAAGCACAATTTTATAAAATGCCCTAGGGTCAGCTGCTTTCGAAGTATTGCGTGTTATATGGTTACACTTTCCAAAATACGTCATTTGACGGAAGGTTTGAAAGTTTGTGGCTAAAGTCGCCACAACTAATCATTTGAATGCTGTTATGTTGGTCAGCGTTAGTAACCGACAGGCAAAATTGATGGTCGGGGGGGTTAGGGGCTACAGCAGAAGTCCGGCCATTTAAAATTTCATCCCTCGAAAAGGACCCTAAATTTCTGATACGTATAGCACCTTACCGCCTGCACATGGAACCCAATGTTCTACTATGGTTTGTGTAAGGGGTAACAACTTGCCAATATTCAAATTGACACCACGAAGACCCTTTTTCTTTTTATGCATTGGTCAGTTTGACATTTTTACCTGAACAGTGAAGTAGATAGGGATATTGTGTTGTGTTGCTTCTGTGAAGTCGTTTCACAATTTACATGATATATAATACTTCTCTTCTTGTTGTAGGATTTGCAATTCTTAAGGATTTGAGAGCCAATGCGTTGACTCAGTAGCTTGTCATGGCGTAAGTAAACTTTGGATCATAGGCAGCATATCCAGGATAGGTGATCAGCCCAATGATTGGTATGGCGCTGAAGGAGGAGGAAATGAAATGTTATAATGAATGAGCTGATAGGAAAATTCGCGGATCGAATTAACCAACCCAGAATTCTCATAGCGACCAAGGAAAACCACGAAAAAATCTTCGGTTAGGTTGGGATCAAACCCGTCACCTCCCGAATGCGAGTCGACCACGTAATCGCTGCGCTACCCTGCTTAATCAATATTTCATACATTAAGTAATATTTACACATGAATGGTAAAATTTCTTCTAATGAATTGTTCTGAAAGTTACAAATTATGCTCCATTTTTAATTGCTCCCAGTTCAAAGGTACCTGAAAAAATGACATTTGTGGAAAGAAGTCTTGGTTTCGAGAAAAATGCACAACAGAGTAATAATACATACAGCACAGCCCACCAAAATCGAGAAACAAGCCTATGTTTACTCTCCATAACATAACATTCCAGTATAGCTTCTAACATCAACATAGAAAAGCACATTAAGTCCTAATATTACAGCTAAAATTTTGCAATGTCGAATTTAAAGCTTTTGCTTCATATTTTCACAAGTTTTTGTTTAAATGAGTACCTTTAAAATAATTTAAACTAAAATGAACTGCTTAGTTTAAGTATAAAAGTGATTTACGTTTTGTAATTCTCAGTTCCATTAAATGAAAAATCCTGACGAGTGACTTTGAGGCAAGAAAAATTCATTATTTGATCAGTTTCAGAGAAAATACGTATATTGGTCGCGACTCATTAATTTAACATCGGCGAGATATAAAATTCCATTTATGTCCTCTTAGTGGGCGTTATATTTCTCATTTGGCACTGCTGTTAAGTAGAAACCATTAATTGTAACAAGATTAAAAATAAATAAAAATAACAGGAAATCGGAATAAAATCACCTAAGTACGTGGATTAAATGAGTGTTTTGAAGGTGTCCATTGTAATATTTAATCGATTAACTTTTGTTAATTTCAGTAGAACTTGTCATTTCACAAATAATTTGAGTCGATATAGTAAATCATTTTCAGGCAGTGTATTTTATAAAAAGTACTTGGTGAGCATAAATCGCTTGTGGGTGTTGTAATGCGCGAGATTTGTTAAAGAAAGGAGGGGGCGAAAAGCCTAACAAAAGCGTTGCGGTGAAAACCACAGCTCCCTACATTTCAAAGGGATAAAATGTCCCTACACCTGCTTTGTTACATTGTACGATAAAAATCGATACCTGCGCACGCACGCACACACTGGTATTTATTGCGCGGTCTCCTCTGCTGTCGACCCATGATAAGGTATGCGAGGTATTTGTCCGACTGGTATTACATTTCAATCTGGTGAAACAAACCCCCTAAGCAGTAATGATTGATGTAGGAAATTGGTTGGCAACACTGGAATTTTGTGGGAGATAGAAAAGACAGGCTAACTGGCATTTGGTTTGACATTCCGAAATTAATGTTGCTTTGTTGACGTGAATATTAATTGGAGCGGAAGTACTGGCTAGACAGTGTGGGAGAGAAAAATAGTGCTGAATAGATTTGGAGATGACAGTTCATCATTGTCTGTGATATACTGCCTTCCCCACAATAGCAGCAGTGATTGATTTTAAACATAAATTATTTTAGCGAATCAAAGACGTGTATAAAATATCAACTTTTCAAAGGCAGTTATTATAAATTATAGAGTGGGGCAGTTTGAAGAGAACGTTAACTCCCACTTTATTCTCTCTGGGGGTTAGTCATTCATTTATGCTTGCCATTGTAGTAGGGAGGGTGGGGTCTTTCATTTCAACACTTCCAATTTATATAAATATTTAAATTTACTTCAAATCAATTTAAGTTTTGAAGGACATGTTAGAGGAGATTTTAGGCGGTATTTTGATTTTGTTGTACTGCATACTTAAAGTAAAGAGGAAATATAGTATTTCATCCAAAAAATGCGATATTCCAATTTTTAGAAAAAAAGTGGTCGTATGCACAGTATTTTAAGTTTATATCTACGAAAGATTTTCAACAAGGGCAGCTACCCCAACATACGTTATTTGAAAAATTTTCCATTTTTTTATTTTCAAGTATGGTTCTAGCCATTTTGATTAAAATAACATATTTAATATACCTACACGAGAAAATCTGTCTCTTGAATTTTCTGAGTTTTTCTTGGAAAATCCTCTTCATATGGAAGGAATTTTGCATAATGTGGTATAATTGGTAAGTGCTAAGCGATGTAAAAATTTTGCTGCACAATACGGATATCTCTTTAAAACCCAATTCTTTTTTCCCCCTTTTTTGGCACCACTCTTCTTCGAGGTATCCGTTATTATTCGTTGGAATTTTTCAATAGCTCATTAGTTTTTAAAGTGCTATCGCTATTTACTTGTTTCTCGTTATGTCTTGAAGAGAGTATGACATTTCAAGGTCTACATATAGCCATTCGCTTTTAAACCTCTAAACATAAGTAGCTTCGGTTTCCTGTATTCCTCTTGTACCTTCAACGAAACGCTAAATGACACCATTTCTGCAAAGATTTACAGCTTTAGATAAAAAGACACGTTTCCGTGGTAGTCAACGATATGAGTGCACTTTGTTTGCCTTTGGGGGTGGAAGGGTCTGTTTCAGTGATGTCCAACATCTGCGAAAGAGAGGAGTTCGGATTTGCCTCCTTCCACTATATGCTGCCTTTGTCATTTTGTAACACCCGGACGTGCTCTGTATTGTAGTGACGTATTGGTTACATGTACGTTGCGTTCGATTTACAAAAGTACTTTCAAATCTTATGCGGTAAACGTCTGTTCATTAGTGACTTCTTTGGTACTGCTTACGTTTAAGTAGCCTATCAATAGTTGGCGACAAAGTCGAAGTGCGTGACCTTAGAAGATACACCAAGTGATGGTCGCGTAACATATTATGATACAAACTCTTAATGTAGTTCAATTCGGAGAAGCTCTGTTCGCAAATATATGTAGAGCTATACACGCAAACTATTCTTGCAAATCTTTCTCTATCTACTACATTTTAATCGACATAAGCATTTTCAGGAAGTAGCTTATTGCTAATTTTCTTATTGGTACGAGGGGAATATGGGAATACAGTAGGCTTTAAGCGATAGTGAAATGCTGGTTGCTAAGCGAGACCTTTGAAGTTTTTCTTTTGCAAGACCAAGGGGAAAAAAAAAAAAAAAGCATTGGGAAATTTAAACAATTAATAAATAATATTTCAGAAATCGTTCACTCAAAAGAAAAAGTATTATATAAATTATGTTTTAACGATATGCAAATTTTCTATTTAGCAAGCTTTTGTCTCTCTTGCTGTTTACTCTTTATGCAAAAATCATCCGGAATGAACAGGTTTTCTGAGAACATTTCCAGAAAATTCAAGATATGACGTAAAAGTGCCATGGAATCGCCTGTTTGTGTCCGTCACTGGATATCGACTGCTCGTGAGTGTAAACGCCACAGGCGTTATTCACCTTCCGACTGAAATAGGATGTAGGGAATAACAGGTAATTAGGCAAGCGTCTCCAAAGAGACAAGGTTGCACAACACCGGTTATTGGCAATTTGTAACGTCAAGCTTAGGGAGTGAGGGGCAAGGAATGTACAGTAGCACAATGAAAACAGTACTACTATTCGGACACCAAGAAGAAAGGCGATTGGGGTATGAGGTATGAGAGGAGGTTTGAACTTAATCTGCTCACGTTAGTCAGTTGGTTTACTACGAAGTGTGTATGAATCACCCATGCTGCCAGATCTAATACTTGGGTCTAACTGCTGTAATTGGTATGACGTATTTACCTGACAACATTGTGTTGTATATCATACTAGCGTGCATAAACATTGATACGGATTGTAGGAAATGTTTACGTAGCACATTCCTCCAGCTCAGCTTCTTCTGGTGGTCAGAAAGTATATTTGCGTTTATCAGTAAATGCAACTCGGAACTGCAGATGTTTTCTTTATCTGACTGCGCTTCCGATGCCAACGCCCACTTTTTCCGCAACTGCTTATTTGGTCTTCCCACTAAACGCAACCATGTCGTGGCTGAAAGATATATTTAAAATTAAAGAATAGTGCGCAGAGAAAGTCGTGAATGCAACAATTCCAATTTTTTTTTTTTTTTTTGAAGTGTTTAAACTAGTGCTAAAAAGCTATGTTCACTGCATAAATACAGTATTTTAATTGGTTCACATGTATAGCCTCTCTTAAACTCTTAGGTCATATCTGGAACTTTCAGTTGAGAAAGAACCGACAGGTGTTATTGTTAGCTGTACTGTAAGGTTTCTTAACGTTGAGTTTTAAATTTAACATTCAACACACTCATTCTGGCTCTTCCATTTATACTTCACGACTGTGTGTAGGATAGGGAATGGTTCTGTTTAAAGAAAATTTGCCCGCCCAGCGGGAATTGAACCCGGGTTGAGATGCCAGAATGCTGACCACTCGAATTATGCTTTTCTATTGACATTATGCAAAGAAATAAACTGATTATTCGTTCATTGTCAAACTAATGTGATCATTACAAATTCGCATACATACCGCATGTGGTATTGTAATTATTATTTAAAAAATTACACAACTCAATGAGAGCATTTTGAAGTAAACGATATGGACTTGGTATGTACAGTGCAGAGAACGAAGTACCTTCAACTGTTCCCATATCGTAAGTCGTTTTTTGGTTACTTCCGAACTCGAATGTGGAAAAAGGAAGAATCGCTTAATATTTTCATACGATGTAACGACTATTGCCAAAACAGCTGATGCTCAGGAAAAGTGTAGAAAATTTGTATAGTTTTCGTCTAAAGTTTTTCCCTTCTTTTATGCTTCATCAGTTAAATACAATTTTTTCAAAATCCATAGGCTTCAGAGTGTTCAGAGAAAGGAACAGTCATCTAAATATTTTGAATTTTATACAAAAGTGTTAGCCAATTAAAGAAAATAAAAATTACATCGTGACTTCCATGTTAAGGCAGTTTTAGGGAGCGTGTTTTCCTCAAGTCTTCGTGTCGTATCCTGCAAGATGCTTAGCATACAAGTTTTGTGCTTAAGCCTTTCGACTTTCATCTTTCTTTTGCTACGTTTTCTCTGGTTCATTTAACCAACAAACGTTTTTAGTGAAATCTCTTAATCGCATTTTTGGGTCGAGTGGAATACTTCAATTTAATATGAAAGTGGTACAGTTTGTTCATCAGTTCATGGTCACTGGCAGGAATGGAGCTAGCCAGTACGTCAGTAAACAATTCCAGATAAACAGAAATACCTCGTGCTTCTGGTCGCTCTTGTGATGGTACGAGACCAACCTAGGAATGAATATTCACGCTAGGTCAAAGCAAAGAAATCACTCAAAATGGTCGCGCCGTAGCCGAGTGGTTAGACCATTCGCTTCTCCCCAAAGCGGCCCGGGTTCGATCCCAGGCAACCGCATGCGAGATGGTAGTAGAAGCGTTTTTGGGGCGGGTTTCCTCGGGGTTCTCCGGTTTTCCCCGCTATCTCATTCCACCGGTACTCCATCTTCATTCCATACATCATCAGTGTCACCGCCTGCGGTGCCGTATGTAGTAAAAGCGGGCGTTAAACACTACAAAAAAACCCCACTCAAAATAGCAGAACTTAAATGTATAATACTTCATGCAGTATATTTAGCTTATACAACATAAACGATATTTTCAATTACTCCGTCTTTCTCTCGCTGATCATGTTCTACCTTTTCTGTGTTTTCAAAAACCGTGTCAGTCTGTTTCGGTCACAAGTGATATACCATCGAACGTTATATCGTGCAATTCCTGTACGGATAAGTCACCTATTACATTTCTCTAACTATTGGTTTTACTTCGGCCCAGGCTAGTTCTCTGGGATTGAGATCACACATGTATAGGGGCAAACAAACGACAAAATGATCCAATGAAACCCAAAGTACCTCCATTGTATAAACCTCTCTAGGTTTGTTTGTTTCAATCGTCCTATAAAGATCTGCTTTACACATAGAACTCTGAAAGCCTTTGTTCTGCAACCACAATACCATAGCAGATTTCACAGCACTCCTAGGCGGGAATTTATGTTCTACACTCATTTTTTCTTTACTTCCGAGAAATCGCTACTGTCTCGTCTAATTTTTAACTGAAATTAAGAGATATTAGTATATTACCTATCAAACATAGCGGGAATAACATTGGACGGAAGTTGGCAACTTAACCAGCAGCAACGTTATCTAGGGTGCTTACAAAAGACTACGTGGAATCTCTCTCCTCTCCCTCAGTCCCCTTAGGCCACGAGCTGGTTAACAGTAACAGGCCGGAGGCCGGAGGCCGGAGGCCGGAGGGCGGAGGGCGGTGGGTGGCTGAAAAATTTGCTCGAGTTTCGAGTTAGTTTAAGAA
Organism: Tenodera sinensis; assembly: GCA_030765045.1. Classification (NCBI taxonomy): domain Eukaryota; kingdom Metazoa; phylum Arthropoda; class Insecta; order Mantodea; family Mantidae; genus Tenodera; species Tenodera sinensis. The sequence continues at coordinate 249,333,240 of CM060964.1, read as the reverse complement.
AGAAGGCCTCTCGTTCCATATTTTATGTTATTGTTATTATTGTTATTGCCTATTGTGGTTATTGTCGTTAAGTTAGTCATTATACTCCAGATGATAAAACTTAGTAGAAATCAACCTAAGAATTAGATTCATTAGGATAGTGTGATTTTGAATTGAATGCAGAAAGTATTTTTAAAGGTGTTTGGGTATCATTTTATTATCTTCTGATGTCAATAATGATATTTTGAACTCGAAGCAATTATACAGGAAATCCATTATTTTATCCAGGAATAGTTTTCTGATTTATCATAACAAAAATCTAACATACTGAAAACCAAATTTAAAAAAGAAGCACCTTTATCTCAGCACAAAAAATAGTATCATCTGTTTGTTTAATTCGGTTCAGATGTCAACTAGAACAAAAACGCATTGCAGAAGTTTTAAATGTAAGAGCAATTATTTCTCAAGGCGTTGATTGTATTAGTCCTGTTGTTACACTTTTTGATCTCAGAGATGCCAGATGAACAATTCCAAACCTTTTAAACCGAAATATAAATTATCTATCGAAGATGTTGATTCATTAACTTGTTTTAGTTACTCTGTTTAGTTTTAGCATGTTCTCATAAGTAACATTTTGAACATTTACGCTCTCTTTACATGGTTCGCTTTGCGTTATAAGGGACACAATTGATCTTTTGGAGAATCTATTCTACCAGTTCGAACAATTAAGAAAGCAACTTGGGTTCACCGTGGTAATTCTTCAGGGTAATTTGTTGTAAGAGATCACGACGACATGTTAACGGACATACACAAAACGTGGCACATTCCTTTAGACTGCAATTGTTTTGTTGTGTTTTGTCTACCATAATGTTTTCACCTCATAACGTTTGACTGCACGCAGACGTATACCCTGTGTGACTGGTCTGGGGAAAAAAAAAAAAAAAAAATCAGGAAAACAAAAACGAATGAATATTAATGTGAAATGAAAGGGCATTCGTACAGTGTCTTTGAAACTGAGCTTCATTACAACCGGTAGAAAAGGAGAGACAAATCAATACAAAATAATTCAGTCTTATCGACTAAGCGGTTGTATGCGATTTTAAATTGAGACAGCTATGACATTTGAGAATGACAATAAGAAAATGTTAGTGTAGCATGAAAATAACTCACATTATTAAAATAAAGGAAGAAATAAGAGAAGAAAAGAAAAACGAAAGAAAGGGGAGAAAAACACAGTTCTCAACTTTCCTCTTTTTTCGTTTTTATTACATTTATTTTACTTTTTCGCTAACGCTGAACCAAACTTTGGCCTATCCTTCCGGCGTAGACAAAGGGTCCTAACAAAAGCAAAGCACTTAGTATCTTTGCGCATGACGTTTCGTGGGCGCACCTAGAAACAACGCGGGAATATCGGTGTCTGCATGACCATGATAATAAGTAGAAGCTATTATTTAGATTATATTTAAATGAAACTATTATTAAGCGCTATCATTATTTGCCGTGTTTATTATCAGGTATCTTAAGTGTGATAATGCATAAACCAGGAAGCTTTCTTGAGCTGGATGTGCTACAGCTTGTAAGTTACCCTTCGATCATTCACTATATTTTGGGGGAGGGATTTAAGTACTCTGCCAATATAGTGACAGGAATTATGCTTGATGTACAGAGGTGGTACCCTGGCAGAGGATGAGTGACTACCAATATAGGGTAGTTCCATTTTGGGCTGCCGTTTACAACCTGCCAAAGCGACCAGTTGTATTGATCTTGCCCTGCGTTTGCTTGTTATCTGTTGACTAGAACAACGAAGTACTAGTAACTTATACAGTCAGTAATGCAACACAATCTCTCGTCTGCCGATGTGTGACACGTTGCTCTCTTAAAGACATGATTGGATCTGAACAAAGTGTAGGTACATACTGACTCGCCGTGTATGTGCGATAGGCTCGCGTAAACAACCCCACAGTTTCACATTCTTTCCGATACTTCCCATGAGTGTCACCTGGTACATGCGCCAGAATGTTTTACTGTTATGTTTTTTCCTTACTTGTTCCGTTTTCCTTGACTGTGTTTTCGTGTTTACTCACACATATAGACACATTTCCAAACACACAAATACCATGTCCCAAACGCGACCTGAGTCCGCGATCCCCTGCACCAGGAAGCACCAAAGTCAGGCATTTTAGCGAGCACCACCATGGGAACCAGCTGTTAAGTTCCTGTCACATGACTAGGACATGGAGCCTGTGCAGTCACACGCGGTGCAGGGTAGTTGGGCACGAATAATGAATGACTTAACCGTTACCGCGCAGCCTTGTTACATGCACGCGCATCAGTAGTCGCCTGTGAGAGTCATGGGCACTGAAGTTGCGGCTTTTCCACCCTCTACACATGACCTATCAGGATGCTTTAAAGTTCAGAGTGGGCAACATCAATCACAAGAAATCGCTCAAGTCGTTGATAGATTCCTTCTATATGTAGGTGAACGAGGCTCCGTCGCAAGCTGCATCGCTTCCAACAATCAAAAGCGAATACGTTCGCAACGATTTCCCCCCTTTTTTCTTTCCAACCCAGCCGAAGCCAGAGCGTTCCAGCAGCTCAGGAAGGGACGAATTGAAAGTTGCTCAGCACCCATTTAAGCTCGGTACACGTCCACAGACATAATAAATAGAGCGTGAGCATTCTTTGGATGCGAGGTAAAGCCGACCTCCCATGGACCCGGGCGAGTTATCTCAGTGCAGAACTTAAATCTGCAAGAACGTCCAGGACTTCCAGAGCGTCTAGAACATTTGAACCCCAGGATCACCACATCGAGGGACCTGTATCGCAACCAAAGGACCACTAAGAGGTGAAGAAAGAAGACCGTGACTTCAAGAGCTTCACTACGAACATAAAAGCTTTGAAACAGTGTTTTAAAATTGTATATTTCGAGAATGCTAACAGTTGCATTTAGTAGTATTGTGTATACTTGAATTAGAACTGTTCAGACAAAACCTAAGGAAATGAACAGAGGAGGAGGAAAGGTGTATCCCATATAGACTACAGATAGTGAGGTTAGGACAAAACAGCATAATGCTAACCAGTAGAATCTTAATATAATTAGTTTATTGAAACAAATGATACTTAATGACAGAAGTCAATAGGAAGCAAGATATTAGCTAGGGAAATGCCAATGAAGCAAAACCAATTAACTAGGGAAACCACTTCGAAGCAGTGAACTGAAACCAATAGGTGGGGAACAGAAACAAATAGGTGGTGGAATCAATGGGAAACAAGATCAGCTAGCTACTGAAATAACTTAAAAACAAGGCCAGTTAGCTGCTGATACAGTTCTAAAACAGTCGGATAGCTACTGAAATAACTAAAACAGAGCCAGTTAGCTAGTGACATAAATAGTGAAATAGAGGAAATTAGATTACAACAGGTTACGTTTCTGACCGAAACAGTCGTAGAAATCAAGGAGTATGTTCAAAAGTGAACTTAATAAAATTAGGGAAAATTCTGCAGCAATGAATATCATTGTACATAAATACCGACATTGAAAAGCTGAAGTCAAACTGACACTATAGCTGGTAATTTAGCTAAAATGGCAGTTAGCGAAAGCTTAGAAACTATCAGAATAGATAAGTGCACAACTATACTTGGTTACAAATGTAGCACACAATCACAGTAAGAGGAGGAAATTGCTAAGTTATTGAAGCTAAGGACATAATGTAAACCAAGCAAATAAAAAATAAAGTAAATGAGGTTGTGATTGCATTTCGTGTTTGCGATGTACCTGGAAATCTACATGACCGTGTAAATAACGACAATAAGATGTAATTAACAATCACCAGGAGAACCAGTAATATGAAATGTACCCAGAAAATGCGAACATGAACCACACTCCTCGCCACAACTCTCGCCTAATAAAGCAACCTATTGTAAACATTTAATGTTACAGACTGTAGTACCAACGTTCGATAATAAAGAAGGGTACAATCGCAAGCGATTCCTTCGAGAGATCCAAGTATACTTGTAAGCTTAAAATGTCATACTAGTCAGGATGTACGTGACAAGAAAAAACCTTGGAAATGGACCGCAGAATGCTTAAGGGTGACATTGCCGGAAGAAGAAACATGCAGTACGTTTAAGAATTTCTGCCTAAACACTTTACAGAGGACAGTCGGTTCAAAACTAGACAAGGATCGAATTCGTCACATTTGAATATAACCTTGAAAGCAACTTAACTATGGCGGGCTATTTCGTGCGAAACGCAAAGGTCAATAAAGTTCAAATGTCTGATCCACCAATGAGCGATCAAGAAATAACTTATATCCTAACGACAAATTTTCTGAAAAAAATAATGCTAAAAAATGGGAGCAATTAAATACTCGTAAGGCCTATCGATTTTTTGGGTGTCATAGAATTGCTAACTGCGTTCCAAGCATAAGACGTAGGCCCAGTCAGGTGTACAAACCTAGACGCTAAATTAACCCCATTATACAACAGTGAGGGCGACCATGATACGGCACAAAACACACAGACGCATGCGCACACACGTACGCACACGCACACGCACACGCGCACATGTACACGCACAGAGGCGCGCGCGCGCGCACGCACACACACACACACACACACACACACACACACACACACACACACACACACACACGTGCGCGCGTACCTTTTTCTAAAAGTGATTTTCTTGGACTCAGGGTGCCTCAAAACATATTTCCGGTTTAATCTCGGCATAGAATTTTTGGGAGGAATAAAACACTCCTCTACTTACTACACGTAGTAGAGAAAGTAAAAACTCTCAGAATAAGCACTGCCATCTAGATTTGAAGAGAGGCGTCGTTTAAAATGTTGAACCTGACACAGGTAAAATATCTGGAGTTTTGTTACACAGGTTGGAAGGGAAGTCATTACATTACATCTAATATGTGCTTCAGAGAAGTATTATATATAAAAAATTCGAATGGTATTTTGTTCTTTGATCAGCCGGTTTCGAAGAAATTCTTGTGGAATGACGCATCCAATTTGGAACAATTTTTTTTTTTTTTCTTTTTCGAAATCGGCTGATCAAAGAACAAAATGCCATTAGACTTTTTTGTTTGTAGTGCTTCTATGAATCACATATTAGCAGGAATGTATTGATTTCCCTTGCACCTGTATGTACAAAACTCTTGCAATACTTGTCCATTTTTCTGTTAATTTTGTCTTCTCCGTATATCCACCATATCTTGAATTGTCAGTTTGCTTACACATGCATCCCAATCCCCACATAAAATTACATCTATTCACTTTTATTTTAATAAACACGATCACTCCTCTTTCTGTACTCCCTCTTCTACAAACAATTCATAAAATATTTCTATATGATTTACAAAGGAATGCGGCGTCTATATTTACACACCTTTCTCTACTTGCTTTTCTTACTGTGGTATTTGGTTGTTCAGCAGTGCTTTTGCATACTGTTTTCCAGTATTTTTATTTATTTTGTTTAATTTGGGTTTTCTGTAGTATCCAACGGTTTTTAATAAATTTGAGTACTAGGGTGGGGCATTTTTGAGGTGAAATCCGGTATACTGGCGGTTTGCATAGTAAGGTCGAATGGATCAGAATGACAACTCCTGTTCTGGGGATATGCACAAGACCATTGCAAGTGAAAAAGGAATCTGGAAACAAAGGAGTAGCGCTGGAAGTGAAGAAGCCGTTTGCATACAATAAGCTGTGATTTCTTCTTCTAGTGGTAAACTTGAAGAAACGGAAACACTGCATCCGAATAAACTACGTACAGTCTAGTCTCTGGAGGTGCTGAACAAATTTTCAACCTCGTACTTATTACAGTGGTACTGTTTTCCTTGGGGACTGCTTTCGAGCATCAACTTTACTCAAACTTTCCTTACATTTGGAAGTATATCGTGGTCTAGGCTAGGTTACTAGAACTAGGCCACTGTCAAAGGATGCCAATTCTCAGTTCAGTCCATTTGTTTGCAACCAAGGCAAACCATACTCAATTCTTCTTCTAAAATAATAACTTGCCGTTAGTAAAGTATTATTTTGCACTTACCAATATGCATTGAACTGTGTTTTTTCAAACAAATTAGATCTTCTAAATCGATCAGGTAGGATTACTTACGGCCCTACAATTTTTGTCACGGCACCTTTCGGTATCAAAACATAACGCAAAGGTTTTAAAAACCTTAAAAGCAGCTAGGTATCCCCGTTTCTGACTTTTTAATGTTTTTATTATTAATATATTCGCTTTCTGTTGAACAAATAAAATTATAGCATCAAAGATTTTAATAAACTTTACCCTTCAAACACTTCTAGAGTAAATAGACCTTGTCTCAATTTTTTGACGTGACTTGAATCCTCCAACCAATTTTTGGGTATGGCTTGCTTCAGAAGTGAAGTAAAGCCGTTGGTCCCATGTTCTAGATGTATGGCACGTGAAACAACCTTAAAGAGGACTTTGTGCAAAATTAAGCGGTGTTTGGCATCCGAAAAACAGCATCCAAACAGCGTCCATAAATAGAACTCCATTCAATTTTCCCCCAGCCAAAAGTACCTTCCTACACAGGTGGCCGAGGCCGCTCCTGGAGGTTCCCGGTACAAATTCAGTCAGGACGTCCTCACTGACTGAAACGTTTCCCATTTTTTCCATATTTCTCATAAATGACTAATATCTGGAAAGTTTTCTTCCTATATTCCTAATAAGTAATTAAATTTCATGCATCATCTGTGTCCGCCGTGTGGCGCCATATACAGTCATGGAAATAAGTATTCATACAGTACTGCAATTTAAATTGATTACTGATATTTCCATATCAAATTAAATAAAAGCGCTAAGCTTTTAACAAAACGGATACACCATTAAATAGGCAGTATAGTGATAACATAGTCTTGAGAATTAGATAAACATGCTTCAAGATAGTTAGCAATACCCAAATTCTGGTGCTCTTTGACAGGGAAAAAGGTATTCATGTAGGTAGCACTAGAAGTGTAAACATAGTAACCACTAACGAACGGTTTGCAGCATGGAACGCGCCTTCAGTGACAAGCTGCACCTCTTACGTGTTGGTTCTGTTACGTGATGCATGTCGTGCAACAGAAAAATTGCCCACAAAGATAAAAAAAGAACAAGTTTAGTGTGAAGGCATAGTTATGTGCCAATATCAAAAAGGAAAATTATTTTCAGAAATTGCTGATATTGGAAGAAGCCAGGCAACTGTAGCTATCATAATAACGCGATATCCAGAAAAAATACTGCCATTAACAGTGAAATAAGAGTTGACCACAGATGCTAACGCAAAGAGAAAAAAAAATCTTATCTCTCTCGCTTTGCCGTCTCCCCCTTCCTCACTTTCAGCGCAGTTTCTTTTCATTGCATATTGCTTATGCGAAGTGCGGTGTTAAGCTGGTTAATTTTTTTTTTTATTTTTATTTTATTTTTTTTATTTTTATTTATTATTTTTTTTATTTATTTATTTATTTATTATTTTTTTATGATCGAATCTGGTATTTTGATCTAGAAAGCACTGGTACAAAAGAATGCTTTTCTGCAAGATGTAGCAGCCTCTTTAATTGTTCCTCTGTAGCCTTCCCTATGACTGCACTAAACTTTTCTGCGGGTTTTCTGTTATCGTGTCTTCCACCAGATGATTTTGTTACACACGTAATTACTGTATCGCAGATGAGGTATTTCGCTCTATCGTCACGACTTTCAAAAAACAAATAAGTTCTCACTCTGGTTTAAATGAACTTCGGCATTATTTGCTTTCTTAGGAGCAGGTTGCTCCATTATTAGGTAGTTATATTGCACTTATCTATTTCACTGATAAGACAAGCTGTCAATCAACACACGTTTCCGCACTTCCACTCTACAGTGCGCGAGTTGAGCCGAGCTTAACCAAGTCGTCAGGAAGCACGGTACAAGGAACTTCTGCACGTTGGATTGCACCCGGTGAGATTTTTAGCTTTGAGAGGTCCTGGGATATTCAATTATTTTAGCTTTGGTGCTTCTTGTTCAGCTTTGTTACAATTGTTACCATTTTAGTAGTTTACATAATGTTTAATGTGTTTGGGGCTTATTCAGATGAATAAGTTCATTAAGTTCGTCTGAACTTCTGATGTATTCAAAGTTCATTTAATTTTCTATGTTTCGTGAGGGATTTGCTTTCCAATATCATGGGAATTATTTGATAGTGATGATGTCCACTTTAGTGGCCAGACAAATGTGGGGTAAAGAACTGCAGTGATTGTTCCCTGTGTAACAGTTGTCATTTGTGTGAACTCGTTTAATAACAATAGTTTATGAGCATTTATAACTATAGATATTTAGGCCCGATTGCTTCCTAGTTTAGACACCTTGATTTTAATACTGTGAGTAAGAGGCACCGAGTAAGAGTAGAACCTCAAAAGCGTGAATTATAGATATGGAATTATTGAATGAAATAAACTTCTTCCTTTACCACAGGTCAGCTGTAGAGAAAGTAAAGTAAGATTTTCTGATTAACAATCGGTTATAGTTTAAATGCTTGAAAGGTATAACGTATCGTACTGCTACGTGTGAGAATTCCTGTGTTCCATTCCGGCGGCTATGTGTGGTTGAAGTAAAGACTTAGCACTGTGCCATAATTTAGTTAGCGGTACAGATAGACGTGCAGTTAACGGTGCAATACTGACCCGGGGATTGCACTCAGGTTTATTAAGTCGTGTGTTGAATGTCGCCCATTAAACATTAACGACTCAATTGCCTCCTCCGGCATGTAATTTCGCCAAGTGACGTGGTTTTCCTTTGGGAAATAACAAAACAAACCCTCTGGTCTCTGATTATCCTGCCTGTGCGATGCTGTAATTAATATCTATTTATTGATGCTTGTAAACTTGTTTAATTTAAACAAGCTCTGGCTCCTAAAAACCCTAATTAACCTGCTTTACAAGGCAATTTTTATTTGTGGTTTTAGATGCATTTTGGCATTTTACATGATTCAGTCTCCACTACAATGTATTTCCACCAGCCATCTGTAAAACTAAGCTAGTTAAAAGCTCTATAATACTATGAGAACATTTGTTGTTGTGTATAGGGTAATCTCAAACTATTTTACCGATTTTGATAAATCGTTCGCCATTGAAGTGCAACTCAAAATTAGAGTTGTAGAAGAACATTCTTGCGAAGAAGGTCATGGCTTTTAGTTGAGAATGCCATGGAATAGAAAATGTAATTTTATTGTTGTTACCCCAGAGAATATAAACAGTTGCAGAGTGTAAAAACAAAGAGCCGGTTGTTACATTTTATTACAGTACTTTGATGGCCATAAACTAGACACCGGTCCGGGTTGCAGACGACGAGAGCTACTCCGCTGTATTCGTTTGCACTTCGTTTGTTGACAGTAGAGAAGGTGGAAGTGTGTGACACACCGCAGCAGTGTAAGACTACGCAACTGTGCGGCCCCTACCCAATGTGTGCTACGTCACAAAACCTCCCTGCAAGCATAACTTAAATGCTGACCACATGCAACCGGGACCGAAACGTAGCCATAATGTAACACTGCAGAAGAAAGGACCGGGTTTAAAAAGCGACAATCGATCCTGTTATACTTGTTTCTTTGTCGTTTATCAAATACTACAGATATGTAGGTATATAATGAAACAGCCCAAAACCTCGGAACAATCTTTATTCTAATTCTGTAGATTTATGCACTGAAGCTTGTGGGTGCCAAAACGTTTAGATAAGTTTTGCTTAGTTTCCTTGTAGATATTGATTGTGTAAGCAGGTTCATTACCAGGACGCGTTAGATAATTGTATAAAGAGAGAACTCCGAACATCAGAATTCGGTTGTATTAACTGAAGATTATTTTTCTCAATGGTTGTCGACTACGCGCCTTCGACAGGACGTATACAGAACGAAAAGTATTAATCATTTCGAACTATTAATAATGGATATTTTGGAAATGGCCTATGCCACAAAAAAGTTAGGTGAAATAACTTCTGTGTTTTAAAGAGATCTACATCTGTTGTGTAATACATTGACGTCTGTCACTTAATGTAGATCAAACACTCAAGATTATTTAAAATTCCTCCGAATGAAGAAGAGAACACTTATTTAGTTAACCTTGAAAAACCGGACGTTAACTTACTTAGTCCTACATAACGGGGAGGGTAATCTAGCACCCGCTAGGGCTTAAAACATTAAATATAAATTTTCAACCCAATCATTAGCCGTTTCCAAGATACAAGAGATATAGAGATGCATATAAATATTTCATAAGCATCGTCATTTCAGCCGTAAGACGTCCACTACTGAACATAGGTCTTCAACATAGACATCCACCTAGTTTGAGTTGTTCCACCATGGAGTTCAGTTCATTGTTGCTGCCGTCATTCTAACTTCCAGGGCCTTAACACGTTGGCCAAGGTCCTTCATCTTCCGTCGGATTCCTTCATGTAATTAATGTTCAACACAATAGCAGTGTGTAGGACAGGATTGGAAAGGGTAGAGTGACACTGAAGGATATATGAATGTGTTACGTAAAAGAAAAGCTAGTTGAGAATACCACGTGGAAGTAGTATGTTGTATATAAAATGGATAGCACAGAAATCTCCATGAAAAACTACACATACGTGCTGAATTATTGTTTATTTATGCCAAAAAACATACTGCTGGTGTTTTTTTCCCTCGAAAGATCCGTGGTGCAAATCCCGCCTATGACATTGAATTTTTCAGTCCTGATTCCACCTCTTATACGTCCTGAATTTCACGGTGCTCGGTCAAGCAGTTTTCGGGATTAACGGTTATATATACAAGCCTCCATTTTGTGTGTGTGCGTGTGCGCGTGCGTGCGTGCGTGTGTGTGTGTGCGCGTGTGTGTGCGCGCGCGCGCGTGTGTGTGTGTGCGCGCGCGCGTGTAAAACATTGTGAATGTAATATGTAGCATTTCTGCTTGAAACATACAGAAAATTCTGATTTACTTTAGAATTAAAATTTTTGTGTGTGAAATCGGTTTTTTTTCTTTTTCTTTCTTTTCTTTTTTTTTTTTTTTTTTTTTTTTTTTTTTTTTTTTTTTTCTCCAGGAAAGACACCTATACAGATAAACTTAAAAAGCAAAGCCGTATGCGAATACAAGGTTAGATCCAAATCGCTAGCGCCGTTTGCAAGATACGCGGTACATCTAATAGACAAGTCAGGAGTTAAGGTATTTCCGATACAAACGAAAAATTCTGTATGAAACTAAACAAAACCACGTTTCAGAACAAAATAAAGGAATAGGTTACTATTTAAAAGAATCGGATGTGTTACGTTCACATGACTTTTTCTACCCACTATATTTAATTTGTATGTGGCTTCCCCAAACTATTTCTACTAGAGCTTACTTTTCTATCCACTTCAGGCTAATCGCGATAAACCTTGAGGTATGAAATAGTTCGATTACACACTTCGTTCCACATTAGTATACAGGAATCGATAGTCAAATGTTCAAAAGCTAGTCGCTGGACGTTGGTCTAGAAATGCCATTATTTTTCCATGTCATCGCCAGAAACGACTCGAAAGCGACAGCGCTTTAAAAAACTAAATTTAAAAAGATATTAAAAAGTTAAAGCCAGCAGTAATGCATATCTCGGAGATTGCTAATGTCAGAAAAAATGTTTGAAATAAACTGTTTTAAAGAGATTCACGTTTGTTTATTTTATGCTGTGTGGTTTTATCTATCCCAAATGTTTTAAAATTTGTTCAAAATCATACAAATTCCTCCCAAATAAAGGACTTTCTAGGTCATTCCCAGAAAATTCTATATATAGATTATATTTTGCATAGAAATGTCATAAACATTAAGTATTTTAATAAAAATCTTTTTAGCAGCTTGTGAAAAAAACGAGAATTTGGAAAAACGTTCCATGTATGGCGTAGTTTGTGGGGGGAGGGGGATGTTTTTGAACGTGTCGCATCTTTGGGAAATGCTGAACCTAAATATGGAACATTTTCTTTTTGGGGTTGTACCACACATACCCAGATAGAAGAGCGCCCTTTTGGGGGCAAAACTTAATTGGATTCAAAGAGCCTCCAAAATGGCATGTCAGACGAAATTTCGATATTGAATTTTTGTGTGGAATGCAATATTTTCTCTACTTACTAAGAGTAGAGGAAGTAAAACGTTGTAGAAAAACGGCCCAGAACCGTATTTATTTCGTATCACATTGCTCTTTAAATAACACATTTGATATGTTCGAGCATTTAAATGGCTGATTTTGTTGGTGTAATGCGTTTATATTTTAGATGTCATAAAACATTTTGTATACTCGAACAAAAATGTCTGCAGTGATCTCTCTCTGTTTAATTTTGCTTCTATGGTCTAGTTGTTTCACTGAACAATCTTTGGATACTGGCTTCTTTTACTTGGTGAATATTTAAATATCTCGGGACCTGGGAGGGGGGAGAGGATTGATTTCCAACAGTGCTTAGTTCATGAGAATATTTTATAATATTAGGAAATAAGATTGGGTAAGGTTCAAATATTCACAAGAATTAAGGTCATTTGGGGGGATCTTTCGGTTCTCGTATTCTGGCAGAACTTGAATGTACCACAGAGAGAGAACACCATGCAGGAACAAAATTTAGCTCTCGATATATCGATACAGGTTTTTTAATCTACTGCCGTAACAGTCCTCGATTGACCAGGATCTCATATCAGCGCCTCTCGACCGATCGGTCAAGTTGTACTGGAGCAACAGGGGTCAAGTGGAGCCCCGTGCCCTTTACTTCCCAGCTGCTCCAGGCAAAAGTAGACCAAGGATCAGTCCTTCACGCTTTGCCGTACCCGAGTATCAGGTTACCGTGTGAAGTGTATTGCATTCCAGTAGACTTTGAGAGAACCGGTTTGTTATGTTACAGGGGACAATGATCATACAAAATGAAGTGCATCAGGAAGGCGTGGTAAATTTCCGTGTATTAGCTTTCATTTTTTATTTGCAACGGAAACTTACAAAGGAAACGCGTGGCTTACAAAGCAATGTTGTCACCTATTTATATTGTAATTAAGCTGTTCAATGCCATCATGCTGCAAGTATACCTCGCAAAATAATTCCAGACACAATGCACCTTTTTGTCAACCGAGTTGAAGATATTACATGTATTCACACGACTTTCCGTACTCCTCCACAAACCATTCTTATACCTACTAAGATACATATTTATTACACATCTACAGCAAAATATGCAAGTATCAGAAAAACACGCGAACCAAAGGATGGAAGAGGTATAGTAATAGATTATACCATGGAGGGAGATACACCCCTCACGCACTGCAATCTACATAGACATTTTGTGGCTACCATCTCCCAGGAACTGGATGAAGAGATGTAACCTCAGTAGGCTCGAACACCCTGCCTAGAGAGAGCAATGTGTCCTAGTTAAGCAAGCATTCGCGCCATGTGTCCAGCAATATCATAAATGCCACGAAACCCAGAAACAGATCTGAAAGGTGAGAAGGAAGCGAATTGGAATTGGAAAGGGAAAGGAATTCGTTGTATGTAGATGAGAAACGGCTCAGCTGACCACAAAAGAAACCCAATCAGTCGGCGGTCGACAGGAATCGAACCCCAAGACCTCCCCAATGCGAAGCTCACGCGTTACTGCTGAGCCATCTCGCCCAACATGCTAAAGCAGGATTGGGAGGCAAGGCACTCGAATTGTGGATTTACCCTCCCTCTCGTCCTCACTACTCTCTTTCAACAGCCAGGTAAAGCCAACGATACCGGTTGATTCTGTCTATAGTCGCGAGGCAGTGGCTTTCATAACATGAGTGAACGAAGAAGTTTTGATCGGGACTGGTAGAACAAGTATTTTTTGTTATTCACGATGGTAAAGCACAGTGTTTGATGTGTCCTGCTGACATTGGATACATTACGAGCTTCACCCTAATGGGTCATTTCAATGTGGCTCATGCTGGAGCCTATATCGAAGACAAATTGTTAGGTAAGGCAGGCGAGAAAGTTTAATAAGAATTAAAAGAAAAATATGTAGGTAAGAGTGGCACAGCTTTACCTCAATCACACAGTGCAGCAAATGCTTTGCGTGCTAGCTACAGAATCGTACATTAAATTGCTAGAACATCGAAACCATTTTCTGGTGGAGAGTATATTGCAATATGTTTGCATATCGCAGTATAAGAGATTTGTGTAACATTAATGGAAGCTTTTGAAGCTGTCACTTTGTCACGAGGTGCTATTACCAACCGAATTGTTGACCTGAGCAAAAACTTGGAGGAACAGTTAATAGACATTAAAGAAAGTTGTTCATTTTCCCTTAGCATGGATGAAACCACTGATATTAAAGACACGGCACAACTTGCTGTGTTTTGTTAGTTGTATATGGAGAATTGTGTGTTCGAGGAGTTGTTGGACGTTTATCCAATGAAAGATCATACGTGCGGTGAAGATTTTTTTGAGGCAGTGATGAAGATAGCATCATAGTTTGGGCTTCAGTGGGAGAAGTTGGTCTGCATAGCTACAGATGGGGCTCCAGCAATGGTGGGAACTCAAACAGGTCTAATAGGAAAACTCCGAAAATTCCTTTCTTGAAATGGATTTTCCTCCCATAGCTTTGCAGCCATTCACTGCATTATTCACCGAGGAGCAGTCTGTGCGAAATCAGCTACCTTGAACAATGTTATGTCTCTCTCTGTGTTAAAACTGTAAATCTAATTAGAGCTCATGCACTGCAACATACAGGTTCAAGAACTTTTTACAATCCTAGGCTCCGAATATTTTGATTTACCATACTATTGCCAGGTAAGATGGCTAGGTAGAGGCAAAACGTGGCAAAAAATATTCGACCTACGGAAATAAATTCATACTTCCCTAACAACTAAAGGGATTGCAATTCCGGAACTTGATATTTTTACTTGTAATTTAGCCTTTCTAAGCGATTTAACTGTTCACCTCAACGAACTTAATCTTAGTTTACAAGGTAAACACAATGCATTTGTACAGTTTACAGATTGTATGAAAGCATTCGTTTAAAATCGGCTATGAAGGATCTACTGCATAAGACGAAACAAAAATACATTACTGTGTTAGAGCAGTTATTAGAAGTGTTATCAGTGACATTTTTAGATGCACAAGCATTAGACAACGACTGTAGGCTTTTCGAAAATTCATTTACACATGATAGATGAGCTGCAATTGGAATTAACCTCAAAGCAACACGCCATTGCGTAGTTAAGGAAAACTTGGTTTGGATTTCTACACATCACTGCAAGCAAATTACAGGCCATGTTTGGTACTACTTATCATTGTGAACAACTGTTTAGCACATTGACATTGAAGAAGAACCTGCTATGCAGTAGCATTTCGAATGAACACCTTCAATGTGTTCTACGTTTAAATTCATCTAGTGTTCAGCCGGACATTGAAACGCTAATATTTAAAAAGAAACCAGCAAGAATACCAATCGTAAATTAGTTGGCATACTTACTACGCCACTGTCTAATAACATGTACATTGTAAACAGTTTCAACACACTTTTCATATAAGTTGTGACGTATATTTTTTTAGAACACAGTATAGAACATTTTAAATGTCTTATCAGTATAAGGAAACTGCATAAGAACTATTGTATAACAAAACAAAACAAAGGCAAGAAACATGTTAATTCTATAGAACTGCTTTTGTCAACTTAAGGTTTGGCTGGTCAATGTGGTGAGAGAGCTGTTTCTCACAATACCAATATGAGCCGTCTAGTATTGTCACTACATTCTTTACTCATTCTCCAATGTCATGTACCCTCTTTGTGCGTTCCTAGCCAACTCTTTGAGTTTAAAAGCATGCATTTGACTACGCCGAAAAAGACGTTTCACCTGAAACCCTAGTGATAGCCACTGTGCCACGCGTCGTCTGTTTAGCTGCCGAATAGTAGGGAAAACGACGGGGTGATTGTAGGGGTAAAGCGTTTCACACTTCGGGTGCTCATCTTGTCGGCCCTGTGTTAAAGCAATAGTCAGACTTGTTAAATCTATCACAGCAATGTACAACGCTTCCGAAAGAGGGGAGCTTGCATTTACCTCCTTCCACTGTACCTGGACTTTGCCTCTCTTTAACCCCTAGCCGTGCATTGTGTTGCTCACATGTGCATTGCGTTTGATTTACGAAATCACTTTCAAATCTTGTGCGATAAACATCTGTTCATTAGTGACTTGTTTGGTACTGCTTACGTTCAAGAAGTCGATCAACAGTTTTTGAAGTGCATAATGTTAGAAGATCCACCAAGTGTTCGTCGCGTAACATATTGCGATACAGGCTTTTAATAGATTTCTCTTTAGAGAAAAGCATATTTCACTATCTACGACATTTTGATCGACATGAACATTCTTAGAAAGCAACTTATTGCTAATATTCTGGTAGGTGCAAGCGGAATATGGGAATACAGTTGGCTTTGAGTGATGTGAAATAAATGTTTTAAAAGCTTTTGAAATTCCGTTCTATTTGCAAGGCCAAGAGATAAAAAAGGAATAACATGTTCCTATGTTGGAAAGTATACGCATTGCCAAATTCAAACAAACAAAGAATATCTCGAAAATAGTTCATTCAAAATAAAAACTAAGTATTTGACAAAAATCATCTATAAGTAGAACGAAGAGGTCTTCGTTCTTCAAATATCTTCTACATATGGGCCCAAATAACATAGTTGTCAACGGACGCTTAAACATATGGCCTTGTAATCAAAATGGTTACAGCCATTTTAGAGGTAACTTGTTTCCATGTAAAGGGTAGCTTGGGGTGGATGGATTTTTTTTTTTTTTTTTTTTTTTTTTTTTTGTTTGAAAATATTCGTGCCGCATTATTGGAAGACGCTTAAAGTAAACATTAAGTTGATACGAGCCAATTATTCGCTTTTGAGTTACGCTGTACACACACGCACACGCACATTTCTCTAAAAATGCTTCTTTAGAGCTTCATGGAGTTTCGTAAGATGTATTTTCGGTATAATCTCCATATCAAATTTATAGGTGGAATAAAATATTTTGTTAATATGAGTATTTGAAAAAACAGTAAGTTTTGTTAATTTTCAGCTGTAGCATTTTGCAAATGGAGAGTATTTTTCGGAGTCTTGTCCCAGATAACTGTATTTGCTTGAAGTAATTGGGTATTGTATTAGTAACATATTTGATGCACGAGTGTGTATGAAAAGTGAAAAGTGAGTCCAAGTTAACTTCTCACAGTTTTGTTAACGCAGCGCGCACGCAACCATCCGCATCGCATAATCTGAAACATTTTTACACAAACATTTATCGTGATTAATGTAAAGTGGATAAAAATAACTTTTTATATGAATAACTCAACATATGAGGAATAACTGTTTATTTGCTAGTGTGTTTGCCTAACAGTTTTTTTTATTGTATCATGCAGTGTTCATGGTCTGCCAAATCTCGACAAACAATGTTGGCATAATGTTCAACATTTGTGTATTTATATTTGATGGCAAACTGTTTTCACATGTCCTTCAAATAAGTCTAGGTTAGAGGTGAACTACGCATTGCTCTGGAAATCATATGGTGAAGTTCATTACTTGCATCTAGCATTGTGTACAATTCCATGTGGAGATTTCACGGGAAATACAGGTTTGGAGGTCCATGTATCTGTGAGCAACATAAACCAAAAATGAAATATTCGATATATCCAACCAACTTGGATGACTAGACGATTTGGTGGCTTGAATTTTTCTATACCTTGAAATTGTTTAGTTCTTTCGATATTTGGTTGTTTCTCGCGATTGTATGGAAAGAGTATGGGAATTTAACGCCAGCATATGGCGTCCAGTTCTTAAAGGGAACGACATAGTCAAATGGTTTTTATATACAACGAAATGTATAACGTGAGAATTTCTACTAAGGCTTATGTCGATTGAAATGAAATACAAAAAATAGTCTTTCGTAAGACAAATTTATATGCCTAGCAATGAAAGATAGAAGATAAAGTTATGAGTGTAATATGTACCTAGCTTATATTTGTTGGAATTTAGTTTTTGTTGTAATATCTTTAGAAGTATCTAATATGTTTGAGTTACATGAGAAACCTCTTGGAAGCAAACACTAACAAAGTTTGTTTTGTTTCAGGTAAGTATCGATAGCGGAGATGAAGAAAAATCCACTTGAGTACGTGAGTAAGTAGACAGTCGACCTTTTTATTGAAAAAAGCAAGCTCGAGTTGATACGTGGAACTGCTCAACGATGCGGGGAAGCTTCTCCAAGCAAAAACACATTATATGAAAGCCGATTGTCTGTGGCCGACTTTACTTCATGCCCACACACCATCTAATAGATGCCAGCAAAAGGTTTCCAAACAATTCATGCTAGAAAATAAATTTTTAAAAATGGAAACATAAATTAGTAGATATTTTACTGTAGTTTGCGGCGTTTAAAAATATTTTTACTAAGTTTAACAACTAGCTTATGCTTTCCAGCATAAATTCTGTCCAGGTTCGGATGTCGTCTGAGCCTTTTACGTTTAGAACCAGACTCTCGTTAAAAAAATTGTTCCCTGCAAAGTGTTAACATTTGTAGAAGATTGGATGTTCTCGTAACAGGTAAGGCTGAGTGTTATGTTTTAATTTATAAATTCTGAAAAGTATTTTTCCAAAACCTTGACAGGGGGAGGGGAACTGACCAGTTCCTTTCGGTTTCCCAATCAATTCGCATTGGTGTTTCTGCGAGTGAGCATTTACCTTCATTAGCATCATTCAATACGGAATTTTTAATGTATGCCCTATGATGACCAAGCAGTTACTAGTGGAATTCAATAATGAGAACTACCCAGGTTAGAATTCCACCCACAATTATTTATCGGATAAAATTTTGTTGTACAGACATTTCCGGTTTGAAAGGCTTACTCACTGTTAAGCCATTTGTGCTTTAATACTGGCGTTCTGATGATGTTTTCCACTTTCTGTACTACATACAGTGAGTGGAGGAAGTAGTGTGTTCCACCCAAAAATTCGATATCGATATTTCACTGGAAATACATGTTTTGAGACTTCCTGGATGAATGAATGAATAGATAAATGAAGAAATAAATAACATTTTTAGAAAAAGATCCTCGCACGTATTTGTATGTTCGTAAATAAATACAATAAATAAATACATAAATAAATAAATAAATAAATAAATAAATAAATAAATAAATAAATAAATAAATAAACCCTGCTATAATAAACCCTGGCACCTAATTACTTAAACCAAGGCTTACATTCCAGCTCCCTATTCGTTTAACTTTCAAATATATTTACAACAACAATATTCTACTACTTATAAAAATCTAAATACTACAAAACTATAATATACAGTAAAATTAAAATAATTTTTACAACATACACAAATTGAACATGTTCAAAATTATAATTCATCACATCTAATATCTATACCATCATTTCCTCTAATAGCTAAAACAATCACAATACCAACAATTATTTTAATATATACATATATAAAAATATCAATTTACTAAATTATTCCTAATTCATCAAACCAGAACAAAGCTTCCAATTAATACAGCAAAAATTAATTTACGAAAATAAATCAAATACATATATAATTTAATATTACATAAATTACATTTACAAATATTATTTTAATTATGAATTTCCCGAAATTCATTTAATCAATAAAACAATCTTCAATTCAAATTACCAAAATGATTCCTATTTAAAATTTTACGAAATTCTTCTAAATATTATTTAATATTTAAAATTTCATATACAAATATTAATTTAATATCAAACAATATACAACAAAATTTCAATTTAAAATACTAGCCTAATATGTAATAAACTTTTACTAAACATATTTACACAATTTTACAATTCAAAATTCCAATGAATTTGATTTAAAAATATTAAACTATTGTAATAAAAACTTATCAACCAAATTAAACAAACAAGAATTTAATTAAAACTCCATACATAATAGTTTAAGAAAATTTACAATATTCGCGCGCGCGCGCGCACACGCACACACACACACTACTATACATATATACTACTTATACCAAATATACGAGTATAATTTAATATTAAATTTAAGAGGTGGAATCAGGAACTGAAAAAGTACGGATCAGCTGGGGAATTTAATGTCGTATTGGCAAGTTGGCCATGTTAGCTTAGTGGTAAAAGCAGCTGCTCGATAAACGGAAGATCCGTGGTTCAAATCCCGGCTATGGCATTTAATTTTTCAGTTCCTGATTCCACCTCTTAAACATTGCCCACACACAGCTTGTGTGTTTAAAAACACCAGCAGTAAGCTTGTTGGCATAGATAAATAATAATTACTAAATATTAAATGTTTACAAACTTTCAAAATTAAAATAAAATACTGCAAACAAGTAATCTCAAATAAAAAAATCCATTTTTATCCCCCTCTTTTTATAATATACACATATATAACTTCAAACTTTCAACTTTCAAATAAAATATCCCATTTTAACCCCCTTTTTATAATTGTACAATTCTCTCTACATAATTTTAAAATTTAAATATAAAATTTCATTACTATCCCCCTTTATAAATATACATATGTTAATAAAATTTCAATTTCAAACAAAACATTTCAAAATAAGTTTATATAAATTAAATATTCTCATTTTTATCCTCCTATTTAATTACATATATAACCTAACTAACTCTCCCGCCTTTGTACTGTACTTATATAACTACACAAGATAAATTTCTATAAATCACTATTTAAGCAAATTTACTGGTATCCGCTAAATAGCCGGTATCCGGTTAAAATTAATAAATATTACAGCTAACTTAGCACCAAAGGCCAACTGTATTTGTATCCAGAACAAAATTTATCACTTAGTATATTTCTAATATCACCTTTATATCCTTACACCTCTAACCTTTACTCTCAGATTCATATTTCTTCACTTCCCCATTCAAACTCATAACATGCCACTTTTCTTCCCTCCTTTAATCACTAATAACATTAAAACAAACCATTCCCAAATTATTATCTCCATTTGGGATTTCAAACCTCTCACCCAATCACTACCTAAATTACTACCCACATCTTAACATTCACTTCACCTACACCGCCACATAATTTATCAAATTATCACTTAATACTTCTTCTTCCTGCTAATCTCTCCTTCTCAATCCATTTGTTCTCCTCTCCTCTCCCTACTGGTATCTCCTCCATCTCGATCCACCTCCTCTCCCTACTGATCTCTCCTCCATCTCGGTCCATCTCCTCTCTTCTCTCTGCTGATCTCTCCTCCACCTCGATCGATCTGCTCTCCTCTCCTTGCTGGTTACTCCTCCATCTCGTTCCATCTCCTCTCGTCTCCTTGCTGGTCGCTCCTCCATCTTGATCGATCTCCTCTCCTGTCCCTGCTGGTCACTCCTGCATCTCGATCCATCTCCTCTCCCTGCTGGTCTCTCCTCCATCTCGGTCCATCTCCTCTCTTCTCTCTGCTGATCTCTCCTCCACCTCGATCGATCTCCTCTCCTGTCCTTACTGGTCACTCCTGCATCTCGATCCATCTCCTCTCCCTGCTGGTCTCTCCTCCATCTCGGTCCATCTCCTCTCTTCTCTCTGCTGATCTCTCCTCCACCTCGATCGATCTCCTCTCCTGTCCTTACTGGTCACTCCTGCATCTCGATCCATCTCCTCTCCCTGCTGGTCTCTCCTCCATCTCGGTCCATCTCCTCTCTTCTCTCTGTGATCACTCCTCTACCTCGATCGATCTGCTCTCCTCTCCTTGCTGGTTACTCCTCCATCTCGTTCCATCTCCTCTCTTCTCTCTGCTGATCTCTCCTCCACCTTGATCGATCTCCTCTCCTGTCCTTACTGGTCACTCCTGCATCTCGATCCATCTCCTCTCCCTGCTGGTCTCTCCTCCATCTCGGTTCATCTCCTCTCTTCTCTCTGCTGATCTCTCCTCCACCTCGATCGATCTCCTCTCCTGTCCTTACTGGTCACTCCTGCATCTCGATCCATCTCCTCTCCCTGCTGGTCTCTCCTCCATCTCGGTCCATCTCCTCTCTTCTCTGCTGATCTCTGCTCCACCTCGATCGATCTCCTCTCCTGTCCTTACTGGTCACTCCTGCATCTCGATCCATCTCCTCTCCCTACTGATCTCTCCTCCATCTCGGTCCATCTCCTCTCTTCTCTCTGCTGATCTCTCCTCCACCTCGATCGATCTCCTCTCCTGTCCCTACTGGTCACTCCTGCATCTCGATCCATCTCCTCTCCCTGCTGATCTCTCCTCCATCTCGATCGATCTCCTCTCCTGTCCCTGCTAGTCACTCCTGCATCTCGATCCATCTCCTCTCCCTGCTGGTCTCTCCTCCATCTCGATCCATCTCCTCTCCCTGCTGATCTCTCCTCCATCTCGATCGATCTCCTCTCCTGTCCCTGCTAGTCACTCCTGCATCTCGATCCATCTCCTCTCCCTGCTGGTCTCTTCTCCATCTCGATCCATCTCCTCTCCCTGCTGGTCTCTCCTCCATCTCGATCCATCTCCTCTCCCTGCTGGTCTCTCCTCCATCTCGGTCTATCTCCTCTCTTCTCTCTGCTGATCTCTCCTCCACCTCGATCGATCTCCTCTCCTCTCCCTGCTGGTCTCTCCTCCATCTCGGTCCATCTCCTCTCTTCTTTCTGCTGAACTCTCCTCCACCTCGATCGATCTGCTCTCCTCTCCTTGCTGGTTACTCCTACATCTCGTTCCATCTCCTCTCGTCTCCTTGCTGGTCTCTCCTCCACCTCGATCGATCTGCTCTCCTCTCCTTGCTGGTTACTCCTACATCTCGTTCCATCTCCTCTCGTCTCCTTGCTGGTCTCTCCTCCATCTCGATCCATCTCCTCTCCCTACTGATCTCTCCTCCATCTCGGTCCATCTCCTCTCCTGTCCCTGCTGGTCACTCCTGCATCTCGATCCATCTCTCCCTGCTGGTCTCTCCTCCATCTCGATCCATCTGCTCTCCTTTCCCTGCTGGTCTCTCCTCCATCTCGATCCATCTGCTCTCCTCTCTCTGCTGATCCTGTTCGTGAACAGGATAACTAAAAAAAGAAGTCTGTTAAATACCAAACTTCAGCTCTTCCGAGGTTGCAATACGAAGATTAAAGAGAAATTCCCCATCCCAAACTACCCTTTATATGGAAGTTGGAGGTTTTGATTTTTTTTTTTCAAAATGGCTCTAATAATTTTGATTGAATTACCATATGTTTAAGATATTTCATTTGACATTAAAATATATCCTGAATTTTCTGGGTATAGCCTCTGTAGTCCTTTTCATTCTGAAAGGCTTTTGCAAAACTGGTAAACTGTTACAGACGCACAAAATATTGCTACACAAATATGTAGACTTCATTAATTCACACAATTTGTGTAACACATTTTTTTTGTGTGCATTTAACCATTTTCCAATATTCCTTACTGGTTTGAGCGTTCCAGTGGTCATAGTTTTCTCAAATGAGAAGTCATTTAATTTCTTCTGTTCATGCAAAGTGAATAAAATTTCAAGGCCCTCACATGGTGACCAGCTCTTAAAATGTACTGCCTCAAGACTTCGGCTCACTGATTCGGAAGATGGTCTCTTACACTAGTTAACTTCGCTTATACAAATCCTTTCTTAATCATTGACTGTGATCATTATATTTAACTTGTTCAATACCATGTTACCATTGTTTAGCCAAATCTAACTGTTGATGTCCTATACTTGTAATTATTACCCTTATTAAATTAATGTTCGTGTTACCTATGCCACGTGTTAGAGGCAATGTCCTCTGTTTGTTATATTTTATTGTTAACCTAACTAATCACTGGTTTGTATAGCAAGTTTGCTGATCGGACAAATAAGACATTAAAAAAATTAACTCGCTTAAGGCTACTGCCCCGTTCCTGGTTCTCTGCTCACAACTCCATTTCCCGTTTGCGAAGATAATTCATCGGCTGGGAGGAAATTGGGGGGCGCTAACCATACCCCACCCTCCAATACTGCACCCCACTCACGACGTCTGTTGTGGAGAGAGGCGAGGGATGCCGCTGTCGGATGGTAGGCCTTGATTCTGCTTGGGTTGTGCCGCGGAGTTTTGTTTTTCTAAGCCTACTATATTCTGCTATTCCCATTGTACCTATAAGGAATGTAATAAAACAATTTTTATATTCTGAATGTCCTGAAGTAGATAAAAGAACAGGATTTTATAAGAATAGTTGTGCTAGAGTAAGTAGAGAAAATTATGTGAATGCAATACATCCTGTTTTCCTTTATCTCTTTCTTTGTTTCTTTCTTTGTAAGTATGCATTGTAGAACTTAACTCATCATTTCTGGACCAATCGTGATCAGTTAACTAAGCAAGAAGTTTGTGCATGTGCAGCATTTAGACGAGTTTTCATAACAACCGCAGTGTTTAGATATAACGAAAGTTTGCATGTTTCTAGTTCAGGACCAAACTATCAGCCGAAGGAGAGTGGGACAATTTACTTGAATATTTTACTGTTTATTTGTAATATCACTCTAAAGCAATTAATGAGAAATAAAGCATAAAGCGAATCGTTTGTTCTCTTATGTATTAAGAACTTAAATGTACCTACGAGCTTTATATTAATTTTCAGTTTTTATGATGCACAAGTATGAAAATACATTGCGAATCAAAATATGCAGCTCTTTACCCCTATTTGTTACTACCGACCTTTGACATACTATATTCCATACCCCTGTGTCCGTCGATATGCCAAGGTAATAATGAATAATATAAGAGCGGGGAGTGTTGCTAATATTAAAATTGGCTTTCCTCTAGTGAAGATGTATATAGCATGCAAAGAATCGAATATTATAGCTACGAACGAAAATCCGCAATTTAAAAAAAAAAAAAAACTCTGGCCTAAACAGCAGATATATAAATAAAAAGGGTAGTGTTTTTGTTTCGAATCCCCGGAAGCAAACAAAAACACGGCGCAGTAAATTCAAATGAACATTTTCGGACGACGCTAGCGTTTTGTATACATTACAGGCGCCAGGCAGTCGCCTGTCTATTATTTGGCACACAGCCCGGACAGAACCTTTTCCTTTTCGGATGCAAGGGAAGGGGGGTATCATTTCACACATCATCACAAAGATGGTCGCTCGAAACATTCTCCAGGGTAAATGAATCTCCAGGAATGGTTTGTTTCCAATTGTCGCATTGCAGGCCATCACAGCTTTCTCTTTTATATGGAAATCTTCATTCCTTTGTTTAGGTTCACAGAATACCATGTGGAAATGTAAAGTGAAAGAATCGTGCAGCGTTTGTGATGGGAAGACAGTTTCATAACAGAGAAATTTTTCATTTTTTACTTCCTCTACTACGTACAGTAAGTAGAGAAAGTATTGTATTCCACCCAAAAATTCGATGTCGATATTTCACCGGAAATGATTTGAGGTCCCCTGAATAAAAAAAGAAGCATTTTTAGAAAAAGGCTGCGTGTGCGGGCGTGTACTGCTTTCCGATACATTTTGAACATTCTGGTAAACAATCCTGAAAATCACACTACAGTTAATTTACCATCGACACCGAACGTATTTGAAATGTGTTCAGAAATTCGTTCAAATTGCAAAAAGGTTCGTACTACCATATCGTTTTAAATTGTGTGGGAAAAAAAAGCACGGATTTCAAGATATATATGAAAACAGAAAAGAATAAGGAACATTACGGTTCATAAATACACCGATAGAATCGCAATAACATCAGTATAATGTTTAGAAATTAAATAAAATTCTCCAAAAGATGTTTAAAACAGGCACAAAAAGTGATCGTACACCTGAGATAGTGGTTCGAGAAGATGAGTCAAAGGCAAAACTAAAAACATTCACTTGTTTGCTTACTTGTGTATAGTGGGGTGGGGCTAGTCACCGGTAAAAACAATCGCAGGGAAACCAGCAAAGAAACAAGAAAACTGTTAAACTGCAAATCGCTGTAAGAAACATAGACTGCACTCCACTGTGCAGTCAATAATTGATAGGTTGTGTGTTTTAAAAACAGTGCAAAGCAGACCAAGATCGACAAGACCAAAGAT
This sequence comes from Tenodera sinensis, assembly GCA_030765045.1. NCBI lineage: Eukaryota > Metazoa > Arthropoda > Insecta > Mantodea > Mantidae > Tenodera > Tenodera sinensis. Next base: position 249,307,226 of record CM060964.1, on the reverse strand, counting down.
GTTGACAGAGCAAGATAAGAGGTACCACAAGAAAACTAAAAAAGGTCCGAAAATCAGTGCTGTGAAGTTGGCTGCGGATCTGGGAAGAGGTAGAATTAATGTTTCCGCTAGCACTGTGCGCAATGTTTATCGAGAGGGTACCCCTGAAAAAGTAAGAGAAATCAAATAAAAGTGAATCAGATTTCTGGAAAAGGGTATTTTTCAACGAAAGTAAGTTTTAAGTTTTTGGTTCATATGAAAGACGTATGATCTAGCGCAAAAAGAATATGGAGATGGATTCAAAACATAGTGCTCACAGTAAAACACGGAGGTGGCTCAGTGATTGTCTGGGCGCTTCTCGACTATACTTAATCGATGGATTGATTGACCATATAATGTATATGAACATCTTAAAGCAAACCTCTGCACGGTGTGCTCAGAAACTAGATCTCGAATGGTTTTATTTTTCAGCAGGACAACGACCCGAAGTATTAGCTTGTGGTTGCTTCAAAACACACAAAAGCAACTTCAATCGCCAGATATCAATCCTATAGGGTATCTGTGGTCTATTTTGGGGAAGAAAATAAAAAGTCACGGATTTTTCAGTAAATGAGGCTTGAAAGAAGCACTTAAAACAATGGGACTTAATTGAACCAAAGAAACAAAAGAGCTAGTGGAATCAATGCCACGAAGACTAGAGGCAGTTATGAAAGCAAAAGGAAATCGTAACAAATACTGAATGATGGCGTATATTTATAATAATGTTACTAAAATTGTAGGTGTACGATTACTTTTTGTGAGAAATAATACTTATTTATATTAGGGGAGATCATTAATTTGTATCTCTTTTGTGATATAAAATATACTATATACAAAATATGCATTACTGAACATGATTGTTATCTACGTATTTGTCCACAAAACCCATTTCTGTTCCTCCAGGTATTTTAATGTGATTTTCTATTTGTATATACAGTGAGTAAGAAGTGTTTCTACAATCTGAACTTTGTATTGGAGGGATTAGCAGATACGAACGGATAAAGCCACCCTTAATAGCGAAGGAACCTAAAAGTTGTATAGCAACTTTCTCTGCATTATCTCTTCTTGTTTTCCCATTAAATATTACTCTACTAATACAAAGAGATTCATGTATTCACCTTATGCTAATCACGATAAATGTTTACTTTAAAATAACATATGACGCCAAAAACAGTTTGTTAATACTAGGGCGATTCATAAAGGAACAGTCAGCTTTTGTCTTGGGGACGTGTTAAACAAGAAACGAACAAGCAAAGAAGCAACTCGTCTGCCCATACAGAAGCACATCCGATGACTTAACGTTACACAAAACAACTAAATAGATTACGTTTGCGGAAAAGGCTATTTGAAATAAATGTTATTTCTTGAACTTCAAAAAGATTTACAGTTTTTAATGCTGTCCCACTTATATCCCACCTTTAACGGTAGTGGTATTGGCAACATTTTACCTTTGGTCTATATTCCCATAGACAGTGGTATTAAACACGCACGCACGCACGCACGCACGCACACACACACACACACACACACACACACACACACACACACACACACACACACACACACACACACACACACACACGATATTGCAAGTTTTGTACTTCCATGTATCATTCACACTTCAACGACAAGGCCGAACATACAGAATTTTAATTATGGGAACGTGCCCTAAACACCAACTGAGAAGTACTTCAATATCAGTTTGATTTAAAAATAAAATTTTTGGATATAAAAGATGGTTAGAGTTGGAAAATATTCTTAAATCTACCCCTTGTATTCCCCGAATTCAGCTCAACTATGACATTCTGTATTTAACCATATGAAGAAGATATCACATGCTTTTAGCACAAAAATGAAGACGTACATTTAATTTCTCACATTAAGATCTCAAGTGTTAATAAACTTCTACTTGGCAAAAATGCACACCTATCTCTCGTTCGGACTTCAAAAGGGTAGTAAGTTATTAACTGCTGTGACCTCAGATGAAAGAAGTTTCAATACAGGAAAAATCCATGACCTTTAGATAATTTTTCAAATAAAACGTAAAATTTAAGCATGACAAAATTTGACTATCAGTTGATTCATTTGTGATTCTATATTTGCAAAACTTTAATTCTACGTAGTCTTAAATTAGATATCTATCTTGCTCCTGCAATAACCAAGGAAACAGTAATTCTCTTTCTAGCCTCCAAAGTAATATCTTGATGGTTTCAAAGGAATAAATTGTCAAACCTGCGTTTTTCTCCATATATCAGACCAACCAATGATATTTGATTGTTCTAGCACAAAAATGTGTTTAGGAAAACTTTATAGGGTAGAATAAGTAATGAAAAATGTAATACCATAGTCATTGCTATGAATCTTTTATTCACATTGAATTTTTTATTTTTGATTCTAACTTAGTGTTTCGCTATCAAATTCCACATCATATAGTTAGTTGTGCGCTCACATGAAACTTGTGTACTAAAGATTTTCCCATGAAGCCTTCACGAAACATTATTGCAGGGTTACAGCTTTAATTCAGTCTCAAAATTTGAGTTTAGATGTGCTCTAATTAAGCAAAAGGACACAGTAACATTACTATTAGCAGAATTAGTGCTTGAACTATCAACCAATACAAAATCCATTAATATTACATGAATTCAATTTATGAAAAACTGTTGTACAGTTCAAATGGTGTTCTTTTTAATACTGGCCTAGTTATCTAGCTCAGCTGATTGTATAAGTATTCTTTGTCTTTATGGCAGCCTGTAACTGTGGCAGGAAGATGTTCAAATAAAAATAAATTTTATACCATACCACTACCAACGACAAAGTTAAATTACATGAGCTTCGGTTGTCGCGTCTGCTCCCGAGCTATTCAAATTTCTTTTGTCAGATGACAAATGCTTATTTTATGAGCTTTAATCAATGTCGCTTTACTTCCCTCATTGTTAGTAGTTTTTTACAACTAACTTTGAGGTTTTCATTTCTTTTCTCCAACTTTAATTTCCTTCATTACTTCATCTTTTAACTTTCAATAATTATTCAAAAGAATATTTGCCATTATACCACAATCTATCTGAATTATCAGAGTGGTTTTGAAGTTGCATGGAATATCTGTAGCGATAAATGATAGTAACATCTTGTGAACAGATAGGTATTTAACACTCCCTGAGTTTAGAAGCATTTGTTCATAATCACCGAATGGTCAATATCCTCTATATATCAACAACCACTTTAAAGTTATCCTATTTATTAAGGAAAAATACTCTCGAAGATTTCAGTTTTTTTTTTTAACTAGTATGAGTCTACAATGCTGACAGTTGAGCACTTTCTTGAGAGTACTTACTACTACATAGCCAGCAATATAAATGAGGACCATTTGTGTATTTTTATCAATTTCGACATATGAATATTCTACACATTTTCAAAACTATCTAGGTTTTCTACACAGCTATAAGTTTTATCTGAACAATGAAATGGACAAGCACGTGTGTGAAAACAGCTCCTCCTCAACTCGGAGTCAAAAGTAGGTATATTTTTAAATACCTATTCGTTCACAACTTGTTAATATCCACCACTGCAAATATTATCTACACTGTAAAGCCACTCTGATAACAATAATTTAGTTTTGTTGTGGTATACTGCAAATTTTCTCATCGATAATTTTTGTTAGTTAAAAATGTATTAATGGAACAAATTAAATGCAATAGAATTTCTAGTGAAGCGACATTTCTTACTTCACGTTACTATTCACTATCTCAGCATCTGGCAACTTGGTATTGACATTGAGCAATATATTACAATATGCCACATACTCTGTACTTTCCCTGGTGAACTTAACAGATTGCAGTGGTGGCACATTATTTTTAAATATTTCTCAATGGGCAAAACCTGGAATATTGTGATGATTATGCAGTGAAATACTTAAGTTCTGATTTGCTTGTCTATAAATCAAGGTGTGACCATTATGTGATGAAATGTCTTTCATCTTAGTTACATAAACCCGTGTGTCTGTTTTTTGACAATCCATAATTTATTTTCAATCATAACAAATGGAGTGAACACCATTTTTAAAAATTCCCAAATGTTAAAATCTTAGTTTTCATAGCATTCTCTGAAAACTGCCTCTTCCAGAAGTCTTTGCTGTCATCTTTCACCAGGATTCTTCTGAATTGATGCTAATACTGTGCTTAAAGGCTTAGGTTGGTTTTCAAAGATAGTTGTGTGCATCTTCTGTGAGCCGTTAATATTATAATTTGATTGCAGCCACATACACAGCTCTGTGACTCTAAAACAACAGAAATAGGTCACCTGATCATAATATATGTAACAAAATCATGTTATTTCAAATCTCAAAATGGTATATTTGCATACCACGAACGAATTTTATGAATCGTCCATTTCGTTGAATATATAATTAGGCTAAATAACTGATTACATTTACATAATATACAATGTGCACAATCCTAAATAACAAATTACTATACATGGAGCAAATCGGCTCATTTTATTTAATCAAAAGTGCAACAAACAAGCAACTATGTTCTTCAGCTAGCCACAGCTCCTGCAATAACAAACCGACAGCTATGTTTTCCAGCAAGTTACGTGATGCTTTTATGAAATTTGGCTAAAAATTAATATTGAAGTTTTGCTTGTTCATTTTTTATTAATGTTTGTATCTTTTTTGTGTTCACATCACATGTATAACTTCTATTTTCATACTACACAATTACTTCTTTTATATAAAATATTTTGAAGTCACATGACTACCTAATTAGTACTGTCCCATTTAGTTTTTTTTTTTTTTTCCTCAGCATTTTCACTATTCAACATACTCCTTGCACTACGCTCTTTAGCTAAATAGCATGAAAATTTCAAGAATTGGGGATTTCAAAATTACTGTGCACTAGTTATGTTTAAATTATATAACATCACCAACATTGAAAATGTTGAACAATTGTGTATTAATAAAAAAACTCTCAATTTGAATAAAATTAAGCAAAGCCTACACAGCAATTTCTTAAAGTTGGTGTGTTAAGCTCAAGCGAAAAAAAATATACGAGACACGACAAGGTCCAAGGAGTATTTCACATTGCTGTATAAAAAAGTTATTAATTATGAATAAAAACTAATACATAACGGAATACTTTGACATGCTTCGGTGAAATATTGCATGCACTATACTTTGTTCCTAGTGTATGGTAAATAAGCCAAAGCAATCAGATTTTCACAGCTACACTTCCTTAAGTAACAACTTTCAGCTAGGAAGAAGACACCACCGAATGCCGGTGTAATCCTCCGTCCATGTAATGGGATGAAATGAACTTTTAAATGGAAGATTGACGCTTGGAGAGGGCAACACTATACATTTCATTACCAACCTAAACCATTCTATTTCTCCGTGGGGCTCTTCGCAGCTATAAAGTGTTTAAATATTAATTTAAGAAAACGGGGATAGAAATAACTTCATTTTAACCGAGACAGCGTACATATCAATTGCTGCAAAGGTAAAACTACTAAAGTTGGGCTGAAAAATGATCCTTAATGCCTCGGTTTCATTCGAGCAAGCTAATGTTATTTTCATCTACTTCACGGATTAGGCTCAGTAGCATAGATGGAGAGGACTCACTCAATGCGTCACTTCCCCTACGTCCTCTACCTCAGAGAACCGGTTAGTCCTTCATATTGTCAGTAAGTGGAAAGGGTAAATATTCGATTGCATTGCTGTCACCCCTCTTCCCCATGTGTGCTCAATAGCTTGTTGCGGCATAATGACCCTCTCATTCTCGGGCGTCCTATACTTCTTTTCCCTCGGATTATAATTGTTCACCAACTTTGGTATCCTGCTATCATCCATTTTGTTTACATGTTTGTACTACCAATAATTACTCCTATATTCATTGATGTTACCTTGTATTGGGAACATATTGAGTTTTCGTATGGCATCATTTTGTGTGTGTTCCATTTTACTGTATTCTTTCACCCCCCTTGGAAATTTCATCCCAGCTGTCTGAATTTCCCTTCTATCATTCTATCGCATTACCCATGATTTATTATACATTTAAATATTCTACTGACTTCAAAGAAACCGTCGAACAGGAATGTCTTCGGCACTTTCAATACAATATTTTTGTTAAAATCTAAACCACTGTATCGAGTGTGTAGATCTAAATGAAAAGTACTAAACAAACACGGCGACAGATTACAAGGTAAAACTATCTTTCATCAACATCAAACTAATCTAATACATCCTTTGTACAAAAGTAGTTTCAACAACAGCGTGCGTTTGACGGACGGTGGCACAGTTAGTTGGAGCTTCAAACTAAAGGACGAGTCATTATGTAGCGGCAATAAGAACGAAGTTACATGGTCGGTTTTAATAATCTCTTGTGTCGTGTCAAGGGTATACCCAACACGACTATGCCCAGGCAGGTGGAAGTAGTGTACACTCCACCTGCCAAAAAAGTGGGGTGCAATGTGCTCTTCAGAAGCACTAAAGTTCATAGGCTAAAGCTCAAAAATTGAGTTTAGTATTGTCATAAAGAATGTAAAAATTAACTACTATCTAACTAAAGGGGAATTTACTGTCTAGTCCGAATATGAAACCAATAACTTGAGCCACACGTAGATTAACGCTTCTTGGGTTTTATTCTTTTTACTACTTAACTATAAGTAGTAGGGGAAGTACTGCGTTCCACCCAAAAATACGATACGGATATGGGATCGTTTTGTACGTTTATTTTCTTTACTATGTAGATGTTGGATTACACCGCAAATACGTCTTTTACGGCCCCCTGAATCGAACAAAATAGAAAAAGGTGTGGGGTTGGCTGAGTGGGTGGGGGTGCGGGGGCTGGTGCGTGTGCGTGTGCGTTCAAACACGAAGTTAGTTAAAAAATAAAGTTGGTGTTTAGGTTTAACATCTTTTAAGGATGCGACACGAAGATTTTGAAGAAAATCTCCACTCTAAACTCCCCTTCACATAGAAAATGTTTAGAAAATTTATATTTTCTCAAAAATGGCTCTAACGATTTTGATTAACATGCTACATGTTTTAAGATATTTTTATGGTAAACTAAATGTATATTTTCAATTTTCTAGCTATAGCTTATGTAGTCCTGCTTACTCTTGATGACTTTTGTATAACTGGTAAACCGTGATATATATTCCAAATCTTACTGTACAAAAAAATCTAGAACTCGTTAAACCACACAAATTATGTGCAAGTGCATTTTTTTGTGGAGCGAATGATTTCGGAGATATTCCTTGTTATTTACGTGAGTTTTGCAATGTTTAAACATTTCTCAAATTGGAGGTCTTTTATTCACTTTTTTCTCTCCTGGCCGTGCAAAGAGAACGGAATTTCAAAGCCTTCATATAGAGACCAGCTTTAAAAGATTTGACCATCGCTCAAAGTCTACTGTACTCCCATATTCCTCTTGCACCTACAAAAATTAGCAATAATATAACTTCTGCAAATGTTGATCTCGACTAACATTAAGAAAATGGAGAAATAAGAGTTTATAGGAATGGTTAGTACAAGAGTAGAACAAGTTTGAGTGAAACGCATCAGAGATTTTAGAAATGGATTTGCTGTGTGTGCTTTGCGTGCGTTCGCGCTGGATTATTAGATCTTTTAATTAGATAGTGATCTTACATAAAGGTTTAGTCACCAATTTATTTTGTCGTGAGGATTATTTATATATACTGATAATTTCAACTTTGGCAACAAAAATCGCGCACACGCGTATCTGAACAACGCAACTTGAAAACAAAGTTGAGTGAATACCAATCTTGATACACAAATTGAATATGCTGCAAAGAAACACGTTTCAAGAAAACCCCTACCCAAAACTATCCTTTACATGGAGCAATTTTAAACGTTATCAACACTGGCTCTTAAAAATTTTAGTTAATACAATGTTAAGATATTTGGAAGAGAAATGAAATGAAATTTTCTGCAACTGTCAAACCTTAAGAGAGGCAAAAACATGGGTCCCCTTAAGATACACTATTTCGAATAGCTTTTGTTTGTGGCATTAACCATTTTGGAGATGTCCTACAACATTGGTTTTAATTTTTCAATACTAAGTTACGTTTTGAAGTGACGCCACATTGAGTTGTTTCCCGCGAGGTCATGGGGGAGAGTATGGATTTCAAGATCAGTACATAAACACCCCATGTTTAACATTTGAACTCGCTGTGGTTTGCTGTATCAATCTACAACGGAATGTGTAACGAAACTATTTCTGCACGGTTTAACATGGAGAATTGTTTGTAGAAAATACATAAAACTAAAGGATAGTGGGAAGAGGAAGTATCACGTCCGATATTTTAAGGACAAGTCTCTGGAGTAGCTAATATAGTCGAACTACTTCAAACAAAATACATCTTGGGAAGATGAAAACGGTATGGGATATAGGGCTCAGAATTAGTAGGTGATGATTCCTCTAAAATACAAAATGAAGAACTATATTGCTTTTGAAATAATGAGATGTTTCTATAAAATTATAGCCTGTGTTAGAGCAATATTTCAAAATTACCGCTATTAAAGAAATGGTTACAACAGATGGGTGGTTTCGTAAATAACCTTAGAACAAACACTACGCACTAGTGCCCTCTCCATCTATTAACATAGAAGCAATGAAACGTTTTAATGCTTGATTAATCCTACTATGCGACAGCCTTCATTTGCTTAGAAAGGAGCTTCTTAGAAGATATTTTGTAAATGTAGAACTAACAATTTGTATTCTGTTTACGAAAACATCCGGTTCAATAATGTGATTGTTCTATTTAGAAAACAAAAAGGTGTGAATGTTTTGCTACTTTTACAGGGAAGAATAAAATTGCAGAATTTGAATAGCCTGGGAGAATATTTCCGAAAAGTCATTGTTACATTGTGAACACGAACTTCTTGGAGACGACTAACCACTTTGGAGTAGAGAGATAAACTTGAACCCATCTTCTAGGAGACGTTGAACTCGGCAAATTGGCACTGCTGTTTTGTATGGCAGCTTCTGTGTTCTTAAGCCATCCATTTTTGTCTGGAACAGCTTTTTCTGTGAGACATCTTCAGACATAAATGACCCGTTTTCTCAAACTCGTATTGAAGATAGCTAAATTGAATTTAAGACGAAAGAAAATTCCAAATTTATATTGCGGATATGCTTTTTCTATTAACGTGGTTATCTTTTAAAAGAATTCATTGTTGATAGTTTGGCCAAAATGTGTATAATCGAGAAAAAAGCTTTCCCCTAATAAACGAACTTATCGTATATAAGTCGGTGAAATTAGAAGACGTGCATATGCTCCCTGTAAAAAAATTTATGTCTTGAACAGTTTCCGAGATAACAGGTGATGAATAAAATTTTGCATATTTGGCATCAGGAGGATAGGAGTTTTAATGTTCTCTCAAGTTACATTCTGAATTTCGTAACAGTGTGAACAAATTACAGCGCACTACTTTTTGAGGGAAAGAAGATCCTAGTGGTGAGAAAACTGAGTTTGTAGCTCAGATATCTAAACTATGGATAGAAAATTGCATAGCGTTCAAAAGAGGAGAATACGTCTGTTTAACGTTAACAAGCAATGTTTGGTCAAATCTCATGAATTTTCAACAAAAGTACCTCTCAGCTGAATTGACGGAGTGCTTTTGAAAATGAACTCTCAGCATTGCATGGCCTCACATAAAAGTGGAACTATTATAAATATGTACTTCAAACTAAATCAGTTGAATTGGCAGGACGATGGGAGAAAAACGGTGACGAAAATAAAAATAAACTGACCACGAAACGTCGCAGAAGAGGACCTTTGGAAAGCTTGAACCGCCAGTGCACTTCAGAATAATAGATCTCTACTGGGAAGATCTACAGCTGTAGAACTTGAAAATGGAGGGCCGGTAATGGGAAATGGTCAGAAGAAGGATAATTAAAAAATAAAAGGGCAAAAGAGTTAGCTAAGTGCCACTTCACTCTCTTCTTCATTGAGTTCTAGCCTGAAGAAGAGCGGGATTAAAAAAATGTGGGCAGTGCTTAAGAGGATTTAAAGAAAATGATTCTTTAAAATACAACTTTCAATAGCATAATGGTAGAACTAGCTTTGAAGACTTATTGTATTAACCATTTTAAATCTTTGAAAATAATTTGTATGCTTGATTCAATCATTTTCCTATTTCAAATCTATGCTACGCACATCAATATAAACTGATATTCATATGCTTCTCTCTGCCAGCCCCTTACCAAACTATTATTGTAAAAGCTTAGTATTCTATTATCTACTTCATGTTAATTCAGATGAACTTTGCAGAAATGGTTTTATTACTCGTACAGCCATGGAAAAATGTTAGAGCGCATTAGAAGAGCAGAATATTTCTAAGTTCTACGTCGTGTTGCAGCGCAGTTTAAACAAGTCGATATTTCCAACATGCAGCTGAATTTATCGATAGCCTCTCTTCCATATGTTATCCTCTGTCAGACACATAAATAGGCTGTGTCTTGGATAACTACTTGAATTTGTATTTGAGAGACAGAGAGAGAGAGAGAGAGAGAGAGAGAGAGAGTGGGGGGGGGGAGTGTGTGTGACACAAAACTTGAATTAACCACTAACTTAAACGATGGTCGGAATGTTTTAAGAGTGGAACGCTATGTGATGGCTTTGAAATTGATGACCAGTAGAAAACTATTTTTCACTTTGGAAAGTATAAGTATTTGGAAATTCAAGGCAATAACGAGAAATATCTCGGATATGGTTAAATGTCCACTAAGTATTTTACATGAATGGTAAATTGTGTGCTTTAAGGAGAAATACCTACCTGTTCCGTGTAGTAACATTTTCTTTCTCTTACGATTTACTAATTACACAAAAGCAAGGACCTTCAGACACTTCCCAGAATGTTAAGAGATGCATTTAATTTGTCATAAAAATATTAGTCTTATGGTATTTGAATCAAAATCGTTGCAGCCACTTTTAAGAAAATGAAGATTTTCGAGAAGTTTTCGATGTGAAGTGTAGTTTAAAATTGGCGAATTTTCTTAAATCATAGTGTTGCATCCTTGAAAGATGCTGAACTTTACACCAAACTTGGTATTTGACAGACTCTTCGTTTCCGAGTTGCACTGTTCACACAAACTTGCATGCACACACGGGTGTGGACTTTCTCTGAAAATACTTATTTTTGGTTCAGGAGCCTCAAAACTCTCGGTGTGCAGTTTTTGTAGGAATGCAATACTTATACCCACTTACTGCAAGTACGTACATACTAGAGCAGTCCCGGGCAACTGGTACTTTCTGAGCGCAGCCCGCTCTCAGCCTTGCAATGATAACTGAATGTTTAACAGGTAATAAATCTGATGTTACATTCACATGACTTTCTCTACTCTTGTACTAACCATTCTTAAAAACCTTATTCCTATATTTTATTCATGTTAATTGAAATAAACGTTTGCAGAAATTCTTATTGCTCATTTTCTGGTGGGGCAAGGGGGATATGGGAATACGGTAGACTTCGAACGATAGTCAAATCTTTTAAAGGTTTTAAGTTCCATTCTCTTTCCGCGGCTAAGATGTTAAAAATGAATAACGATCTTGCATTTTTGGAAAGTATAAGTTTCGCAAAACTGGCACAAATAACGAAGTATATCTCCCAAATGGTTCACTTCGCAAAAAAATTCATTTAGACATAAATTATATGTTTTGACGAGATCTGCATTTTTGTATAGTAAGATTTGGTCTATCTCTTACGCTTTACCAGTTATGCAAAAGTCATCCAGAGTACACAAGGTTACGTAGGCTATAACCAGGAACTAAAAAATATACATTTCATTTGCCGTAAACAATATAACTATGGCATTTTAATCAAAATATTTAGCCACTTTCGAGAAAATCAATTTTCGAAAAATTTTCCATGTAAAGATTAGTTTAGCGTGAAGGAAGTTTCTTCGAAATCTCCCTATCGTATCCTTGAAAAATATTAAACATAAATACTAACTTAGGTTTTTAACCGACTTTTCGTTTTCGAGTTATGCTGTTCACACAGACAGACAGGTACGCACACCCGCGCGCGAACCTTTTTCTAGAATTTTTTTTTCTTTTGGATTCAGAGGGCTCAGAACATTTCTGGTGAAATCTCAACATGGAAGTTTTGGATGGAATACAATACTTGCCCTACTTATTGTACGTAGTAGGGAAAGTAAAAAATGGTCACTGGAGAAAATGTAAAGGTAAGCATAACTTTCACTTAACATTCTCTCACCTTAATAGGTCAGCCAGTTGAAAACTTTTTTTTTCTACGGCACAGGACATTCAAACGTATCTAATTAGCTAAATCACTGTTTGGGTGAAATTCATATTCCATTGGGCTACTTAATTGCTTCACAGACTAACAATGCAGGGCATAGATCGGTTGGCTACGTGTAAGGATTGTCGGATGTTACATTACTGTTCAGAAAATGATTCTTCTGTCCACGTTATGTTACATACAACACGCAGAAGAACATTCAAATGATAAGTAGCGGTAACCACCTATTGCTATAGAAGGGAAAGAGAATTGCAAACTTTCAAGCATATGCGTCGAATGGTCTACTTCATTCATGGAAGAGAGGTGACAGTAATGCAATTGAGCATTTACATTTTGCCTTCTCCATTTACTGACACAATTTGAAGGATTGACTGGTTCTCTGACGTAGGCAATAGCGCGAGGCGTGGCTTGGTAGCTAACCGCTGTGAGGCAGTGGATGGGGTTAAATCTACGATGTGGGGGAAGTGACACATTCGGTCAGTTTTCCCCATCTATGATCTACTTACTACTTTGGAAAGTATAATCATGCACCAGGGAATATTTTGAAAATGCCTTGCATGGCTACAAGAAAGTTAAATAGTGTATTTTAATGTATTTAACGTTTTATCCATCATATGCTTTTTATTCATCTCCTGTAATGTTTGACATAACGTTACACAGTATTGAACTAGTTATGAGTATTGCAAACTTCTTGAACATTGTTTGATAAAAATCGTTATGAGCTACAATAAAATTGAGAAAATGCAAAATAACGAAGTATTTGATATAAAGACTAGTTTCGTACGGGAGTGTTCAAAATGTTCGCCTTGAATGTTTCAGCAGTCTTGGCTCGAGTATGAATCCGACCTTTCACATGTATAAGCATGCACACCGTCGTTTTGCTCTCTGCAACTTGCCTATAAGTAAAAGATATTGCATTCCACCCAAAAATTCGATATGGATGCTTCACCTGAAGTACAGTTTTGGGACACCCTGAGTTAAAAATAATAATAATAATAATAAAATAAAATAATTTTTTAAAAAAGGGACGTTTAGGAAGAGCTTGTACATGGAAAATATTTCCTTATTTTTTCTCAACAATGACTAACCATTTTTACTTTCTCTAGTTGTAAGTACAAGGTAGTACTGTATTCCACCCAAAAATTCGATGTCCAGATTTCACCGGAAATATGTTTTGAGATCCCTAAATAAAAAAAAAAAAAACATTTTTAGAAGAAGGTCCGTGTGGGTGTGCGGGGGGGGGGGGGGTGTATGTCAGTCAATGGACAGCATAACTCAAAAACGAAAAGTCGGTTAAAAACCAAAGTTGGTATTTAACTTTAATGTCTTCCATGGATGCGACACGAAGATTTTGAAGAAAATAACCCCACCCTAAACTACCATTTACATTGAAAATATTTCGAAAATTTTGATTTTCTTGTAAATGGCTCAACGATTTTGATTAAAATATCATGTGTTTAAGATATTTGTATGACAAATGGAATGTATATTTTGAATTTCCTGGCTATAACCTATGTAGCCCTGTTTACTCTGGATGAATTTTGAACAAATCTTAAACCGTAAGAGATAGACACAATCTTAATACGCAAAAATGTAGATCTTGCTAAAACACACAATTTATATCTAAATAATTTTGTTTTTAGAGTGAACGATTTCGGAGATATACATTAGCCCACAAGATAAGAACGGGGAATTCCCCAACTACCGTGTACTTGATTAACCATCTGTTATCGCTTCACTGCCCGCTTAGTATATACATTAAGTAGGTGGATATTAAACTCAATAATCCTCAAAGTTTATACAACCTCCTAGTTGTGTTGGATGTTGGGAAGTAATATATCGACAATCTTGAGATCATAGTTTATTTTCAGTTGTGTTGGTAAAATCCTTATTACCAGCCATTCGGGAGAGCTATAATGGCACACCAGTGCTCGCAAGTAACACAAATAGTAACAAACATAACTTTACATTTCCGCAAATCTGTGTTTCTTCTGTGATTCCATAAAGTAGGGATGCTTTTAAAAGAAGTAGTTCAAGTAGTTCAGGACGTGGAAGGAAAGAAGAAAGGGGGAGAAACCATGACATTTAAGGTCTCAAATGAAAATGAAATTACTATTTTAGAGAAAATTAGACATGTCATATGTCTGCTATTGCATGAATCTGATCCATCCACTGCAAAACAACAAACAGTTGTTCGGGTTAGGGCTCCAACTAAAGGAGTCATTTGGAACCTAATTGCACTCATAAACGTAATGAATGTTGCGCCTAAAATGTTTGTTCCACCTTCCTTTGCATGTCTGTATCACAGGAACTGCTGTTAAATAACATTTCACAACATAACATCGGCGATATTTTCTGTGTACTTGCTCAAAAATTGTAAATCGTTTTAGATGTTTAGACTAAAGGAATATTAAATATCATGAGCGTCGGCAGACTTTTTTTCAGGGAGGGGCCGCATACTGGAAGTTTGCATTTAATTCATTATTCTGTAGCTAAAAACTGCAAAAATTGAGTTATAGTATTTGTTACGGATAAGCATGTTAATTTATGCTAAATAAAAAGTTTACTTTACCCAAAAATTAAAGCAGTAGTCTAACAGTAATTCATTGAACAATACATTTATTATTTTCCAAGGGGGGGGGGCCGCGGCCCCTCCTTGCCCCCCCCCCTTCGCGACGCCCATGTTAAATATATTTCTTTATAAACTTTAAGCCATTTATTGTAAAACAGAACATTTGTAAATTCTATAAAATTTCATTTGAAAATATTTAACATTTTAAAATTACAATGTTTACAATTTACAAGGCCTCAGAATACCTCTTTCAGCATGACGATTGTTACTTCACACTAATCAGATACGCAATGCGACTTGTGTTTTTGTGGTGGGAGTAGCGCTATCTGGCGCTTGATAATGCCCTGGAGTTAACATCAGTATGACATATGGCTGTCACTGATGCTGATTCCACTTGTGACGCAGGTATCACGCAAGAATGATTACAGGCCTGCCTGTCACTTGCGTCTACTCATTTGATTGATAATCCTTTGAGGCAGCTCTCTGGTGTTTATTGTTCCTATGAATATCTGAAACTTCGGCGACGTTCCAAAAAAAGAATGCGATTTACGACCTGGCTCGTGAACATTTTTCCAACGCTTCGACAAATTATTATCGAATATCGAAGGCGTCACTCGAGAATAAGCGGAGCACAGTGATTTTCCACTTGATTACCTTGGACAACAACGCCAATGTCGAGAATGATCTTTCCTTTCCATAGGATTCTACGACAGTTTTGTTTTCACCAACCCCGAAAGGAGATTTTCAAGAATGTGCTATCTTCCGTGACTTAAGGGGAATGAACCTCTTGGACCGCTCCCTTCCTTAAGGGCAGATTCAGCCTCAAAGAACCACATCGTATGTAAGTGCAAAACAACACGTATATAGGGCAGTGTGCATCATGTTGGAAAAAAATTACTTCGGAAGTAACATTACTAAAGAAGTCCATACTACGGCAGTACGGGGGTAATTTACTCCGGAAGTAACGCCGGAGAGCGCAACTACAATTTATTCTTTTAGTCACTACCAATGGTGCGCAACCTTATGCGAAAGAAGGGAGGACAGATTTGCCGAGCTATGACGCATTCATGGTGCTCAAAAATAAACCTCTCTAATGCTTGGTTATCTGACTGAGTGATGGGGAAATTCTTGCACAAAACGAAGGAGGTGCGGTGGAGCTTCAAGGCGGTCATTAGCTTCTAAGAGAAGACTTTGGACACCACTGATTACTACTAACGAAATAACTGCCGAGTCACATACGCACTGCCTTACCCGCATTACATATAAGCACTATTGCATTCCCGTCGAAATTAATGTGATTTAAGCAATCCATGAACACGTCAAAAATCTTCCTCTAAATACAATACAGTATTGTAGCTCAATCAACAAGCGAGTTACTCCGAGGCACGAGAGCAAGGCGTAACCTATACTGGATGGAAGGGAAGTCATTACGTTAATTTAAACCAGTGGTAGATCTCGGTATTTGGAACAGATTTTGTATCTTACGCTCTTGCCTCTGACCATTTCCTACGAAGATATTTTAGTGTTGTGGAAAACAAGCTGGCAACACTGCAGATTGTGTGGGTGTCACTTTCCCTAGCTCAGTACTTAAACAGTGTAATGGTGCGTCTTGAAAACAAACTCATTCTCTGCCAATTCCTTCCGTGTTCACTGTGTGAGTGTAGGCCAATCACATTAAACGAAAGCGAAAGTGCCCGACCTGTTTACATTCATAAACTAGGTCAATTCCCTGACCAACCTCAACGCAGCGTTGTCAACTTACCTCACGTTTGAGAGAGCAGATCGGAGTATTCCTTCATGTCTTTTAAGTGATTAATTATTTCGAAAACCTGTGTGATGTCGCATAATTACCTACTACCGAAGCTTTGTCAGAAAGAAGTTACTCTACACATCTTACAAGTAACAAACTGTTATCTTCGTACATTCTTGTGGATTTACGCATCCAATTTGTATAAAAAACTATTTTCTCGAAATCGGCTGATCAAAGAACAAAATGCCGTTAGATGCTTTTGATTGTCCTGCTTCTATGAAGCACATATTAGAAGTAATGTAATGACTTGTCCTCCATCCTGTATTTGTGCTCTATTTACTTCAATATTATTATACTACCCGACGATGCTCTTCGACGTTTACTTCTGTGTAATTTCCTTCGAGATTATCTGAAGGAAACAAAATATTTCGGAAGTAATTTACTCTCGTATGCAAATCGCCGAGTGTTGAGTATAGTAGTTTACTACGGAAATGCAGCTTACTCTGTTGCACGACGCTCTTCAACTAAATAATTAAAGCCGCTAAAACCGTGACCCTCACCTGTGCATATTTTTGTTATCTTCTCATATGTTTCGAAACACGGAGACAGTCATTTTGGAGAAAAAATATGCTATGCATTATTGAAATAACAATGCTTTAAAACTCTGTTACATTCACACGAGTTTGACTACAATTCTTTATTTTAATATAGTTTCTAAAAGCTGTTTTTACGGAAGCTTATTCTTCTATAGACCATTAATAGTCACTACATAGTGGCTTAGAAATTAACTACTCCTTCCATGACATTGTAAGAAACAACTGACTAGCCACAATATTTTTAAAAATTGCATACGATTGAAAAATTCAAGACAATAATGAATACCTCGGAAAAAGGTTAATACCACAAGCACTTTATTTGAAAAAATTGCACTTTTTTCCCAAGGAACAGGTATATTTTGCGTAGTACGTTTTGTCTGTCTTATTTGCCGGTCACATAACATTCCTTCCAAATGAAGAGGACTTCACAGGTATTCCCGTCCAATTTAAGATATATTGTAATAGAACTTTCGCAAGAACAGTTTATGAAAGCTAAATAAAAATATAGTATGGGTGTAGAAAGTCGTGTGACTAAGGCTGTTTCCGAGCTTCCTACCCATGCAGCGTTTCAAAAAAATGTATTTTTTCCTTCTACATTCATTGAACCTCTTCTATCGAATTGCAGTACCATAAGGAAGGAATAATAGCAGTTAATGTGTATAGAACGTTGAAGTGGTCAGTTAAGTGCGAAATTCGCCATCTTCTGATATCGATAAGCACATACGACTTGAAATAGATTTGCTATCCATATTAAGGAAACGCCAAAAACACAAAGCCTTAAACGACTGGACAAAATTCTAACGTGTAGAGATGACCATGATAGATTACTCACGTGGTAATCATATTTAGCGTGTTTTTCTCCTCTGTGATTGTTATTACTGAGTGTTTGTGAGGGTCGAGTGAAAGACAAATTGGCTCTACAAGGCTGTAATGAATTTGCCTCAAAGGATAATAAAGGCGTGAAGTACCTTCATTCCTATTTCTATTAATTTCAGTGTTCCAGGGGTTAAAAAGTGCTTTAGTGCATCCAGGTTCCAGTAAAGAACAATGCCTAATAGAAATCTACGGCCAATCAGATTTAGATACACATTTGAGCACAGGGCGTATACCCCATTGGGCCACAACTTCATTTTTTTCTGCAGAGATCTTCACCTTATATTCTTTTCCAATTTGACTTAGCTTATTGGACCTTGTTAATTATCCTGTTTGTTTTTATTGTTGCTATATTATCTGCATATAACAATATAATAATTATATGTTATTTGTAATAATGGGTATACCTGGTGTTACTTCATTCGTCCATTTACTAATTATGTTGTCAATTTAGATAGAAAAAAGTGTAGGTGATAAACTTAACTTTGTATAAAACTTGTTTATTTCTAAATGTTAATTTACAAATGTGTGCATATGCGTGTGTTTTACTTTACGGTCATCTAAGTTTAGGGTTATTTTATTTCATTTATCCATTGCTTTTTATTCCTTTCGTTAGATAAGCTGATAGTGGTTTTTAGATATACTAAATACGAACTGCTATCACCTCTTACTGCAAGGAAAATTGCGATGTACGTAACATCATAGTTCGTGCATCATACGACAAGAGTTACAGTTGGCATCTACCAAAAAGTTCAAGTGGCTAAATTGGTGAAGGGATTGGGTAACGGACTGCAGATCTGTTTATAAATCTCCTGTCAGCTGCGCTGGTCCATTGCGCCATTTAGCATTTCATCCTTCCAATAGTTTGACTGATAGGCCACCGGTACGTTTTAAAACTAAGGTTCGCATCTGGTTTCAACGAATTTAGATGATATTCTTAGTAAATGGAGAAAACGTCGATCTATAGAAAAAAGTTTTGAAGCCCCTTGAATAAAAGGATACACACAGGAGAGAGAGAGAGAGAGAGAGAGAGAGAGAGAGAGAGAGAGAGAGAGAGGAGAAGTATAACATCAAATGAAATGTCCTATCAATACCAAAATTAAATGTCTTCTATACGTGGCTAAGGATTTTGATTAAAACAAGTTACTTTGCTATTTGTATAGCAAAATAAAAGAATATCTCAGTTTCTGGGCATAAGTTACGAAGTCCTTTTTATTCTGAATCAATTTTATATACTCTGGTATAATCGGTAAACCACAAACGTGTACAAAACGAGTAGATCTGGTTGAAACACAACATCCATTCAAGTTCTATTTTGTGGCTTTAACCAAATCATGGATAATCTTGTTATTGCTTTTATTTTTCATATCCAAAGTGGAAGTGATAAACCTCATTGAATTGTCTCTCGCGTCATGCAATAAAGAGGAACTGCAAAACCAGCACATAGTAACCGGCTTTTAAAAGATTTTTTAATTGCTTCAGCCTAATGTGTAATGCACGTGTAATGTGTGCATTTGCAAGTCAGGACTAACATGAAGTACACAGAAAAATAGACTTTTCAAAGAATAGTCTGTAGAGGAGGGCTGAGAAAGCACTAACACAATTTTTTAAAATAAAACTGGTTTTTGGTTAGGGCAATAAGAGGGGACTTAAATATCGGATATTTCTGTTTGTATAAAATGAGAAAGAAAATAGAGTTGATTATAATATGCAAGCAGTTTGTACACAATAAACTGCCACTTGAAGCATTTATTTGGTTTTTGTGGAAGAATACTGAAGTGCAGCAGCAGGAAAGCATATAAGCTGTGCACAAAGAGCTAGGAAGTGGAGTCTCCCTCCGCCTTAGGTCCAGACAAGTATCGATCTGCAACGTGTGAAAAGGCCAGATATTGTGAACCATTCCTTTGCTCCCAAGTAGATAGTTTCTTGTCAACTTGGTTACTATGGTAACCGCCACTGCATACAATCATTACTTTGGTATTAGAAATGTAAGCTGATATTTCTGTAACCATGGTTACCAAGTATACAAGTGTTCTAGATTTGTATTTAATAGCCTAAGAGCTTTATGCAACGCTGGAGAATAAGGTCAAGCGAAAAATAGGTTGAATAATCAAATATATCTTCTCTACTGCTCACTTACAGTAAGAAGAGGAAGTGCTGCATTCCACCCAAAAATTCAATACCAAGATTTCGCCGTACATTTTGGGTTACCTATAAATCCTTTTTAGGAAAAGGGGTGTGCGTGTGTATCTTGTACAGATGCGGCATGGTGCTTTTTATGAAAATCTCTCGCACCAAACTGTCCTTTATCTCTTGGTGTTTTTGGTTTTCTCAAATGGTTGTAACTATTTTGAATAAAACAAACTTAAGGTTTGTAAGTGACAAATAAAATATATATATCTTGAATTTTCTGGAAATAGCCTGTCAAGTCCGCTTCATTCGAAAGAAGTTTTGTAGTATATTGTGTAAGTGCTAAATAATAGAGATACACAAAAACTTATGGAAAATATTGCAGTTTTTAAATATATATTTTACACTAACTTTTTTCTGACATCGGCCATTTTCGAGACATCCATTGCCATTGCATTGAGTCTCACAATATAACCGTTTCCTTTTCTGAACTGGCGTTTTATTTTTATCTATGCTTATCCTTTATTTCCGCCTCTTTAGGTACAGAACTACGCCTATTGGCTAATCATTTTACAAATTCGTGCTCTTCAGAGTTAGGAATCGACGAAAAGTAGCTATAGTCTGTCCTGTAACAATTGGAAAACTGCTCTAACACTATTTTCTACCCTGTCCTTATTTTCAACCCTCGAGTACAGAATGTATCTATGCAATGCCGGGATACTTTTGAAGCTGAAGCTGAAGGTGGAGGAAGTCGTATAAGCGTTAAGCATAAAATGTACATTTACAGTCAATGGAATACACAACACTAGTTTACCATGACAACGTTCTATCCTATAAGACTGACAGTTTCCATAGTAACTGATCCTGGATCGCGCTAAGACAATAGACATCACTTAGAGCACATGCTGTAGCCTCATTGTTTGTGTGGCACATGATTCTAATGAATAATGTCGAGTTGGTTCCGATCACACTAACCTTCTCTTGGTGGGAGGTCGCTATTGTCTGTCGGTTTCCTGTTTGTTTAGTCCCACCAAAACCTCTGCCCCATAGTATTTTATCATCGATGCATCACCCTGGTACTGTATGCAACACGTCTGCCAACAGATACAGGAATAGATTACATTGGTGAGGCTGTTTTGTATGCAAGCCTTTCACCAAAGTATACACATCTCGATTTAGGTGACCAGCGTACTTCATTCTTTAGTGTAAATAAAGGATGATTTTCTCAGCATTTACTGCTACATATATAGTGCAGTTAGATGCTTGTGTTTTGCATACATATTTGATTTGAATTTTTCTTCAATGGTGGACGACTTGAACTGGGCCATAGGTTTTTATTCAGTATCGTAGAAAATAGTTATACCGGTACAGCTCCCTGTTTCTCTCCATGGGTGTGTCCTGAGTTGTTTAGTATTAGGCTCTATTTTAGGCTTTTCTTTTCTTTAATCACATTTTCATAGCCCTTTCTATAGTCATCCGGGTGTTTTGACCTCGGAAACAACTGTAGGTTCTGTAACGTTGATCTTTTTTTAATCATGTTTAACATTAAAGATAAGCATATTCACTCCTACATGAAATCCTGACTCTCCTAAGGGTAGGGAAATATTCTAATTAAATAAAAATTTCCTTGCCCCACCTGACCTCTGGGTCAGGCCCGGGGAACTGCTGCTCTCTGAGCGCAGCCTTGAATTGATAACTGTATCATTAGCAGGTAAAAAAAATGAAGGTCGCTCTCGCTATTCCATGAGTCACCCAGGCCTGCCTTGGGTTGAGAAGTAAGCTCTTGTTACTTAGGCCGTTTACATCGATAGACTATTGTAAATTTTAGTCAGTCGTCTTAAAATGAAAAAGAAATTCTAACTTTTTACCCAAAATACTTTCATATGCATAATGGATAAGCATTTCGCTTTCAAAAAACGTGGAATGACTTCTCGTAGAACTTTCTCCAAATTCTTCATTTTTCTAAAAATATGGATATTGACTAATTTAAACAATGTATTACTGATTGATATAATATTGTGTTCATTATTGCCTTTGATATCAGCATAAAGGTTTGCATTAAATATTTTGACTTCATCCAGTTTTTAAACTGTTATTTCACTTGGTTAACACTGTCACTTAAATTAGTTCAACTCCGCCACACTTCACTAGCTCAACTCTCTTCACTAAGATGAACTAGTTGCAGTGTTCACTGCCATTTCACTTCCCTCGCGATGCAATGCAATGCGGACAACGACATAGCCTCTTCTGGACGGCTTACTCGCTCGGGAGTCGAACATAGACATGTCTAATCTCTTGCAGTAACAGTACTCACTACACGTTGCTAACTCGCTCGGGAAACGGCGCTTTTGCCACTTGGTTTGCGAGACTGACCAAATCCTCACGAGAGCACTCGCTTATATAGCCTTAGGACATGTCCACAAAAGAGTTCTGGAATGCTTGAGAAGCTTCCAGAAGATTCTGGTTATCTAACGTTGGGCGAGCGCGCTGCTTATGTGTTTACCTTTGCAACTGCCCGGCGCCGACCTCCAGATAACCCTTGCATAAGGCAAACTTTTCCTGCGTAATTCAGCTGCGAGGTGCTCTGTAATTTCAAAATTATACAACTTGAACAGGGAGGATGACTATAGTGTTAAAATTGAAGTTTATACCATAAAATTCCACACATCATTAAAACATTGATATGTTACCTTCACGTGTCTTTTTCTACTAATTGTTTTAAATTGTATTATTCTAAATACTTCTTGATAATTCAGATAAACTTCCGATTCACATTTACGTATTTTGTTGTACAATGCACTAATAAAGTGATGGTCAAGTTTTAAAGAGTTTGTCACTGTGTGATGGTTTTAAAATTCCATGATCTTTGTATGCTCACGAGAAAAAAGTGAATAACGTTCAAGTTGGAGAAATGTATGATTATTGGGAAATTCAAATCAATAACGAGCATATTTCGGAAATGGTTAATTTCAGAAAAAAGAACAAATTTTGTTCCTGAATGCGATATTCATTTTTGTGTAAAAATGTTTCATCTTTTGCAGTTCACCAATTGTACTGAAGTTATTCTGAATGAAACAGATACGAGGGTATTTCCGGAAAATTTAAGCTACCTATATTTCATTTGTCATGGAAGTACACTAAACATGGGGTATCTTAATGAAAATCGTTAGCCATGTTTGGAAAATCAAAATATTTGAAAAATTGTTTATATAAAGATTAGTTTGGGGTACGAAGATTTTATTGAAATTCTTCGTTTAGCATCCTTTTAAAATGCTGAACTTAAATTCAAAGTTTGGTATTTTCCGTGCTTTCGTTTTAAGTAATGCTGTTCACGCGCACACACGCCCGCGCGTGCGTGTGCACTTTTCTTTTTCTGAAGGTTTTTTTGTGGAGCGGCGGGGTGAGATTCGGTTATTCTTAAGTGTTTCCGGTGAAACCTCGGTATCGAATTTTTGGGTGAAATTGCTTCTCTGTTTACTATAGTCAAGTAATAAAGAAGGTAAAAATGATGGAACTCTGCTCCACATGAGCAGAGGCGGAGGTAAAAGCTAGTTACTGCCTCGTGGGCTTATAAATGTGTTCTTTGTCCAGAATTCAAATATCTGCCTCCCAGCAAAAAAGATATTGCAGCAGCTATCGCTGCCAATGAATGGATAGTGCACTTTTATTGTTAAAATGGAACCACAGATTAGTTCCAGAGGGAAATATTAAACAGCAAAGCGAGATTCAGTTTGCAATGTTATATTTTAGTGCTTTCAATATTCCAATCTGCTTGCAGCTATTCATTTTGACAACAGAGAAATTACCTAGGAAAGTTCAAACTCAGATTGCATTTATTAAATCTATTGTGCATATAACACACCTATAGAACTATTATAGCCACATATAACCATAAAATAGTTACTATTTTGTGTATTAGTTCTTGTTTATAAAACAGAGTAACCCTAAACTAAACAAATTATTAGAAATGCTAAGAGACGGAAATGAAAACACACTTCTCCTCTAAAGCAAGGGAAGCAATGTTATAAGGAAATAAAAGGCAATAGGGATTAAATGTAAGTTATGGCTTTAGCGTACAAATACGTATTTGGACAGCGCGTAAGCCGAGTCCGCTAAACATTTGCGTACGTGGTATAGTCCATGTAAAGAGGAAACAGCCTATATCACGTGATTTACTCCATTTGGGGAAGATATTCTAATGTCTCTGATTGGCTAAAGTTAGATATGAATATATTCCTACTAGATGCCGACCAGTAGGAATCGATTCATATCTAACTTTAGCCAATCAGAGACAATAGAATATCTTCCACGCGTGATAGGAGTTGATCGCTCTTTACTGCTGTGGACACCTTAGTTGCTATGTCAGCCTAGTTACAAAATTATCTACACACAAAATAGTTTTTCTAAGTAAAATCTGTTTAAATTATATTTCATGTGTTAATGTAAGTACTGTATAAATATAAAAGGTATAGTCGTTTGCTGACATTCTCACAGCCTTCTGAATCCCACGGAGTGTACCAATTCTTCGTAGGAAGCACTGATCATAACCGTACGAGATGTGAATGTAGATGGCAGTACTTATTCTGAGCGATGATTTTTAAACATTTACCTTATGACTAAAATATGGGTGAAAATCCCGAGCAAATTTCAATTCTAGCAGAAACATTGAATCGGAGATGCTACCAGCAAAATCTCGGCGGCAGTATTAGAATGGTATATTGGGTTTAAAGACTGGTGCAAGGTAAACGGCGTTTCTCATGTAAACCAAGATATGATAGACGTATTTACAGAAAAATCAGAGTCACCGAAAGCTGCTTCCTCGCTAGGGTCCAGATACCCAATGCTGTCTTTTTCACTTCCTTATTACAAAATAAATCGTTTGTTTTTTCTGAAGGGTTTCTGATAAACACTAAAACGACATTAGCTTAACTTTTTAAATAATACATTTTTTCGTGGAAAAATGCCGATGAAGTTTAACATGTCAGTTTATATTTCTTCTTTTATGATTAAATATTTTGCATAAAACACTTTAAAATTTGGTGTAATTGGTTATTGCCTTCTGGATTTTACTACGCCATCAAAGTACCTTGTACTACTTTTTGGCGCATTAACAATCCAACAAGAAGGCGTTATAGGGAGTAATGTACTTATTCTACAAATACGTTTTGGCAGCTTTATTAGAGCTAAAAAAAGGTGCGCAGTGTTTTGAAGTGGTAATTCGTCTGCGTATGTAGCTCTGAATGGCTCATAGCTAACACACTAAGACGTGATTATTAGATAATGGGAAGGGTGGAATAATTAATCTTATCCTTATGTTCCGGTCACCTATGTTCTGAATAAAGATAAAGATAGCCCGTAATACCCCTTGGGGCAAGGGCCTCCTACCAAGGTAGGACTAGCTCAATGGTACTCGCAGGGTGAGCTAGTTCCTGTAGGTTATACTCTATTTGCTTGCATACTAGAGAATACTTAAATGTTCGTAGTTTTGTTTACAATTCACTACTTAAGTTTCACTAAGTTCTAAATTTATAAAACTTGCTTAGAAACTAGAGATTAGTTCAAATTTAATTTAAACTTAACACAGTTTGTTTCCGCCTCATTCTGTCCCGTGCTATCCTCGTCTAATGATCTCAATCACTTCACTAAATTCTTGGGACCATCTCTATGGTGGACTTCCTATCCTTTTTCCAAGCCTAGGATCCCACGTCGTTGTGGTATACACCCATCTGCTTTGAGACAGCCTGGCCACGTGTTCTCCCCATCGCCATTTAAGGGTTCTTGCTCTAGTGGCCGCATCCTTCATTTCACGCTTTCTTCTCAGCTCCTCATTTCGTGCTTCGTCCCTGAGTCTGATTTGCAATATTTTCATTTCCATTTTCCGTTGGCAGACCTGTACCATCTCAATCTGTTTTCTTGTAGATGTCAAAGTCTGACTGCCATAGAGGAGCACTGAGATAACGCAAGTTTCAAATTTTGTTGCTAGGCTAATCCTTTTTTTTTTCATTAGAATAAAATTTAAACTACAAGCTTTTCCCCAGGCAAGTCTTATTCCTCTTTGGAGCTCATTTTCCCTTTTCTTTACCATGCTAATTGTTTGCCCCAGATGTATGCGCTGCACTACTGGAATTGGCGTGCTCTCAATTAGAATTGGTATATCTGTTGAATTGGTCATGACACTGATTGTTGTCGGGTTCATCTGTAGCCCTACTTCTTTGCTCCTGCATTCAACTCTGTCATATCTTGTAGTTCCCTTGCCGATTTGGCAAATAATGTGATGTTTGCAAATCTGAGGTTTGACAGTCTACTTCCGTTTATATCAATTCCCCATCTTTTTGTAGTTCAAGTTAGTCTCCTGAATAAAATTTCCAGAACGCTTGTAAACAGCTTAGGCGAGGCTGGGTCCCCTTGCCTAACGCCTTTCTTGGTTCTGAAAATTTCTCCTATTTCTGTTTTCACTTTGGAGTTACCGTTTGCATAATCCTCCAATCCGTCTTATGCATTTTGGGTGTATGTTAATTTCTTTCAAGGGTTTCAGTTCACTACTATGTTCGACTATGTCGAACGCCTTCGTGTAGCCTATGAATGCTATATGTTGATATTAAATTCCTGTGTTTTCTCAATGACTTGATTCATTGCTTAAAGATGGTCTATTGTGCTGTATTTCGTACGAAAGCCTGCTTGTTCTGGCGGTTGGTTTTCATCCATCACTCTGACAAGTCTATTTGTAAGGATCTTCATAAATATTTTATACAAATGTTCTGAATGTGAAACCTAATAACTTAAGAAAATCATGACGCAGTAGGTAAATAAAATGTCACCCCTCTTGCGGATATTTGTGGGTATTAGCCTTCTGGAGTACTTCAGACCGGAGATCAACACATTATGTAGGTACAGTCTAGCATAACAGCTCTTTGCTGACATTGGGTGGAACAAAACTATGGGTATTTTCATGAACATGGACTTGAGTTTCATGCTTTGTTTTCATTACATTTTTTCCATAAGCTGTTTTTAAAATCTATATGTATCTAAAATCTATATGTATTGCATCTGCTTCCTAGAATCTAATATAACTGGTCTTTATCAGGGGATTTGTATTCAATAAAGCATACTCGTGTAACACAAAATAATCTTAATTTCAATCTTTTTATTTCAAATATTCACATAGTTATGTGTGCATTTGAAAGATTTACCCGTGTATATTAAGTAAAAGTTTAACTTGAAAGTGGAAACTAATTTATTTTTAATTTTGGTTCTCTCATCGACTATTATAGAGGACTCACCCCATAGTTCAGTTGGTAGAGCACCTGTCTTGAGTTCGATTTGCGACTGGGCGGGTGGCAATTTTTCTCTAGCCAAGATTATTCCTTATCCTCCCAGGAGTCTGGAAGTATGAATTGGTGTGTGTGTGTGTGTGTGTGTGTGTGTGTGTGTGTGTGTGTGTGTGTGTGTGTGTTCGCGCGCGTGTGTGTGTGTGTGTGTGTGTGTGTGTTCGCGTGTGTTCGCGGGTTCGCGTGTGTTCGCGGGTTCGCGCGTGTGTGAAGTACAAAAGTCCCACAGACCCAAAACCCACTGTAAACCGAGTCATTGCCTATAGGCAATATGTTTCAATGGAAGTTAAAGGCGGGGTATAAATGGAACAATAAAATGAATGAATAAACAAAAATACTATCCGCTTATCAATCGGAGGATTGCCCTTATTTCTAGGGTTTTTGCTAAGGTGAATTACCATTCAATTTTAGCTCAATTTTTAGCAATTTTTACACATTATTTTAGTTGTATCGTCGGTAATTAAAAACTTGGTTCCACACTAGCTAGCATATACCTACTGTTTTACGCAAAAGCAGTATAACTTGCACATGAAGCTTTTGTCAGCAGAACTGGAAAATCGTCCTTTTCTTGATAAGGATGTCCCTAAATTGCAAACATACAGATATAAAGGGAGCTTGCTTAGTGTTTGCGTCACAAACTTTAGTTTTCACAATCTCCGTAAGCGGTGTATGTCCCATGCGTATAAAATGTAATGACTCCAGTGCAATCTTGCAAAGTGTAATAATCGCTGGCGCTACAAAAATGTATTTGAAATTGGGTCCCCTGCATCTATACAGCCAGCATAGAAATGAATTCGAAAGAATCGTATTAAAATTACAGTGTCCAACTACAAATTCAAACAAATATTTTCCTTCAAATCCGTTTTCTCTCTTTTTGGTAGATGTCAATAAAAAAGAACACCAAAAATATGTATGGTGATCGTTTTTAAACGATACTCTATAAAAATGTACAATACCGTAATATTCCTCCGCCTACTGAATGTGAAATTAATACCGCATCGTCAGTAACCAAACAGATTCCTTGGAAGTTGCATCGACATAGATAATCTATGTTTGTACAGCCAGTAACGTTAATTATCGAAATGTTAGAGACGGGAAGCTGCACAGCAAATATTTGCCCACAAGGCCCATTTTCGTTTTCCACTAATGATCAAATTCTATATAACGCTGTGTGTAACATATGGAATTACCATGACCTAAAGCGCTATTAGCAAGCGGTCTCGCATCACGAAGTTACTCGTAAATAGTGACATACTCGAGAAGCGTGTGGTGCGATGAGTAACAGACCTAAAACCTTGTATACTCACTATTCGTGCACAAGCTTTCTTCTGCGATAATGACTTGAATGATGTTCGTATTAACTTTACGCATTGCTAGTAGTGCGTTAAGTGAGTATTCGAAATATGTCTATCGGAGCAGTGGGTAATGTTGATTCTTAGTTTTGAAAAGTTAGAAATACCTATTCAATATACAAAGTATGCATTAAATGAAGAATAAGTGTTTTATTCAATCATTCGCACTATAATGCCGGGCTAGGCGACTCGCGCGTTACCTTGAGCGACCTTCATTTTTTACCTGCTAAACATACAACTATTATTCAAGGTCGTGAGCAATCTGCGCTCTCTGAGGACCAGTTGCCCAGCCCTGCTATAAAGGTTTGAAACTCGAAATATCTTACACTTCTTACCCAGTTGAAAAAATAACTTACAAACTTTTAGGAAAAATGAAGCCATACTATTCAATACTTGGAACTTTTATAGTAAGTAAATATAATTTTGGGTCAATTTACCTTGCTGGCTAATTGGAGTCGGGGAATATACCGTGCGTTCCTTGACCGGCCTGACCGCCAGGTGGCGGCAAGGGAGTGGGCGAGGACCGACGCGCTCTCCGCCAGAGTTAGGCGTAAAGGACCGGCAAGTTACGGATACGGAACACTAACTACTGTATTAACGCATCACGTCAGATGTTGAAATTGATGACCTTCAACGCGAACACGTTCCCCATATCTCCGAGAATAATCCCGGTTTACTCACAAAAGTTCAGGTTTAACTGATTGCCTGTATTTCTCTCGTGATTTTGTCCTTCAGTTCCTGTAAGCTGTGCGGGTGTAATGCATACGCTTTATTCTTAAAGTTCCCTATAAATAGAAATCGCATGGAGATAGATCAGGGGAACTAGGGGGCCAGAATCCTCGACTAATTATTCTGTCACCATACCCATTTCACCATTCATGCATAGAATTACCAGCACTGTGTGCTATAGTGGAATCCTGCTGAAACTAGTTACACAATATTTCTTTTCTTTAAAATAGAATTTACATAAACGTGTGAATCAACTTTTGTATCGCAAAGATGAGACTCGTAAATCCACGCGTAGTGAGGAACTTCATGAATAACATGGTGATTTTCGGTAACAGTATCAATTGTTCTGAGTAGAAATGCGACCTTTAATTGAACATAAAACCAGGCTTTATCAGTGAAGAACGTTAAAAGTGAGTCTACGTCGCCATTATGAACAGACTACTAAAACCAATTGCAATAATTAACACTACTTACGTAGGGTTGTGGTTGTAAAGCACGAAACTTTCAGAAGTTTCGCTGCCGCGAAAGCTGACGTCTTGGAAATGTTAATCTCTTGTTCTAAACGTTTGAGTGATTTTTATTTATGGGAAACGTTAAAGAATAAAGTGTACGCATTAAATCCGCATACATTAAAAGAACTAAATCACAAAATCACGAGAGAGAGATACGGCAATCAGTCAACATGGACTTTTGCGAGTAAACCAGAATTGTTTTCGGAGATATAGGCTAATGTGTTCGCGTTGAAGGTAACTAATTTCAATATCTAATGTGATGCAGGTAAGTCAAATGCAAGTTAATACAGTAGTTAGTGTTCCGTATCCATGACTTGCCGGCCCTTTACGCGTAACTCTGGCGGAGAGCGCGTCGGTCCTCGCCCACTCCCTTGCCGCCGCGGGGTGGTCCGGCCCGTCAAGGAACGCAGAGTACTATCATCCTATTAACACAATTACAATTTTAATTGCAGCTTATCTTTCTTTTAACTACTATTCCATGATTTACTGTCGCATTTTGCAGAAAATATAAAGTAAGCAATTGCTTTATTAAAGCAGAGCCGTCGGTGTTTGTGTTAAATGATCATTATCTATATTCATATGCCATTTATATGGTAGTAAACTAATTTAGTCTTATATATAACTTTTTTTGGATAAGTGCCATATATACGTATATTATGGATATTTTCAGATAGTGTTTTGTGTATTTGCAACCTTGTTAACGCTTATTGGTAGGTATTGTTTACAATTTCAGTGGTGCATGTAAGGTACCCTTCAGTTGGGGGAAACTGAATTTGATAAAAAGTTGTGTGCGTGTGCAAGTCACAGTACAATGCAGAATCTTTGTGTGGTACAAAATATGACAGAGCCCATTGTTCCCTAAACGTCGGACCAACTCTTGTGGAATGCATCTCATAACTGCGTACAGCGTTAGTCTGCTTGTTGCAAACAGCGAGCGAGAAGGGTGAGTTCGCTTGGCATGTAGGGGGTCTGGACTGGTGTATTTCACAAGCTCAACTTGACTTCCTGTAAAATCACTAAATTTTAAACTAAAAGTAACACCTTGTTAGTCATCGTTTGTTTTAATACAGTACAGAAATATTTTTTTCTTCTGTGGCTCAGGGCTTTGTTGTCTATTTAATGTTTGCTATGAGTTTAAAAGAAAAGATAAGCATTTTACAGTCCATTCTGGCGAAATTTAAACCTCCCTGTAAATAGGGAAAAGTTCAAACAAAGCTAGGTTTAAGGAAAAGCAAGTTAAGTGTTTGGGGCCCAGTACTGGCGTTGTAACAAGTGCGGTTACACGAGGTAAAAACTGCTGCAAGCATTGGCAGGATAATACCCATATTTAATTTATCACATAAATTTTGAAGCTATGTATTGTTTCAGAAGACAGTTTTAATAGTTTAGCTAAATATTTGAAAGTAAAGTAGAGTAGTGAGAAGCTTGAGAAAAAAATATCTGATTTTGTTTCATTAAGAATTTTCTTTACTCATGAATGAACAATTATTATTGGAAAAGCTTATTCTTTTGACCACTTCCTTTTTCCCCATCTTACAAGTAGTAGGGAAAGTATTGTATTCCCGATATCGAATGTTTGAGTGGATTTTACTGGAAATTTGTCTTGAGGCCCCGTGAATGTAGGAGAAAAGAATGGTGCGAGTGTGCTCGTACTTGCCTGCGTATGTGTGTACGAGTGAGAAAACAGGTTAACTAAAGACTAATTAGTCCGTTAAATACCAAAGTTGGTGTATATTTAAGTTCAGTATCTTCCAAAGATACGACACGAGGTTTTTCAACTATCCCATACAGGCGACATTTTCTCTAAATTTTTGATTCCCCGGAAAATGGCTCTTAAGATTTAGATTAAAATGCCGCATGTTTAAGAGTTTTTCATGACAAATGAAATGTATATCTTGAATTTTCTGGGAATAGTCTGTGAAGTCCCCATCGTTCTGAAGACCGGCAAACCTCACAGAGACAAAACCTTACTATAAAAAAACTATATATCGTTCAAGTACACAATTCAACAAATCTCCCTCCCCTCCCTATCTTTTCTTCTTTTAAACTCTTGCAGTCCTGCCAAGTGAGCATAATTTAAAACCCATCACATAGCTACAAGCTCTTAAAAGATCTGACCATCGCTTAAGCCTGCTGTATTCTATTCCCTTGTATCTAAAGGAAAGGTGTAATAAAACCATTCCTGCAAATGTTTCTCGATTAAGATGAAGTAGATAGAAGCGTAAGTGTTGTAAAATAGCTAGTCGAAGAATTGGTAGCTAGTCATGTGAATGTAACACATCAGATTTTTTTTCCCACTGCCTCTAATATCCGAGGTCATATCGGTGGCTTTGTTTTTGGGAAAATTACTCATCGGCAATGGTGTTTTTTCATTAAGTACTGTGCTAATCTTTGTGCACGCACACACCATATTTACAATCACCCGTACTTCCATATTCTAGAGATAATGGGGAATCATCCTGGCTAAAGGAAAACTTTTCAACTTCCACAGCCGGTATCTAAAAGGAGTCTGTGTATTTATCTACGTCTTGTTAATCGAGATAAACTTTCAGTAGACATTCACGCATGCTTTGTAGGTATACGAAGAATGCAATAAACTAAAGCGATACGGTTTTAAGCAAAGATCGCAAGTCCACGTACCTCTTTGGGTGGTCACAAGGAAGAAACAAATACCGCCTTACTGCTTGGGGAGATAAATATTTTAAAATCCATGCCAGCAAGAAAGACTATCTCGGAAATGGTTAACGCAATAAAACATTTATTTAGCATAAATTATGCGCCTTAATGAGATCTACCTTTCTTACGCAGTATGATTTTTGTCTATTTCAAAACTTTCACTAGTGGGCAAAAGGCGTTCAGAATGAGTAGTACTTGAGAGGCTATTCCCCGAAAATTCAAGATATACATTTCATTTTATGATACAAACACTTTGAACATAATGTATTTTAAACACAATCTCTAGAGCCGTTTTTGAGGTAATAAAAAAATAAGAACCGTTTTCCATGTAAGAATAATCTAGGGTGGGGGAGGGGAGGATATGTTCCACATCTTCGCATTGCATCTTTGGAAGTACTGAACTTGTTATTTAATTTTGATTTTTATGCAAGATTTTGTTTACGTTTTATGCTGACCGCGCACGCGCAATTTAAAATCCGCGGCGCTTAGGTATACCGTGCTACTCCCCTAGACTCGATGACACGTGGCAACACGGTCGGTAGCATATCTTGACTTGTGCTAAGGAGCTTTTTTGCATGCGCAATTGGTATGAAGTATTACCTTACAGGTTAAATACATACGGTTGGTGCACATCGAAGGCGAAGCTTCTCGCACTGTTCGCATATATCACTTCAATGTTGCATCAATGCCATTAGGCGGTTAGTCTCACACACGAATACGAAACTCCATACCCTGCATACTTTCAATCACAATTTAATCTACAGATTGATTCGTTCTTGCTCCCAAAACGCAGTACATACATAATTATGTACACAACATCCACAAATAGAATCCCCTTTTTCGTGAGACAGATAATGCATAATTGTTATTATTAGTGGTGCTATGAGTGTTTTTGTTGGGAGTGATTGCAGTTGTACTTATTGGTTCATAACATATGTAGGTAACTTATGTAACATTTCCATTTCCAGGTATATCTGAATCTAAACTTTTGTGAACACAGAAAATGTATACTCAGTAGCCGCTATTGCTTCGTCTGTTTACCATAAATAAGCAATAGAGGCAGCAAAAAGTTACGTAGTTCTATCTAGAATATATCAACATGTATATGATATTGCCCATTAGTATAAATTTCACAAAACATGAGTTTGTAACTTTTAATGAAGTAAATACACAATGTTATGAAGCTTATTAGCTTGTTAACTTTGAAGAACAGTGAAATTGACAGACGTGGAACTTTATTGTGAGGTAAGAATGTTACCCAGTTTGTTCTGGTTAGCTAAACACATCCCAGTAATTCCACCAAGTCTGTACTACTAGCTACTTTTCCGTCTGCGTGTAGAAGGGGGCTATAAATTGTGTGAGCCAGGTTTCTCGCTCTGTGCACTTTGGTATTCATTACTGTTCCTTTCAGACAGGATTTATTTAAGCTTACACGCTGCTTGTACCACTTTAGCATGACCCTCGTGAATTGTTTACAATGCCAGTAACGCTACTTGCAGGTTCATTCGAGGGAGAGAAAGATAGTCTTACAGGTGGCCATGAACCCTCTCAGTCGTAATTTAACTGCAAGGACTGTTACTAAAACCTGCTAAGTACTTAATGTTGGTTAATGCTGAAAATGACTTTTTGAGGGAATTCATTCTTTGAACCTTCCTGAAATAAGAGTCTAATGTAAGACCAGATAGTCAGCACAGAGCCTTTGAAGTTTGTATGAGTTGTCTCCACTGCTCAGTTGGTCTGTTCATCAGTTGTAGTTTTAGCTGCTCTTGAGGGAACCAATCGGTGAACAATAGGCAAAAATTATAATTTAAATTTGCAGCCTTTTTCTGACATTTCTCGCATGCTTTTCCACAATTTACAGGGGTGTTTTGTGAAATTTCTTGCATTTATGTTAACCAGTTTAAACGAGTGGATTCTAAGTAAAAAAGAGACACTGTTTTATATTTAAAAAAAAAAAAAAAAAAAAAAAAAAAAAAGATAAGCAGAATTTCAGGCCAGTTAATACGAGTTAACATTTTTCCTGTACGCTATTCTGCTTGTAACACTTTGGACATTTTTCAGCATTTAAAATGCGCCTCACGTATCAATTTTTAAGTTATTAGGTCAAACTTCGGAAATAGTTTTCAAATATCCAGGCTAACTGGACTTTCGAAATAGTCATTAGTGTAAGGCAAATGTGTTACGCCTACAAGCTGACCCAATTTTAATAAGTATATTTTCGTAAAATCCAAAACATAATTAAAAATCCAATATATAGTATTTCCGGGCTTGTGGGCCGTGGTCCAGTCGATGAACTATCTGACCCTTCGCCCAAGACTGCGTTGGGCATCTTCAGTGACTCCTGGCTGGTGAGGGCGAGTGATGGAGCGCCCAGATTATAGAGCGCTCCAGCAATCGCCCTCTAGTTGTCTTGTTTCGGCTATTGTTGCAATAAAAAGAAAGAAAATAAGTAAATATTTCATACAGATACACGTTAACTCTTTTCAGGGAACCTCCAAACGTGTATTTCCATGAAAATCGATGTCAACCTTTTAGGAGTACGATACTGGCCGTAGGTTAACAGTAAAGAAAGTAATAAGTACATTTGTAATCCGAGAAAACAAAAAATAGTTTACGACAGCACAGTGCACAAACCGGTTCATTCCTACCCAGGGTTGGCAACATTCAAAAGTAAAATTATCGTACCAGCCACTCAAAATTGAGGATTTGGATTCAAAATTATCATACATCATAAATCAAATGCTACAACAATAAAAATATCAGTATAACACTTATGAAAATGCAATAGTAATGATTATGATATCCATTTACAAGATTGATGACCTCAATCAGTATTACAAGTTTAGCACTTGTGTTTCTCGCACTGTTCATCTGAAAGTTCATGATCTTCCTCAACCGTTGCAGCATTATACAAATTTCGTTGTTGAGATAAACCTTAACATCATCTCGGTGACTTGCAGATTTTCGGATCTACCACATTTTCATAAGCTGAGACGACAGAATAAATTCATTTACTGTATCTAGTGCTAATCTGTTTCTAACTCTTCACAAGAAGCGCTTCTGTGTGGCAGTGACATCACTGATAATGCAAAGGCTGCTAGTTCTTTGAAATCAGTATTTCCACCAAGGTGACACATGTGTTAAACAGCACTCCACTGTCAGGTTCAGACATGTTATTTATTTCACACGGAATATCACTTATTCCGAGTTTTCTCCATTGATCATCAAATATCTGAGCAGTGCCTTCATTGAGATTACCAGATGTGGGCACACTGGCAATAAGAGGATAAAGGATAGGAGGGTTAGTAGGGTGTGAAACGGTTGCGTTAGAGGGGTGGAGACAGGCCACGGGGGCAAAAGTGGTGTCTCTGTAATTAGCTTCATTTCGCTGGTGTGACAAACCAGTGAAAATGATATTTCGCCGGTACCGAACTATCATACATTCAAATTATCGTACACCCCCATAATTATCGTACGGGTTGGCAACCCTGTTCCTACCTATTGGGCTTACAACATCTGCACACAGTTTGAAGACAGATAACCTGAAAGCATTGCACCCCACCCTACTGTTCACGAATATTACACGCTTAACAATAAACATTACCACAAACAACTAAAAACGAAGCTTCTCGAGCATCTCGCTGGGTTTTCATTGGTTTATGGACCAGTCTACATTATTTCCCCGACAGAAAGAAGAAAGAAACAGTTTATTATGAGTAATGCCACGAGAGATAGTCAAATTCTCTAGATAAACTGTCACGAATTGCATTTATGAGGACTATTTCACGAATTAAAGGATGATATAGCCTATGAAATGTTATTTAAATGCTGCATTGTAACTAGTAACATCTTAAAAGAAATACAAAGCAGGCACACAACGGCATCCATTGGCACGCACTGCTAGATGAAATACCACTGACCTAGTTTTCAGCTTGCGCACGCAGCAGCCAGTGCAGCTAGATTCTCTAACCTCATCATAACATAAGAAAAGTAGAAGATATGATAATGAAATATAACTTTTTCGCAAATGGAGGCTGTCATTGGTTGAAATTTGTGCACACGATTGGTTGATCTCAACCAAGTTACGTATGAGTGGAATAGTCAGTGTAATTCTGTCATTTGTTCAGTGCTAATCTTCACAATCTGTGCAAGTAGATGATACTGCTCGTGTTAACAGATACGGCTGCCTGGGATATAGGGTAAAGTTGCCTAATTCCGTGATAGTTTTGAATAAGTGTTGTGTAATGGTCATAAATGGACAAAGGTAATTTGAAAACGATTCAAGAACACAATTAGGATGTTCTAGAACATATTTTATCTGATTGAGAATTAAAAAGTTGTATAAGTATATTAAAAAATTGTAGAAATAAAGTTTGTGACGATGGCCTCTGAATGCATGATAGGATTCCTAAACCCGTGATAGTGGTATCCTAATTCATCCTAATTCTGTGATTTCAAAAACAATGACGTACATACATTGATTCTCTTGACCTTCACCTACATTACAAAATTCAAACCGTTATTAACATTATTGGTTTTATATTTACCTCCAATTAATTGTTCGAAATTAATTGAAAATTTTGTTTCGCCAGGGAGTCCAATGCTCACAAAATCTTGATCGTTTCATCAGCATCATTGAACAACATATTCCATAGCCATTTGCTTTCTCAGCAATTACTGAGAAAGGAAAGCAGAACTACTCAGCTATCTGTTGGATACTTCATAACTATTGCAGAATAAAAGTATGGCAAGAAGCGCAACGTTGTATCACGGAATTAGGCATCTTTACCCTAAAAAGGAAGACAGGCCAAATGGGTTTTCGAAATAAAGGTGATACAAAGCGTTTTGAAAGTAAATTGTAGAGTACAATAAGAAAACAGTATGAGCAAAATGGAAGGAGTGTTTATTTAGAATGACTGATCAAAGAATACTAAATTCAGAAGGGCAGTATTACCCAGTAGGAAGCGCGGGGAACAGATGGAATTGAGGCTCGGAACAGGCTCTGGTGACCTAATGTTAGACATCTGAGGAGAAGAAAGCGGAAGGGGGGGGGGATGAACTACTGATTTTACTAGAATGATATCGCAGGGTAGTATTCGCGGTGGACGAAGCGACGTCTGGGCTGGTTTTCTCCGGGTTCTCCGATTTCCCTCGCCACTCATTCCTCTAATTGCTCTATCGTCGCCTTTGCACTTATCCATTTTTTCTGGCATGTCATATCGTCCTCTCCCTCGCTATCATACTTGATGCTTGACTGACCATCCGCTCCCAGGTCTTCGCTCTGTCCGATCCATAGGTCTCTCTGCTCCCCGGCAGACATCTGACCCTAGGCACAGGCTTGCAGGTCTTAAATCCTCCATAAGGAGAAGGTTATCAGATGAAGAAGTAGAAGATATCGCTGTGGGCAATGTCATTTGGAATTTAGCAACATATAAAGATGTATTGGTATGCTTTACATTCGAATTTAGGTTGAAATACAATATTTTCTTCATGTAACGTAGTTAAACGATACAAGTAATAAATATTTAAGCTTGCTCCTGTTGTATTAAAAATTCCTAATTTTTATACGAAATTCGAAGCCTATTAAACCTTCTGGTAGCTTTAAGCCTGCTTTCCGAATAGGTTGCCATTTAGTAGCACATTTTTCTTTCTTTTTCGCACTTCCATCCGCTACTGAAGGGATGCAAATGAAATCAGCTGGCGCGTACAAATGACGCCGCAAAGCTTTTGGAAGTAGGCAAAACAAAAAGGTTTTGTAGCAACCGCGCGAACGAAAAATTTGCCAAAGCAATTATCGAGCACAGCGCCTGGTCGTCGGTCGAGTGACGTCATCAGCTTGTACCAACTGGGTCTTAATTAAAATCTCGCCAGCAAAGAAGAGGAAAAACTCTAGCTAGAACGGATGTTAAGTAAATCTGGGCATTACAATTATTGCTTTTCTAGAGCGCAGTGAGGATGCAAGGGAGCAATAGGTTGTGGGGCTTAGGCGACCCAAAAATGAGCTGTAGTTTACAGCAAATGTATGGTAAGCCTTGGAATTGCTAAAGTTAATCATTGTTTTTGTGAAAATGTATATTCTGTCCATGATAAAGCAGCCAGGGAAACTATTTTTCTGCAAAGTGTTTTAATAGCTTTCCAGCTTAAAAGAAAGGCACTTCCAAGAAACATATTTTAATAAATCTTTCTTCGTTTGAGGTAGTAACGTTACCAATTGAATTGAATGCTGGTTAAACAAAGTTTTGCTCTTCTGCAACGGTTCTAAATTATAAATATTTTGCAAAATATTTCCTAAACTAGGAAAATGGATACAAAACTATCGTCGGATTCAGCGGTGTACCAGATAGTATTGTTTGGAGGGGGGGGGGGGGGTACTGAAACAGGAATGACAAACACATGAAGTCAGTTACACCCTGAAAGCGGCTTGCTTGCCACTCGTGGGATACCTTGAGCGATCTTTTTTTACCTGCTCAACATAGTTACCAGTGTAAGGCTTTGAACAGGCTGCGTTCTTTGAGCACCAGCAACCCAGCCCTGCTTGAAACTAATATTTGTCAAATAAAAACAAATTAAGATCGAGAAAAAATCTCCTTTTTACCTAGGATTTGATCCAATTGGATTCTGCATAGGCACAAGAGGAGAGTTACTTGTATCCGTAAAATTCAGCGCATACATCTTTAGAATAAATGTTATTCAGACATTTCCATTAATTACACATCAACAGTATTTGATAAATGAAATTAAACAAATATAACGGAGAATTGGTTTTAATTTTAAACTCTGTTCTGTTTAAGTGTTGCATTCTGGCCATCCAAGTATATTCCTTGCAATAAAATGTAACCGCATTTTGTTTTAATACTCCGCGGTGAGGGAAAGAATTATCATAATCTGTAGTTATTTTTGAGGTTACTCTGCAAACACTAACAAATTTTGTCTGTCCATAATATTAGTATAGATATGCAATATGTTAGGGATCATTATGCTATAGCAGTGTTCTCCAACTTAATGTGCTCCAGCACATTTATCTTATACCTAAGGAAGCGCTAGTGCCATCACAACCGCTATTTGACTACTAGCACTACTACTATACTACTGCTACAGCTATCACCACCACCACCACCACCACCACCACCACCACCACCACCACCACCGCCACCACTATCACCACCGCCATCACTGCCGCCGCCACCGCCACCGCCACCACCACCACCACCGCCACCACTATCACCACCGCCATCACTGCCGCCATCACCATCACCACCACCATCACCGCCATCGCCAATACCACCACCACCGCCATCGCCAATACCACCACCACCACTACCCCCACCCCCACCACTACCGCCACCGCCGCCGCCGCCGCCACCGCCGCCGCCACCGCCACTGCCACTGCCACTGCCACTGCCACCGCCACCGCCACTGCCACTGCCACCACCACCACCGCTATCACCACCACCATCACCACCACCGCCATCGCCATCGCCAATACCACCACCACCACCATGGCCAATACTGGAAAGCACTGTTTAGGGAAATGAATCAGCTCGCATACTTCATGGGCATGTATTGGGAAGATACTCGGAAGGAAATAGTTCTGTCTGGATGACTGGATTTCACAGCAGCGTCTTCAGGTTTGATAAAGCTTGAAAATATCCTTATGAAATCACACATGAAATTATTCGTTTGAACGTTCTTTTATTAATTCAGTTCTGGGAACTTCTTATATCAGCACTTCACTATTTTGGTTAGTATGCCTGGGTGAATTTGCTGTTTCCTACCTTGGGTCCTACATTAGATTCATAACTCGTATTTGTGCAACGGGGAAATTCGGCAGAATGCTTTAGTGGCTTCATGGCACGCCATTGCACAAACATTCTTCCAAACTCTGCCGATATTGCAAGGAGATAAATCTATGCACTGTTCAGCATAGAGTCCTTACTTCAGTTGCATGGCTTTCCTCGGCGCAGTGACGTTGTGCTCCGTGGTCTAGGAATAACATGGTATCCTCTAGTTCTCAAGGTCAGGGGTTCAAATCCAGCAGAGGGTGATGGATCTTTTCTCGGGAATAAAAATTCTTAGCATGCCTTCCTTCGCAAGGGAAGTGAAGTCGGTGGTCCCGTATCGTAGATTTATGGCAAGTTAAGGAACCCCAAGCCCGATAGAGCGGTCTTAAACGCCCAATATAGAATGGGACGCTTAGAACCACAGCAGTTAAAGAGCGTCCATAAACAAACTAATTTTTTTTCGACAGAGTGGTAGTTTAACAGAATATCATTGCCAAAGTTGAGGTACTGCTTGAGCTATGCATTTGTTATTGTAACATGCAGGCTGTGGTTATTGCTATACGAAACTGAATGACTTTTTGAACACCTGTATTACATTCAGGAAATGAATGCCAATAATGGTAGGTAATTGCAATACATAAAAGGCAGGCACGCTAGACTGTCCCCAAGACTTTGTTTTACCATTGTAGGCTTGCCAGGAAATACCAGCTGGAAGGAAGGAAGCAAGCGCGTGCTGGGTTCAGATCAGCTGACTTTTCCCACCTTGTATACCCCAGTGCTTGATACCTGTTCTGGTGAGCTTGCCTTTGACGTTACGCGTTAACGAGCAAAACGCAACGGCCATGTCCCTAACAGGATCGAACCCGAGGGTCCCACTCCATAGGCGTTACTATGGGAGCAGTCATTACTACAAAATGGGGCTACTAAATTAATCGATAGTATGGAGAGTATTTTGACGCACAGTGGTTGTGAGCGACAGGTTATTCCCTACATGTTTTCCCATTGTTATTATCTGGCTAGAACTTTCCCCTCGAATGGTTTTTAACCCTTTTAATGGATATACGTTTTTATGGACTTTCGTCACCAGGCAATGATGTGAGTGCAAGCGCTATTACATATATAAAATGGTTTTTGACACGACCCAATGCCGTTCTTTTCTCCAATATTTTATGATCCCTGTTTTAATGCCAGTTTCATAACTGTACGGAGCAATCAATACGGTTTTTGTGCTTCTATGGACCAGAGGGCGACAGTTTTCTGTTATCTTAACAGCTAGCGAACAGCCATCATATAAAGCACTCGTGCAAGGGACATGTAGCGCCACTTTGTTTGGTACTGTCACTAAATAGCACCATAAAGTCACAAAATTATGGCACACTTTGCTGCAGAGTGGAATCTTGGCAATTTGTTATCGTGGCCACTTCGAACATATTTCTTACAGAACTGGCATTCTAGTAAGCGCCAACTTTTTAGGTGATGTTAACAGGATACACATATCTTTTTAGCTCGAAATATGTTAAACCAATTCTTCCATACTAATATTACAAAGACAAATTTGTTGTATGTAGAAGGGCAGTCTAAACAATTGCTCAACTCTCCCATTGGAAAGCCGAATTCATTCTCACAAACATGCGGCTATAAACCACCTAATTTCATTTCATACATTAATAAAAATATTGAAAACGATCTACAAGGCCCTTCTTAATTTAGTGAGTATAAAAATTGACAATCTGTCCCATGATACATTTGTTTCTTTAAATGCTATTTATCAAATACTACAGATGTATGCACTGAAGTTAATGGATACCAAAACTTTTCACGTAAGAAGGTTTTGCCTTATTTCCTGTGTATTTAAGTCGTAATCAAACTCGTAGCAGGACATTCTAAATAATGTATAAAGAGAGAAAACTCCTGACACTAGAAATAAGGGAACCGGTATTTTTGCTCACTCAAGATTTTTTCCATGGTCGCAGAATGTGTGTTTTTTTCGAAGAAGTTTTGCTGGCCTGGGAGTGCGGGATATTGTGTAGCTTTTGTTATTAAATAACTAGGACCAAAAAGGAAGTATAGCGTTTTCAAAGCTAAACTATTGGACCATTGCAACGAAGAATTCTTCCTACGCCAAAGGGTACTTACACCACATAGCATTTCCAGAACTTGGTACACTTGGAATGGTTGGAACTGTACCAAAAGCCAGCTACAGGAGTTGAAGGGAGGATTCGCTATAAAAAATCTCCAGGTCATTGGAGAATACTTCCATAAAAAACAAATTAATATATTGGAGTTTTAAAAAAAGGTAAGCGTGCAATATCGGGTAAGTCAGCTAGTAAAATAGAATGTTTATGTAATATATGGGGTGGAAGGGAAGTCATTACATTAATTTAAACCAGTGATAGATCTCGGTATTTGAAACACATTTTTTATCTTATGTTTTTGTCTCTGACCATTTTCTACGGATGTATTTTAGTTTTGTCGAAAACAACCTGGCAACTTTGCAAATTGTGTGGGTGTCACTTTCAGTAGGTCAGTACATAAACCTCGTAGCGTAGTGTCTCGTGAACGTAAAAAAATACCATACCGTGTCCTTTCATGTTTGCTGTGTGAGTGTAGGCCAATCACAATCGCTATCTCCCAAAACAGTATAGCACCCTGCAAGTGACCAACCTCAACGCAACGTTACCGAGTTTCTTCACGTATGAAAAAGCTGCGCGGAATATTCCTTTAATTCTTTTAAGTGATTATTTCGAAACCTTATGTGATGTCCCATAATTACTACCGCAGCTATGTCAGAAATAAGTTACTCTATGCATCTTACAAATAACAAACTCTATCTTCGTACATTCTTGTGGAATTACGCATCCAATTTGGAACAAGACCATTTGTTTTTTCGAAATCGACTGACCAAGGAGCACAATGTCATTAGACTTTTCTGTTTGTAATGCTTCTGTGAACCACATATTATTAAAAGGAATGTAATAAGTTCACTTCCACCCGGATATTATATGTAATATAGATAACATATATCTCAAGAGTGAAACTTTTAAAATAAATTTATTAAGAGATGGAGGGTATAAAAAGTTATATCATAATAGATTAAATTTATATTTAGACGAAATGCCCTTAAACAACATTAATTTAAAATGGAAAAGGATAAAAACAGTATTAAAAGCAGCAGCAGAAGCTTTAGGAAGAGGAAAGAAAAGATATAGGAAAAGTGGACTTAAAATTTGGAATTCAGAAATAGAGAGAATTATTAAAGAAAAAAAAAGGATGCTTATATAAACTATTTAAACAATAGTGGCCAACAAAATAAAATTGAGTATTAAAAGAAATGCGCTATAGTAAAGAGAGAAGTCCGTAAGTAGACAAAGTTGGGACACTTACATTAGTAATTTAGAATATGCTTTGCATGGCCTACAAAATTACGCATATGAAACAATGAAAGAAATTAATAAAGAAAGGAATTAAACATTAATCCAATCCCTGAAAAAACATGATTACAGTATTATAAAGACTTGTGGGACTAACCAACAAGAAGAAATTATTATAACTGAAAGTGATTTCAGTGTTGACCCTATAACTTTAAAAGAATTAAATGAAACAGTAAGGAGTTTTAAAAATAAGAAATCTGCTGGTATAGATAAGATAAAACACGGAAGTTATCAAATGTGGATCTCAAGCACTTTTAAATAGGCTAATGAATTTCATAAACATTTGCTGGCAATATGGACACGTACCGGAAGAATGGATCGAAGGTGCTGTAACAGCAATATTTAAAAAAGGTGGTCGACATAATCCAAATAATTACAGAGGAATAAGTTTATTGGCAACATGCAGTAACATATATGCCAAACTATTAGCTAGACGCATTGAGAAAATATATTAAAACCTGATTGGGAATGAATAACATGGATTTAGAAAAGGGCGGTCAACAGTAGACTATTTTTTAATTCCAGCAATTAATAGAAAAAAGGTGAGTTTAATTTAGAAACACACATGCTCTTCATCGATTAAGAAAAAGCATTTGATAAAGTGGTACGATGTAAATTGTGGCAAAAATAGTAAAAGAAAAAGCGTACCCAGTACATCTAATAAAGGCAATTAAAAGCTTATACAAGAATACGAATAGATAACGGAAAGGGTATTGGAGAAATGTTTATGGATATTAATAATGGTTTTAGACAAAGTTGCCTACTCTCACCATTACTTTTTTATATATATTTGGACGATGCCATAAGAAAATGGCAAAAAGTTTTAGATGAAAATGTTATGATAGACAAAATGAAAATGAACTTTATATTATTTGGAGATGACCAAATTATGATACTCTCTTCGGAAAATTGCAAAAGGCAACTCGTGAACTGTGTAAAATAATGAAAATACAACTTAAAAAT
Organism: Tenodera sinensis; assembly: GCA_030765045.1. Taxonomy (NCBI): domain Eukaryota; kingdom Metazoa; phylum Arthropoda; class Insecta; order Mantodea; family Mantidae; genus Tenodera; species Tenodera sinensis. Next base: position 249,262,235 of record CM060964.1, on the reverse strand, counting down.
ATCAAGTCAGAAAACAAAATCTATGGCTTTTCTTGAGCCTTATCACGAGAACAAAAATTGTAATTGGGACAGAAATAAATGAACAAGTGAGCTGTTTTAAATATTTAGGAAGTATGATTACATACAGGCGTAACATGGAAATAGAAAAGAAATTGGAAAAATTTTGACATCTGTGGTACAATAAATAGGTGTTCTAGAAATAAAACGACTAAGGAAACAAAATTAAAATGTCATAAAACAATTGGAGTACCAATCGTGATTTATGGATCAGAAACATGACCTTTAACAAAATAGAGGAGAGGAAAATAGAAACAGCCGAAATGCGGTTTCTCAGAGTTGTAGGAGTAAGCTTAAGAGACCAAAAGAGGAGTGAAGATGTCAGGAACGAATTAAACTTGTTAGATAAAATGACAAGATAAAGGCAAATAAACACGATTGGTTTTAACATGTAACAGGAATAAACGACGATAGATTTCCTAAAAAGTTGTTAACTTATATTCCTTTAGGACATTGGAAGACTAAACAACGCTGGCGAGGTCTGCTAGAAATTTCCCCTGGGGAACGGAACGGGTCAACAGGCCTAAGCCATGAAGTTGAACATGAGATATGTGTATAATTAGTATGTGCAAAACATAGTGTAGGGAAGAGTTTCTCATAATACCCATCATAAAATAAAATAGAAAATATAGCACAAAAGCAAACTGGTTAAATGGGATGTTAAGTATTTCCTAGCTCTAAATTGGAGATTCTAAATGGCACTCCGGAAGTATATATTGGACCATGGGAAAAACATCTCCTTCCTATCTCTGAGTGGTTTATTGCTGGGGTTCATAAAACACGAGTGAAAATGAGATGCTTAGTCCACTCTTGTACAAATAATGGCAAATTGAACGAAGTTTTCATTTTCATTGCTGTGCTGTTGATAGCTACTCTACAGGTACTCTGGTAGGTACTCTATAAAGTGTTTCTCCATTTTAAACAAGCGCCTAATTAACGGAGGGGAAATTCTCATTTCTACTGCGAAGAAAGAATAAAGAGCATTTGTTTAGGTGCATCTGGCTTCCTGTTTTCAATTTTGCGCTTCGTGAGTTTTAGAACTTTGAAATTTCCACCGACCTTCAAGATTTTCATGTAGTGTTACATTATTTTATATTTGAAACACAGACAATGAGGAAGTTCAGTAACGAGACGATAATTCCTGTTTGAGGGGAGATACAAAATTTGTCCTTCTAAATGCGTCGAACATACTCCAAATTGTCTTCAGCTAGCTGATTATCGTCTAATGGCATGATTATATTCCTTTTAATATCTCCGAGCATCCGCCGGGATATTAAGTGTGCGTAACCTATTGGACATTGAGTATTCTCATAAGTAGTTTGTGATAATTAATGTACCGGCGCTCCTACAATAAATGAATATTAGTAAATTAGGGTAATGTTAATGAAGATGCAAACGGTTTGAAAAAGGACTATGCAGTAACTCCACTTCTTTTGTATTTCTTTGGTTTTATTTACTTTGGAGGAAGACAAATTCTACCTTCCCGTTAAAATGTATACGTTAAAAGTAAGGTGAAGCGTGATAGTACTTCAGAAGAATTGAGTGGTAGTTGCAGTTCTGAACATCCTGTGCGTGCGTGCGTGAGTGCGTGCGTGTGTTCGAATAGCTTAACTCAGAAGTGAAATGTCAGATAAATATCAAACATACATTCAAGTTCAGCAGATTCCATAGATGTGGCCCGAAGAGTTTCAAGAAAATCCCCCAACAGCTCTTTACTGACAATTTGTTCGAAATTTTATTTTCTTAAAAATGGCTCTTAAAGATTTCTGTTAAATTACCATGCATTGAAGATACTTCCATGACAAATGAAGTTTAAGAATTCCCAATGAAGGCCTGTTCATTCGGAAGAAATGTATAATTTTGTATAACCATAAACCATAAGGTAGAAGAATTCACTGCCCATTTCAGAGAGATACTTAGTTACTTGTTTGAATCTTTCCATACTTGTAATTTTTTGAAGTACGGTTGCCATTCATTAATTTCTCGTGATGCCGTGGAGAGAGAATGGCGTTCCTGAGCTATCATATAGGCTGCAGCTGAATATCGATTGTTTTCTCTATCCCCCTTGTACCTATGAAATGTATAACTATTTCTACATTGGGTTTTTCGATTATAGTAAAGTAGATAGAAAAATAAACGTATCCTTTTTATACGACAAACAACGAAATATGTAAATATGTAATGAAAGTTTATCTCGATTAACATGTGGACAGGATAAGCTTCTGTAAGCATAGTTTGCAGAAGAGAGATTTGTTTCTCTGAAACTATAATATATGATGAAAGAAAGGTATTCTACATTTTGTGCCTTTTTAACTTGATATCTTGCATGTGCATGGAAATTTACAATATCTCCTCTATTTTAGTGGTTTTAAGGTGTTACTGCCCTAATTTCGTCCCAAAGCTGGCCGATTTTCGCTCGTGGTTCTTGTTTCTCCGTCTGGAGCATATTGCCGGAGAATTCCAGGAAGCAGAAAGTGGAGTAGTGGTTTTTTACGAGCCAGTCTAGCTTCATCTCATTCAACACGTGTAAAAAAGTGTATAAAACAGAGCATAACGCCTAAGGTAGTCATAATTCCTACTCCAGCTAGATATATGAACCGGAAGAATTATTCCGGGGGTTGCTTCGCCCGGCCATAATAATGCTGTTAGCTCGGCAATTCGGCCGCTTCAGCCAGATTAATGCGATTTTCGTTTCCTAAATCAAGCCGCACTGCGATACTGCCGAGTGAATTCGGCGAGACGTGGAGCGCCTTCTCTTGAACGTGTTGCACACAACTTGCTGCGTTCTTTACTTGCCACAAACTCGTATCGACTTCCCAAATCAGGCTCCTGTGTCAAGCTAATACTTTGAAAACTATCATGTAAAACATTCACATAACTTTTGTTACCCACTACCTACTCACATGATTTATTTACTAATGATTAGGGAGCGAACCTTCATAGAGGAAACAAAAAGTTGCGGGGTTTGGAGTGGGAGTGGTAAGCTTGTCACATGATCACAACACAGAGGAGGGAAGGCACAGTTGACGTAGGAACGTTGTAGAAACAGTTGTTGCATAACTTACATTCAACGTTGTCACCATTTGCAGTAAAATATTCACTCCCAAATTCTTGTAAAAGTTCAGCAATCCGTGAATATTTCGAATTCCGTGCTGGAGACATTTTACTGTGTGGAACTAATGAACACATTCGAGAGAGACTATGCGCTGTAGGCAGTGTGTTTTGTGCTGGCACTGAGCCCGCACAATAACGTCACGCTCTGCCCATGTGGAGGTAACTTGGGATCACCTCATTTCGCGAAAGCTGTATAAAGGTTCGAGCCCTACTAATGATACAAAAGGTCTCCTTGGCGCGGTGGTAGCGCTGCTGCTTACCAAGCTCAGTTCCCGATACCGGCGTGGGGATTTTCTCCCGCTGTGAGACCTGGTTCGGGGTGCACTCAGCCTTATTAGGTCCCTGAGGGACCAACTGAGGAGCTACTTGATTGAAAAGTAGCGACTTCTAGTCGAGAAGACCGCATAACCGGCCGGGAGGGACCACATCCCACCCTCTAGTACTCCACGCCACTCATGACGCTTTTGGTGGGTAGAAGAGGGGAATGCAGCGGTCGGGCGGTAGGCCTCAGCCCGGAAAGGGCTGTTGCGCCTCGGGATTATTATTATTGTTGTTATTGTCATTGTCATTGTTATTGTTGTCATTACTATTATTACTATTCTTGTTATTACTGTTATTACTATTCTTGTTATTGTTGTAGTTAGTGGCGGCGGTAAGAGCACGGACCCGTGTGCGATCACGTGCGATACAGGTTGGTTGAACACGAGTGAATGACTTAGCGTTACCGCGCAGCCGTCCTATATCCTTACACCTGCATGAGCAGACTCCTTTCATAAAAGTAAATACCCAGGGTCACCTAATTCTCAGGCGTACTTGCATAGGCGGTATGAGAATTAAATTAGTCTGATGCATCCCTTGCTGTTCAGAGGACCTGGCAGCCATGTCACCTCGTAGCTCACCTCGCAGATGTGAAAAAGCAATATTTCAGCAATCCTTCTACATTAACAGGCAAACCGTGCAAATTTAACTTTAGGGCGCCTGTATAAAATACGTTCTTACGGTGTTTTATTAAGTTGTGGACTAGGACTAAAATGATTCCGGTGTTGGGTGCTAGACTTTGAGTTTAATCAGACCAAATTCGTGTGTTCGCTATAGCAGAAGTGACTAAGGCTGTTCGCTTAAATCGAGAATGGTGGGCTAACATTAGTTCGAATACCATTTAACATTCTTTATTTCCCCCCCCCCTTTTTTTTATACTTCTTAACGGGAATATCATTATTTTATAACCCGTGCGAAATATAAAATTATAGAAACTAATGAAATCTATTTCTGATAAAGCTCCTCTTTTAGGTATTTTATTCCGCACAACGTTGTAACTGTTCCCGCCGTCTTATGAGTGCTGCAGCACGATTACAATTTTAAAACTGAATACTTTATAAGATATTAATTGCAATTGCTGAAAATAAATGTTGCTACACACTAGGGAAATAAAGGAATCGACGAGGTAAAATTTCTGCTCACACACATTTATTATTACAACGTCCGTTTACAGAAATTTGTTTCCTGGGTTACCAAACACAAGTAGCTACAATGGTGTTATATGTCCGCTGTAGAGGGCAGCACAATCTACAGTTTTAACACAACACCAAGAGATGGCGCAAGAGTCTATGTTCCCCGACAATAAAGCATGGAGCACTCCTCCCTCTACTGTCAATCATTCCTCCCGAAATTCATATTTCCCTTTAAATTTTCAGATTCAAAGGCGTCTCTACAAATGTAGGCATTACTATGTGAAAATATATAAGCGCTTAATAGTATAAACTACGGTTTTAATGGTCATAAAATGCATTGCTAAAAAATCCGGATGCCAGTGAATAATGCAGGGTTGCCATGTCGTTTATTTCCAAGCACTACACAATGTTGCCATGTCCCCATTAAGTCAATTTCTAGCGGTGTGCCTTCGTCCGATTTTCCGTTCCTCATAAAATGCTGCAGACAATTGAACAAATACGTTAATTTCGTAATTCGGGAAATAAACATGGGAAAGGCGAGGATCGAAACCCCTACAGCCAGAAGTTTTGAATTCCACGGTTAGTGAGGCAGCGCTCTGGGCTATTCTTCACTTGGGAATTCGCGCTGTATCATATTAAGCTTGCTGCCACTAACATGACAGCTAATTTCGCTGCAAGGCTGAGAGTTTGTTAGCACCTTTAGAAATGACTCAAAAATGTGTTTGTTTTGTTTTATAGATATTCGTTTACATTTATTTAGAGGAATAAGAAAAGAGAACATTCCTATAAGAAGCACGAGTATAGATAGCATTGTTCAGCGTGGAGTTTAATCTCGTTTACTTTTATTAATCACAGACAAATGATAATGAAATAGCTAATATCAATAATTTATATTCATTACCTACGCAGAATATACGCCTATCTTCAAGAATGTCTTCAAAACATTACCTATCTTCGAGAAGGCTTTTAAAAATGATCATTTTTTTAAACATTTAATATTTCTAGCACTTACAGGTGCTTTTATGTAAGATTCTCGTTTGTTTTTTGTTCTTCTGTGCGAATAAAGTGATTATCGCTGCACAAAGTTTTGTTTTTTTAAAATCCTATAAACAAGGAGGACCACTAATCCCTTTGCTTTAATTTGCGCACAGAAAATGTTTTTCACATCTTCATTTGAGGGTTTTAAATCACCAGGCTCTGAAATATTATTTTCATTAAACTTCCCTAATGTTAGAAAACCTCTTAACAGAGGTGCTCTATTATTTTTCACACAAATCAAAGTTTAGGCCAGCCTAAATATTAACAGCTACAGAAATGACTAACTCATTGGTTTATAATGGTCATGGTTCATCACTCATTTACAATACGTGTTCGAAACTATTATATTCTCTTTATTCTTTTGCCTTAACTCTCCCGTTAGATACAATAGCGATAATTTTCGGTTTTGATAATTACTTATATCAAATAACTCGTATCTAAAGATGAATGACTCACTATCCATGTTAGAATTAAATAAATAAATTGAGACCTGATTCAAACCCTGAAAGCAAGAAAGTTGCTGATTCCTTGCAAACAAGATTCGATTTTAATCCCCAGTTTAGAAAGCAGACATTACTGCTACGCAAGATGGAGGGTTTGACTACTGTTAATTTTAGTGAACTATAACATCTATCATATAATATAACAGCTTAAGTTCAGAATATTAGTGCTCCCTGTAAACCGTCACGTATTCAGTATTGAATCCCGCGTCATGTATGAGCGTGAGTCTGTTGGATATTATTTTCTATTAATGATACTTATATCAACGGGAACGTGCAAATACTATTATATCGTTTCATGCTTATTTGTCTGTCGCTAATGAAAAAAGCTCCACACCCAACACTGCGATACTCGTGTTTGTTATAGAAATCCACTTACAAAAACTTCTACGAGTCCTGTGTTACCAACAAGTAATTTAATTGTACTTAGAACTCGCCTTTGTAAAGCTTCAAGGCTCTAATTTTGTTACAAAGTTATTTTGTCGCCCTTAGGTGAGCAAAATATGTTTGTTTACGCAATAGAATTCGCTCAGCTGGTCTTTCAGCTCCTCTCCCATTTTTCCTAGACTCGTTCCTGCGTAGTACGTGCGGGTGTTGAAGTTATAAGTGGAAATAATTCGAAGAAAGGTCTTCTACTCTTGTGGGCGCGCATGCAGTGGTTCCGAAAATTATTTAGGGTAGATGTAGGTTGCTCCGCGAAGCATTTTAATTACCATAGTGATACAAGGCTTGTATTTAACTGGACAACTATTGAAAAGGAAAGACGTTTTTCTGCAGGAAATATATTACAATGAAAAAGAAATTACAGAATTTAAACTGAAATGTTTGTTCATTAGACCTGGAATTATGGTAAATTCTGATATTCTGGTAAGTTCGTGGCAGTGCACATGTACATAAATAAGCATAAAAATAACGAAACTCTACTTCTTAAATATTAATGTTGTTACTTGATCACTTACTAATGACGCATCAGAGGCTGGGTGTGTCTGAACAGTTTATCAACAGAATAAGTGGAAACCACAAAGCTTGTACACAACACAACCTGCTACCGGAGCTATAACGAGTCGTAAAGCAAATTCCACCCACAACAGGAAAGCCAGAGCATAGCGGAATTGGCTTCCGTGATAGAAGTGGCAACTATCGCGGTCTAATTTGATAGCACAGAGATACTTGAATTTACCCTATCTCCACTCCAGTAGCCAAATTAAGAAAAACAAAATTCTAAATGTAATATTGAGAAAGAATACACTATATATGTAAGTGTTTGTCTCCCCTGGAATTTTTCAAAATATTTCATTTATAAGTTCATAATTTTCTAATTGTACTGATTGCATACAAATTTTCTCCCTTAGGTAATGTTAACAGCGTAAACGTATCTGTAGTATAAACTGCAAAAGTTGAATCAAACTATGGGACAATATAAGGAATTTGGTAGAAAATCAAACCATATCAAAGTAATGACTGCTCAATGAAATTGAAAACTGGATCCTAACCGAAAACGACGAAGAATTGAAACACAAGAGATAAAATTCCTAGATAAGTGAAAGGTTACATTGAGAAATGAGTGTATAAGAAGGGAATTGAGAGTAGAAAGTGTAAGTCCAAGTGATAAAAACAAGAAATGGGAACGGCTATTAGAGATTACAAATACCCCGTGAGAAAATTCCATCACTTATTTAAGATTTTGAAGTAAGAGGATGGAGAAATGGAGCTCGACTTAAACGATGAAATTATTAATTTGAGGAGTCGCAAGGAGGCACGAGTACGATGAAGAAAGTTGAAATGTTCGGGACCGATGAAATGTAATGCTGTGCTTTCAGGTTGGCCGCCCGTTGATTGATGTGCGTGTACACAGAAAAAAAAGGTTACGTTGACGATACTGTTATGAATGTAAAGAACGAAGCATTAGTTTTCTTTACGTGGTAGATAATGTTATTTTTTAGTGTAAACCGTTGTTGTCAAGGCTTGTGATAGATTGTACATTCATTGTGTTTAGGTGACTGCCCCCTTGTCGTGAAGCAATGTCAAGTCCATTGTTGACATAAATCACTGCTGCCCTTCAAATTAAGTGATTGTAACTTAACAGGTGATTGGTATAATTCGGTTAAAAATCCATTTACAATGTACGTACAAGGTTATGAGATAAATTGAGTAATTCCGAAGGTTAACAGTGGCAACGTGAGCATTTACCTTAAGGAGACAAGGTAGTCTGAGTATAGGTGCATACAGAAATTACACCTTAGTGCTCTTGAAGTTCCCAACGGTTTTTCCTCAACTTTTTATCAATTATTCTATAAGTCATGAAAATTATTTTAGTCAGCAGAAATATAATATTTACATTTAAAATGCGTGAATTCGTGTTCCTTTTTCTCTGAAACTACTTGCAATACATAATCACACTTTGGTATGCTTGTTCTTAGTACAATCAACTGTCTTAAGAACCTAAATTATTCAGTTATCAGCTTACTAGAAATTAGTATATATTTGCAAAGTCAAAGAAGTAAAAATGTGGAAAGTTTGCAATGTTGTTGCTCCCTTAATATCACCAGTGTATATATTATAAATGATTTATTGTGGTTCAGAAAGTACAACTGTCTTGAATAGCACATGTACTGAACATTTCGGCTCTCTAGCTCTCATACTTTTTGAGAAGAAAAAGATGCATCAATTCACATGTTTTAAGGGTAAATTTTACTTTTGTGTTGGATGATATTATTGATATAGACTCAGCCACGTAAGCTATCATCGCAAATAACCACTTGAAGTAATTGTCCTTATTGTAATTTCTGTGTGTTCAGAATACCTGGTCCACTTAACTAGGTGTTTAACTCCTATTACAATAACGTGCCATATTTGACATAACTAAGGTAGGTGGAGAAAATATTGTTTGTTCTACCCAAAAATTTGATATAGATATTTCATAAAAATACATCTGAACATAAAACTAATGAATGAGGAGTACACTATGTTAAAAAGGATGCGCGCGCGAATGAGGAGACACCTTGAAAATACATGCATTGATAGTTATTTGTTTATGCCAACAACCTTACTGCTGGTGTTCTTAAACACACAAACCGTGTGTGGGCAATGTATAAGAGGTGGAATCAGGACTGAAAAATTCAATTCCATAGCCGGGATTTGAACCACGTATCTCCCGGCTATGGCATTGAGTTTTTGACCCCTTAATCCACCTCTTATACATACGGCTAGTTAGAGCTTATTGTCGTGAATATTTATTATTCATATTACATTGATTATCTTTGTTTATTAATTTTGAAAAGAGATTTTGTATTAATTTGGTTTTAAGTTTACTTAAGTAGTTTAATATAAAATTATTTGTGGTATCCTTGTATTAATCATTTAATTATTATGAAGTTGGTATTTACCAGGTTTTTTTTTTTCCCCATTTTGGGGATAATCGTGATGTTCTCTCCCCCCTCCCTCCCTCTCTTTCTCTCTCTCTGACAAACATAGACACACACACACAAGCTAGCGCGCAGGCCTTTTTCAAAAATTATATTTGGGTTCAAGCCACCATAGTTTTTATTGAAATTTTGGATATAACAAATAGTTCCTGTTTACCTTGGTAGCCCGCCTCGGTAGCGTGATGGTTAGCGTGTCTGCCTCACGTTCAAGAGGTCGCGAGTTCCAATCTCGCTTAGGGTAAGTTATCCGGGTAAGGTTTTTTCCGAGGTTTTCCCTACCCTGAGAAGACTTAACTTAACGTAAAGCTCCATGGACCTCGGGCTCATTTAAGCATCATTTCATTCATTCGTCCGATATGACACAATGTTGGAGGACGTTAATTTAAAAAAAAAATTACCTTGGTTACCTACGCAGTAGAAAAAGTAAATAGATCTAATATGAATCGCTAATTAACATTCTTCCATTAGTTTGTTTCTCAAGTTTTCATCTCTTAATAGACAGGAGTGTCTAGTAGTGAGGGTGAAACAATTCACCAACCTTTTATTCCTGGAAGTTTCCTTCACATTCAGAAATGAAGCAGTACGGTGAATTATGTTTAAAACACTTCCATCTCGCACTGACGCTCGATACCGTACTTCTCCTTAAATTTCTTTACCGCGACTTTCCCCTCCTGGTGCGTTGTTTTTTGAGAATCACTGCAATGCTTTTTAATAGTTCCCATCATTAAAACATGAAGGCGAGTGGATGTAAAACGACTCTGCATGCAGCGTGACACAAAAGAGACATTAGGAAAGAAGTACGCAGTCGACAAATGACGTCACGCACAATAATGCAAGAGTTCAGGTACGACATTTCCTTTGGGATGACAGCTGAGGACAAACGGGGTCAAAGAAAATAAAATGCTGTCTTAAAAAACATTAAAAAAAGACTCGCTGTGAACGCACGACGTCTGATTTCAGGAAACTTTGTTTTGTAGTGTTTGAGTGACAAGCATTTCTTAGCGATTTTCTTAGCGCCCGTTGAACGAACGATTCGAAGCTCCCGCTTCTATCGCGCAATTAACGAACGCTTTGACATACACGGAATTGTATTGTATTTACATGAATGCGCACGTTTGTAGTGGTCAGCGGTGAAGGGGGGAGGGGACGTCGCCTGTGTACAATTGCAATTTGGGAAAACTTACAAATGAAATAGAGCCATAATATGTTGATAGACACACGATTGTCAAGAGTTGTCATTTCAACCAAGTAAACTCTTTGGGTTCTAAGGTCTAAATCTCCACTCTCTGTGTGACGTGCTTGTGTGAATATATTTTTACAAAGGGGATTTTACCAAATTTTTCGCAAGTGTTAACATATTTTCGATTTAAAATTCTAGAAACAGTTTGACAGTGCAAACGTGTTCATAATGCAAAATCAAGTTTTATTGGAACACTATCACACTAATCTACAACTTCATCCTCAGGCATGAATGTCACGGTGAATTGACAGCAAGGCAAATCTTATGTACTGTGACGCCGGCCGCGGTGCACAAGAAAGGACGGTCAGGGCCAAGCTACTTCACACAGTATACTTGGCACGACGCGTATCAAAGGCACTCACGCTCAAACTTCCCCCCACCACTCTCGCAAGCAAACAATCAGAGCGGCCGAACCAAAAGGGGTTTTATTCCAGATGATTTGAGAAGTTTCCGGCGGCCGGCTTGTTTGAAAAAGTTCTAGCTAGTCATTGCTGATATAACAGTTTGCGTAGCGCCTGAGAGTAAGCAGTTTTGATTCGGTCAGTGAGTTGGTGACTGCGAGACAGTTGTGAAAGATACGTCACGTCGAAGTGAAGGTTTAATGAGTGTTGAGCGATTGTACGCCGGAGTTTGTGCTTGAGACAGAAACAGAGAAACTGAACAGAGAGTGACTGTATACTATAGACTGTTTACGTCAGAAGAGAACTGTGTTTTGTGCAAAAGTTCAGAAGAAAAATAGTGAGAAAAAAGAAATTGGACTGGACTTTGTCGTTTTGATATCGTTTAATACGTTTTAAACACTGAAAGATACAATCACTTAGATATAATTAGTGAATCATTCTAAATTGTAACTTGTTCTTTTTCCGTGTCAAACTTGGCCTATGGGAGAGACACGGGTATATTTTCGATCTACTTTTGCTAACAAAATTCTAGCTCAATCTGTAGCATCAATGTTAGTGGTCCCTTGTCAGTGGGGAAACAGTCCTTTCTGCTAAAGCTGTGGAAATTAGCAAATTGATAACTTCTTAAACCTTTAAAAACTCCCTTTTAAAAACGGGTGGCTGCACGGAAGCCTAGTATTTTGACACAGATTTGCTTTCGAAAAAAGACCGGTCATTTGTAACATGGAGTATCCAGAATATAAGAATAGTGTTGAATGTTGAAGAGTTATAAATATGCCGTTAGTCATTTTACCTCTTAGGTATTGTCTCTGCGATCGTTACATTTATACCAACGGCGCAGAACTCATACCAAGTACTATAGGCCTCTGACCTGAAGAAGTTTAGGGGGCGTTTCCCTCTCTGGAGGGGAAAGGTAATACATGGCAACTCACGGTGATGTCATAAATAGATTACATCTACATTACTACTGTGCTCCTCTCAGGAGGATGTGGCTGTAAGGAATGTGTTTGTTTTCTGAGAAACATTGCGGCTAGAGTTCAAGCATATCAACAAGACGTAGGCCTGCTTATAAAACATAAGCTCTTGTGCTAGCAATGCTGAGGTACAATGTTCGGATTACGAATTGTACAACGTTAGTATCCCCATTGCTAGCACAAAACCGTATGCTTTTTTTAAGAAGCCCAACTATGCTAACTCTAACCGTAATGTTTCTCGGAAAACCCTGGAGCTGTTAATGTCGGACACGTTCATTGTAGGCACAATCTCGAGAGGAGCAAAGACATGTTAACTCTCAGCTTCCATGGTGATACTAATGCGCCTAGTGCTCGCATTTGTACGGTCGAGTGCTTTCGCTAACGCACGATTAGCGCTGCGTCAATTGCTTCATGTTTACGAGGACTTAATTGGGAATATTTCGACAGCCAAGTGAACACTGTTATCATCTTGAATGAGACTTGACATGCAACGGCCTATTACTTTCTTCTTAGGGTCCATATCCCAGCTCAGAGTGACCTGTTTTACACCAGGAATTGCTAATTAAGTAAATCCAGAAGATAATGAAAGATAAACATAGCATTGCTTTATGTTACAAAGGTAGTCAAATTATTAGACTATGGCCAGTAAATTACTACTCTTCCATTAATTGGTACCTTTTAAAACGAAAGCTATTCATTGTTCCCGTATGTCACGTGTCTAAAGATTTAATTTTTACCATTTTGTATAAATGAATGCTGTAGCAAAAATAAGGGCTTTGTGTTGAAATGTACATAATTTAAGGATGATTTTTTTTTTTTTTTTTTTTTTTTTTTTTTTTTTTTTTTTTCCTTGATTCGTTCATCAGAACTTTAATGGCCGGACTATTGCTACACAAATGTAACAAAGCGAAGAAACTCTTAAAAATCCACACCTTTGCTAACACTGCCGTCAAAGAAGCGGTAAATATGTAGCAAACATGCACTGCAGCCTAATAATTTTGCAAAACGTTAATCCAAAATGTATCAAACAATAAAAAGGTGTTGCTGGGGCTTAAGCCTTAAGAGCTAATACCTTGTATTTAATACCGTTTTAATTGTAATGTTTATGTTGCATGAAAATGCACTAAAAATCAGGTGAAGGAGAATGTTAGGTTTAATAAATTGATCGCGTCTGTACTTGAGGTTAGAACTTAATTCACGGACTACTTCTCTACACTTTTATGCGACGAAAACAAAGTAAGTTTCGGATGTTTGAAGTGAAAGCTAAGTCCCCAGCTGTTGTTTCTCACAAGAATCGCCGCCTTCTAAAGATTTTACAGAGATGCGTAGCAGTTTTACGATCAGTACGGCTGAAACATCATAGGGGAGGCCATGAAACAGCCAATACCAGGTGAAATGGGCCTTTTCGATGCAGCGAAGCCTTCCAGCTATAAAAAAGAAGCAGCGGCGAGCACATCCTGCAGAGCCAATTGGGGTAGAAGACATTCTGGGTCTTAAAAGTGCTGAGTGACTCGGCGATTTGTTTCAGTAGATGCGCTGTTTTGGTACCTGGCTCAAAATAGGCGTTAAACGATAATGGGGCATCTTCCTCGCTATGACGTTTTGCTTTCTTACACTGAAAATAAATTGCCATTTTCATTTCTATGCAGAATCGAATTGAAGGAGCTATAGGAATACCTGATGCGACTCAGTATTTTTTATTTCATCTGCCTCTTGCTTGGAGTATGCAAAGGAAGTATTGCACTCAGCTCAAAATTTAGATGCTAGGACTTCGGAGGAAATAAGATTCATGGGTTCCCTATAGTACTTTGGAAAACTGTGCATGCGCTACATAAACACGTCAGTTGCATAGATACCATATCTAGTGTTAAGTTAAGCTTTTCCAAGAAAATCCCATCACCCAAACTACGTTTGAAATGGAATTTTAATGCTTTATTATTACAAATTGGCCGTAACAGTTCTAATCAATACCACCTGTTTAAGATATTTGCATGACTAATAAAATGCTCATATTTAATGTTCTGCTAATCAATACTAACATTATAAGGAGAGCCTATTTTTAGGGTAACCCCAAAAACCAACCAACTAATTTTGAAAGATCTTTCACCATTGAAACGGCTTGCTCTTTAGTAAGGCCTATAAAATATATTTAGATTCATAAGCTATCAACAGATAAAATGAATTACAAACTTGAGTGCTATGAGTAGAAAATAGTTGCTGTTTCTCCGGAGTGAATGCGTGTTGCGATGGTGCTTGTTAGAATTTAGGGCGCCTATATATTTATTTTAGTGTTAAACCAATAGTCCTCTTCTTCTCGTCCTTGAGTCCTCTTGTTCTTACCTCGGCAATTTTTGAGACTGCTTAAGTAGCTCGTGGGGAAAAATGAGTGGTTATCGGAGAGTGGATTGAAAGAAATATTAATAAATGAAGCTAAGGGGAAACAATTTCACTTTCATTACTATGTTAAACGGCTAAAACTTGAATACCCTGTACATTGTAAATACAGACCAACTTTAAATAAATGTGGCAATGTATCCTGAGCCTCACTTCACCAAGAACCTATATAGCCGAATAAACATAAGATGATATGGCCTAAATGAATCTTGGATAGAGTTTAGCCTAACGTCGAAAAAGAATCGAAATCAATTTTCCAGTTCAAATTTTGCCTAATGCCGAAATTGATCTTGTAGCGTACAATTTTTCTTTCCTGTTCGTACCTTGTCTTGTAGCATTGAAACTTTCACACTATCACTTGAAAGTATTTTTACGTCGTGTTCTCTGTAGGGTTGTAGCCAGACTGCCCACTGCCCTGCTAAAACTATTTCGAACCTCCCTACTCTAGCCTCTAGCTTGCAAAAATATTAAATTTGTATTGTTGCTTAAAATGTGGTACCTTTTAAATGTAGATGTTTCGGAATTTATCATCGGATAGGCGCGCGAAACTGCTGGCCCCCTTGTCATATACCTGTCGATCTAACAGACGCTCTGCCAATGATTTACGGTGTTTTATGACTTGCAGAAGAATGGGTCTACAAAGAAGGTTCTATATAGTTTTATTACTCCCGGCGTCAGTCTGTCGCTGCCTGGTCTGCCGTTCGTGCATTCCGGTGAAATGAGGAATTCTTGTACTGTATGAAATTTATTGGTTAAATACATAGTTAAATTGTAAATATCTTATTACACACTGGATACCGTCTCAGTGTAAAAGCAAAGCCGATTAAATTTTATTCCAAGTAATATACGTGCATAGACGGCCTGGTATAGCACTCCAGTGAACACAAGACACAAGAGTTCACAAAGCGACAATGGATCATGTTTGTAACGAATCCGTTATATTTAATTGTTCATCTGAATGCCTGTCTAATAAAATGCTGTCAAACTACCAGTAGACTGATCAATTCCTCTGCCATGTGGTGCCATCTTAAATATCTGTTTCTGTAGTGTGGATTTCTTGCTGTGAGCACGTGTTCAGGTGGTGTTATGTTCAGCTGTGTGAGAATGATAATTCTTTTGTAGTTAAATTCAGAAGTGAATGGAGTGATGTCATTTAATCTATTGTGTAAATTGATGAACTGTGCAAAATGGAAGAGATACTAAAAATGAGCACAATTGTGAGGAATATAGGGCTGGCTTATTCTGAAAAAAGAGTAAATGAGCATTAAGTACACTCAACTTTCACGTAAATTTCTCGTAATTCGTTTTCAACCTAGTACACTTTTCTCAAAATCGATTAAAGATACTGTCATTTGTGGTTACCTAATTTAATTAGTAGAACAGCTTTTTTATATTGAGTTTAATGTGGATAAAATATGTAAAAATGTTGTCTGTGTCATTAGTAAAGCCACAATTTTAGTAGCGCATCGTGTGTAGGAGTGTCGGTTATGCCGTGAGTGTGTTCGCCCAGACCGAGAGGCAAGCCATCAACACTGAACCAAACAGCCCCATGCACACGGCAAGGTGACTAAGAATTGTCGCTCTAGTCATTAGATGCAACATTTTCCGTCCCTCTTCATTTCTATGGTATCTAAATTTAATTATGTTCCAGATTTCAAATTAAGTATCAAAGGAAAAAAATGAGGTGATTGTGCATTGAAAAAATAGGGTAAAAAAGTGCACCAGAAGTAGTTATGAAGTAGAAACTCTGTCAGGAAATATGGTCTCATTTATACCACTTTTGCACAAAAACTTACGAATTTAACTTAAATGTCAAATGTGAAAACACTCACTCTCTGAAATCTGCAAATCTGATTTTAAGCAAGCAAATTCTAGCAGCCAAAACTGAAATTGAATTGTTTACATGACTTGAGTTTGGTTTCCTGGCCTGCTCAGAAGGTATCCAAGTGGTGGTTTTAGCATTTGTAAGTACAGAACTCCCAGCAGATAGAAGACATTAACACGCCTAATACGCATTGAACAGACGTTTAAAACCCTTAGACTGGAGAAGAATCAATCTTGTAAACACGTGGAAAGATTCAAACCGAGACTCTAAGATTGTCAGCCAGTCACTGGTGATACGAGAATTAATGTCTCCATTAAAAGCTCTTGTGGGACACTATTTTAACCCTTGACCACTAAAGGACTTACTGCCCGTCGTCTTATTTCTCTACTATGCCAGCCAGACGCTGGGATTCAAAAGGTGATAAAAGCCGGCAGTTTCAATTGATGTCCGAGAGTGGCGCTCTGTGCCATTAAGAGCCACCGAATGTCGCTCCGTGATAGACCATTGATCCTTATCGGAAAACTACAGAATCTCTTTCCTGATATATCAGCTTTTCAAACAGGCAACACCCATGTTCGTCAAAGTGCTTTATACATTTTATATTCTCTACCACTTACCTAGGGTAGAGGCGGTGCCTATTGCATTCCATCCAAAATCTGATATTGAGGTCTTGCGGACTGCGAGTTTTGATGTCCCCATTCTCCTTTACCCAGGGGTGATATGCATAGCAAGACTTAAACACGACAGGCCTGGAAGAATGGAATTTGATACCGAAGTCAATTTACAGTTTCTGTCCGTTTCACTAATTTAAAAGCTTGCTTCTTTAACCAGACTAATACAAAAGCACAATTCCTACAGCGCCAAAGATGCTTCCTTCCTAGACAGAAACAAACATGTCTGCAACGTTTGGTAAACTCTGTATTTCGGTGTTGTATTTTAAATGAACCCTCTCCATGAGTAAATGTGGACCTAGCAAGTTACAGAAAACTTTGTCCTTCCCTAGTTTTCTTTGTTTGGAACCTGTTCCTAAGAGAAGTTTGAGATTTAAATTGATAGTTAGTGATCATTACTCTCCTCTCTTTAGTTAAAATTCGGGCTACAAATACATGTCTAATTTATGATGGTGTGTAACGCCTGATATTGTACACTAGCCGAAATATCCGGCGTTGCCCGTGGTGTGACGATTTACCCCTATAACCTTTAGGTTTAGGTTGCACTTACTCAATAGACCTGTTTCTTTGGAAACATTTAAAATATTATTTGATGCACTTAAAGAGTTAATTAAAACTCTTAGGATACTATAAAGAACAAAACCGTGAACAAAATAAATAACACCGGGGAGACACTGTGCAGCAATACTGAACAACCACAAATACCACGGGAAGAAAGTTGAGGAAACCGTGTGAATGTAATAAGTTGCATTTCTATTAGAATTATATAGCAAATAACATTGTTTGCAGAAGAGTGAGTAGAGAAAAACATCTGAATGTGCTGTCAAAGAAAAGTGGGTAAAGAAAACCATATGTATTACGTTACATTTGTATTTTAGTCTATAGAAGCTTGTACGAATATGTTGGAGAGCAAAAAGAGAAGCACATGTGAATTGGTTGCGTAAAAGAGAAGTGCATAGAGAAAACCGAGTGAATTTAGTACGTTGCATTTCTATTTCAATCATAGAAAATTGTATAAATGTGAATGTAATAAGTTGTATAGTACGTAAAATGGATAGCATAGAAACGTTCTGCCTGAAAAAAACAGTTTGTGCCATTTTTCATTGTGATCGATCAACTATTGTTGGAGTTTATCAATTTCATATTTACAAACATCCTTGGGTGGGCGTGTGTTATATTGATAAAGAAAAACCGCCGTAAACAAACCCAAATCGAGTGAACACTATTGTCGATGGGCAATCGTTCCAAAGGAAAAGCCGCTGATATGATCTTAGATGTTAAGTGCAGCATATAAATGGGGCATAAGAATGAACAGTTAATTTATATACCTATGTTTGACATTAAACGCGTGCTTTAACATATCTGCATAATGGAGGAAGATTTTATCTATATCTTCATGTTTATCATTTATACAAAAGTCGTTTAGAATGAAGAGATCTTCAGATACTATACCCAGAAAATTAGATGTGCGTTTCATTTGCGATTAAAATATTTAAACATTTGGTAATTTAATCAAAATCTGTGTTATCTGAGAAGATTATGGCTAGTTTTAACATGTCAACAAAGCTTAGGCCTGTTAAAAAGTGTTGTTGTTCTAGCAATGCTGGTATATTAAACTTGGCGATATATTTAATATAGATAGTACATATATTTGATATCTCCGTGAAGTGCCATTTGGCACTGTCTCCCCTTACCTCTCCAGATAGCAGAACACCCCACACGCCCTTTCTCGTTAGTCCTACAGTATGTTGATTGACCTGATTTGATGCGTATTTTGCTGGATGTGATATGTTATGTTGTACACTGCTTTGTTTGGTCTGAGCGAGAACACGGGATTTTCACCTAGGTTCAACATGCCATTTAAGGTTACAAACGAAAATAAAATTGTGACTTTGGAGAAAATTAGAGACTAGTGAACTAACAGCTACATTTTGTCTTCTATTGAATGAAACTGAGGGCAAGTTCCCAACCAGTGCAAAGCAACACAGTTACAAGATTTTGACGTTGAGGCCCCACTTGTGCCTTTGCATGCTGAATGTACATATGTCCAATATTTTGCAATAACAATCATTGCAATATTGACTCCTTCAATACTTCTTATTGTAATGATGTGAAGTCCTTAATTCCGACGTAGCGTTAACCAGATATTCTTTGTTATTGGTTTGAATTTTCAAATACTTTTTCTAGTTTAAATTACCTATTCATTTTTGTCATGGTCATGCAGAGAGGATGGCATTTCAGACATCACAGAGCGACACGCTTTTTTAAAAAATGTGACTCATTTTACCTGTTGTATCCTTATAATTACTATCAAACATCTAATGTATTTATGATTAACAAGAAGTAGATATCTAAGAATAAGCTTCTGTAAGAGCAATCTGTAGAATGAGTTGACAAAGCCACGTGACTTTTGGAATTTTGGAATTGTTATGCATATGGTTGGTTGATTTCAACAAGTCGCGCATGAGTGGAATAGTCGGTGCAAGACCATGAGCGGGCTGTGCTCTATGAGCATCAGTTGCCCAGCCCTGGCTTAAATGAACTTCAGAAATAGCTATATATACATGGAAACAGATTAAAAATTATGATTTTAGAAATTCAAACAATTATCAACTCAAATCATTACAGATTTCCAGAAAATACTACAGCAAGTTAAAGGAGGAAAAGGAAGTGCACTTCTGTGTGAAGCTCTAAAGAAGAAAGAAGCATTAAGAGATTTGTGAAATGCATTGCGGCATTGCACAGTGCATATGTTACTAGTAAGGTTGAGAATCAAGTGCAGACATTTGAAATGTGGATGTTTAAATAGCAGGAGTAATTGTAGACAAAGTATTAAGGGTGCTTTTGAAAGAGTGAAAAAACGAACGAAAAAGAACCACAAAGGAATTAATTTGCTGGGACACAACATACGCAAGTAGATTTAAGAGAAAGCACTACAACGAATGATCAAATGTATTAAAAAAAAGTTGTTGCAGGAATGATTCGTATGTGATGATAGAAAAAACGCGGAGAAAAGGAAAGAATGGACAAAATCTTGAAGTTATAGCCCTGTCCTTGAAGACAAAATATACCAATGACCAAATATCAATGGTGCCAATTTAATTGTGATGTACATCAGTATCTATTACGCCCTTTTCGTAAATTTTTTATTACCATGGATACTAAGCGATAACTGAAATGTGTATATTTATCCCAATGTTAAATTTCATTCGCATGAAATAACAGGGAGAGGCAATTGACGTCATGACGGGATGGTCTACACATTCCATCACGTTCATACCATACCCCCCAACAGGCTCCAGCAGTGGCCGCACAGCAGCACAAGAGAGAAGCCGCTTACAGCGAGATAAAATGACATCAGTAAACAGGAGAAAGCACTAGACCGCAACGAACGAAAGTGAACAAAAAGGGACATGAACAGGGTGCAGTGTCATGCAAATTCTCCCAACGCTGGGTGTCGCTGTATCAGCAGGAATTTCTGGAAAACTGAGTACCAAGTGAGAGTTTAACACAAGTGCTTCTGTTTGTGTACAATTTAAAAACACATTCAGAAGTAGTAATCTGTGTAGATTTAGTAATCAATAACATATTACATAGGTAATCATTGGCTATGTTAGTCACTTCGCTTGTCGCGTTTCTTTTGCGGTTGTGTGGTGGAACTAGACGCATAGCTGTGTTGCTTAGAATGGAAATATTTTGCACTCTGCCAGTTGAAAGTCTAATTACTAGGCTTAGTAGCTGAACCACCAAAAGAATGAAGTTGTGCACGCTTGGTCTAAACATCAGGCGGACAGAACCGTTTCGCCACACTGTGCCGTCACATGCACTACGAACGCTCATAACTTGATTCCTCTTTAGGGCAGTGGTCTACTACGCCTAGGAATGAATGACATGAATGGCCTGTATGGTCACCTCCCTCCTCTGACAGCGAGATGTGACTAAATTGCATATTTTCTGTAATACTTTATTATTGATCGTAGTATTTTAATATCATGTGTAACATAATGGATATGGAGGGTGGAAGGAAGCATTACGCTCCTTCTAATATGTAATTCATACAGGTGTTACAAAAAAAAAAAAAAAAAAAAAAAAAAAAAAAAAATTATACAACCACCTCTATCTGTAGGACCAAAAGGCAAACAGTAATGCATAAAGAGCACCCAGCTAGGACTTCAACGCAGACAAGGTTTCACTCGTACAAATATTGTAAAGAATTAACTTTTCAGTCCGTTATGATAGCCAGGGTGTTAACCACTAGACCATGGCCTTTCAGGGTACATGCACCGATGCACTACACGGTGCAAGCTGCAAAATACAATTACGAAAACCTTGACCTTGGTGCAAACATCCACCCGCTCTCTCTCTCCCCCTCCCCCCCTCTCTCTCCCTCTCCCCCTCTCTCTCTACGCTTGTCTCGCTCACTTTGCCGTCTCCTTCTTCCTCATTCTCAGCGCTGTTTCTTCCTCACTGTGTAACGTCTATGTGCGGTGCGCAGTGTCGAACTGGTTAATTTGATTTTTAACACCAAATCTGGTCTTTAGCTTTAATGATCTAGAAAACACTGGTGCAAACCTCATTTTTGGATAAAGAACGCTTTTCTAGAAGATGTAACAACCTCTTTAATTCTTCCTCTCTAGCCTCCCCTAGGATTTAACCACAGGTTCCTGCGTGTACTCTTGAACGAAAGGATTTTGTTACACACGTTATTACACTCAGATGAGACATTTGACCTCTATCGTCCCGATTTTCAAAAAAATAAGGTGGTTCCCACTCTGATTTAAATGGACTTCCGGCTTCATTTGCTTTCTTTGGATCAGGTTGCTCCAGAATTAGATATTTCTACTGCACGTGTCTATTTCACTGTTAAGCAAGCCGTCTATTACAAGTTTCATCGAGTCCTCGCTTCTTCGTTGTGCAGCTCGCGATGCACGGTGCAAGG
The DNA here is from genome assembly GCA_030765045.1 of Tenodera sinensis. Lineage (NCBI taxonomy): Eukaryota > Metazoa > Arthropoda > Insecta > Mantodea > Mantidae > Tenodera > Tenodera sinensis. The sequence continues at coordinate 249,240,206 of CM060964.1, read as the reverse complement.
AACCTCTGCACCTGGTGCGATTTTAACCTTTGAGAGACCTGCACTAGACTAAGGAAAGACTTAGAAGTGCACATGAGGTACATGTTAACTCCCTGTGACTAGACGTGTGCGGGTAGTTAAATATTTAATCTTTGTTGCCAGCCAACATAATTTATAATTTTCCAAAATAACGGATTAATCTTTCGTCAACCCCTAATATTGCATACTATTTTATCGTACTACTCGTGCCTAGTATTTTATCTGTTTTAACAGGTACAGAGTGGTATACAAATTCATTAACTATAAAGGGATTAAACAAAAATGAGACTGCAGTGCTTCGATGTTGAGATTTGAGTATCTTGAGGAGGGGGGGGGGGGGCGGACTTCAGCCCCCTGAACACCTCCCCTTTGTACTGTTCCTGGAGTATAACCCACTTTATACATTTTCAGTAGTAACGTGCAACAGACAACATCGGTTTTGAATAATCGCTTGAAAAGAACATTGCAGACTTCAGCTACCACTGGAAGTAACGTGAGGTTACCAGCAGATCAAGGTAACTCGGGTACCCTGAGGTACTAGGTTTGGTTTCCACTTGCCCCTTAGTACCCGATCTTACTGCATGTGATTCACAGGTGCTGGATAGTGATACATGAAGTGAAATGACAATTGGGAAAGGAAATTAGTGAATAAAATGTTCCAGACCTAAGTTATGGTGTACCTTCCCGTCATTTGCCATTTACGAGGACTGAGGAAAGCTTGGAAGTAACCTCATTCAAGGAAGACGATTCTGTACTGGCAAGCAATTAGTCTACACAACTGCAGTATAAAAAGGATGAAATGCCCTTTGCTTTCAGTAAGGGTTTCTTTACCTAGATTAAATACCACCGACCGCAGGGTACGTTGATACCTATTTCATGAGAGCTCAAGAAGTTCTTAAAATAATTGCTGTAACACGTATTGAAATTGACAGAAAAAGTGACCACAGAACTAAGGATAATTACAGCGCACAAAAGGCATACAAGGTGCCAAACTTTTCCAATCATGAAGACTATGATGTACTATGACAAAACCGCTCAGAACGCTGGAGCCGCCTTCAGATATGGCCCCCTAAGGTTCCCTGCTCAAAGGTTATCAATCCTAGGAACTCCTGAAACCAGGATAAAATGTTCGTACATAATGGTGCTCCATTTCATATACCTCGCAAAGTGCGTGACCATCTAAACCAGGAATGGGCGAGTGGTGTGTCATCCATGAGGGAGGGCTGTGACGAAACGCTAAATTCTTAGTTTGAAGCACTAGAAATGCCCGTTTATTAAAATGTAGAGTATGCATTAAACGGCAATTGGAATTTAACTGCTCATACTATTTATAATGTTGAAGAAATAAAGATTTCTAGTATTATTTATAAGCTCGCAATTTATCAAGATAATGAACAATACTTGAATATTGCTATGTTTAAAAATCAACTTTTCGTTTTTAAGTTACGCCGCTCTCTCTCCTCCTTCCTCACACTCCATCCGCCTCTCACCAACTCCCTCCGCCTGTCTCAGCCCTCCCCCTCCCTCCCCCTCCCTCCCCTCCATCCCACTCCCCTCCCTCCCACCTCTCCCCTCTCTCCCCTCTCTCCCACCTCTCCCCTCTCTCTACCCCTCCATCCCACCTCTCATGTTTATACCTCTCTTCCCCTCTTTCCCCTCCATTTCCCTCCCTTCCCCACTCTACCCCCTCAATGTCTACCCCCCTCGCTCTCTACCCCCCTCGCTCTCTACCCCCCTCGCTCTCTACCCCCCCTCGCTCTCTACCCCCCTCGCTCTCTACCCCCCTCGCTCTCTACCCCCCTCGCTCTCTACCCCCCCTCGCTCTCTACCCCCCCTCGCTCTCTCTCTCTCTCACGCGTGGACCCTGTTCAAAAAGTTATGTACTCCGAAGACTTAAATATTTATTTCTGATGAAATCTTGGTATCGAGTTGTTGGTGGGATGTAATACTTCATTTATTGCGGCTAAGTGTTAGAGAAGAAAAAAGACGAATGCATATAGGTTTCCCAGGGCATAGTGTTTTAGCTCCATTGTTTTGATTCTATTTAGACAAGTTATTATTAACTTACAATAGCAGAGCGATTATTTATTCTGAGAAGTAAATGCATACTACCTATGGCATTTTCAGGTGCGTTCGCTACTGAGTTGGCATTTGATACATAAGTGAAAGATTATTTATCCACACAAATCAAATTTGTTTGAAGTCCATGCAAACTTAACAGTAGTATCTATGAAAGGTTTCCTAAAAATGTGTATATCTAGGATCTTTATTCAAGATGTTCAGTAAATACTAATGCGCAAAACAACTTGCACTTTAAATGTTAAGCTAGTAGAAGCTTGTGTTTGACATCAATGTATCTTTTTTACAGGTAAGTTGGAGCACAAGATTTTCTCGCCTGCTAATTAATTAAACTGTGAGTATTGACTATAATTATTGCTCTGAAGCACTCGCCGGAATCTTGCCTTCTATTCAAATAACAGACTAAATACTATATTTTAATATACAGTAGTTCTATTTACGTTAGGTGCTAATGGGTGTGGCTAACATTTTACATTTAATACAGTGTTTATTCCTCTAAGGATATGGTTTCTGTATTAAATATTACTGGCATTTTCTTCTTAAACGGCTACAAATTTTGTTTTTTCTTGTTCATTTCTTGTACATATTGTAGTGCCATATTATTACTTCAAAATATTTTAAGTTATTTTCTAATTTTCTAATCTCAACGAGCACTTTAAGGTTCTAAGGTAAAAGAATTTGCATTCTTGCATCTATATCAAACGGTTTCCTATCATGTGCTTTCTCTTTATGTTGCACCCTTCATCTTACTGTTTCTAATACGTATATATCTATATAATACGTGCATTCTGTAGTCCTTATCCTGTTTCACTGCCACATTTAATGACTGTTCTTCTGAATTGTTAAATATGTGAAACTGAATTTTGCTCCAGAAACTTGATTCCTTATTTTCAATAAATGCTATATGTGCTATAATTGCAGGAAACATTTAATAGTTCATGTATGACAACTCTTGTTTACATACGAAACTGGTGCTAGTTAGTATTGACCTTTAGGATCAATAATCGTTCCATTTTATATTCTATAGTTTTTTATTGCTCTGGAAATGAAATTCAAAGTTTTGTTTTCTTTTTCCTCCTAGCTCAAATGAATATTATGTCATTTTCAGATAAAGTTGCATATCTGACTAAACTGTGGTCTCATATAAATGATTTTAACAGCACTTCTAATATGTTGTCAGATTCGAAAATGAATATTTGGTAGATATTTTGATTAAAATGCGTGTAAACCCAGTTTAACTTGATCTACCGTACGCATGCTTTATTAAGCCTTGTTTAAAGCTCCATTTTCAACATTTTCTAATTTTTCTGATTTGAAAGCCTACTATTTTGGTGATAATCTCGAGAAGCAAAAGAGCACTTTCGTGATTCTATGCGTTAATATATGTAATAGGAATCTTATGTGTTACATTCCCATGACTTTCTCTACCCATTCAACTAATCACTATTGTTTGAAAGAATTGTGCTCTCCATGTTAATCGAGTTGCAAAACTATTTGTAGGAAATAGTTCTCTTACACATTTCCTTTGAAATTAGGTTCGCTTTGCAGCACCAGGGGGGAAACAACGAATAGGTAACAACTTTACAGATGAGAAAGGTACTATGCATATTTGAAAACTCAAACCAATAACGAGGAATGTCTCGGACATATTTAACTCCACAGAAAAATGTCTCTCACAAAGTGTATGGTTTAGAGAGTTGCACATTTTTAGATAGCAAGATTTGGTCCATCTGTTACAGTTTACTAGTCACTATGTAAAATACATTTAGAATCAACAGTACTTCAGAAGCTGTTCCAGAAAATTCCATATATACATTTTATTTATGATGAAAATATCTTAAACCATTTGCTAATTTAATGAAAATCGTTAGCCATTTTTGAGAAAATAACCTTTGCTATACTTTCTCTACTACTATACACATGATAAAGAAAAGTGATCCACGAAATGCGTGTAAAATAATTGAATAAACATAATTGAAAAAAGTGGAAGCATCGCGCCGTTTTGAGAACGTTTTAACAACAAAATCAAAAATCTTAAACGACTCCAGAACATGTAAATTGAATGGTGTTCCTGCATATTAAACATCAGTGCAAGATTTGTTTCTAATTGTTCCATTTATACCTTGCCTTTAGCTGCAATGGTCATCTGGGCGGTCTATAATCTTTAAATATATTGTCCGTCAGCAATGGTAGTAACTGTTACTCAGTTGACATTGGTTTTTCTGTGGGTTTTATACGTTAGATCACACACACACGGTCATATTCTCATACACACTTCGGGAAGGATAGAAAATAATCTTTCCTAGAGGGAAATTTCCACCACCAGCCGGGAATCTAAGTCGGTACCCCCTCGCACAGTGGAGAGTTATAAATAGGTCTGATCTTAAAAAAAAAGTTTTTTCGTCTCTCAGTTACACATATGCGCACAGATACTAAGATTTTGTAAAAGGAAAAGGGCAAATGTATTCAAAATCCATAATTTCTGTTGTTTCCTAAAGATATTTTTCATTTAGCTTAATGTTAGCACCCTTAGGGACCTCACTCCTCTACTATTGTATCAGTAACGTCATGGCAGAGAAAACTAATCTTACTGAGGCCTGGTATAGTGGTCACTCATATTTCCTAATGAATATCATATGCTTGTATTATCGTTAACTCTTCTAAAATGTGGAAACAAATATGTATTTTTAACCCTTTCAGACCGGAATTATTTTGCTACTTATGCCGTTCTTCCTCTAATTCGAAACCGGTTTAGATTAGGTGGTCTGGGACACCTGTTTACAGTGAACTTCTTTGTATATTTTAATTCTATAACGTAATTGAGACCTGAAGACGAATAATGCATACTTTACCACCGGACGCCGTTTCTAATGTTTAAATGTTGCGTGGAATATAATGTGAGCTATGCATTCAAATTTTAATCGCTGTTTTCTCACTATTGATATTTTCAGCATTTTTCTTGCTGTAAAATGCTTCTTCCGGAGCAGGTTTTGTACTGCATTAATCCAATTTGGTGCACGTGTTCAGACACATATCAAAAATTGCTCTAGGTTTTAGTATTGTACATTTAAGCATACACATTTTTAATTTTTAAATACAAAAATTACAATTTTAGGCAAAAAATTTAAGTTTCAAACATTTCAGAGCCTAAACTGAAGGAAACAAGGGAAACCTAGGGCAATTTTAAAAAAAGTAGATGTATTTTGAACCTGAGTTAAAATACTGAACCAAAAGTTTGAATTCTTTGTGGCGATGAACTTTTTATCAACGTAACAATGCTAGTTAAATTTGATAACTTATAAACTACTAGAGCAAAGTGTATAAAATTAGGCTGCAACATGTTCGCGTTTGCTGCTACGCTTATGCTATAAATGTAAAAAAAAGCTAGCATTATTAGTTCAGTGTTTAAAATGTTCAATCATATCTATCCTTATACAGCCGTTATAGCTGTATAGGAGTATTGTTGCAGTGTTTTGCCTTTTGACGGTCAGAACGTTACGCTTGGCATAATTGCACTCCTATGACATAATGTTGCAGTGCATTTCGAATATCTACAAGTTTGAGTGACTATCACATTCATACTACGCCATGCAACTTTTGACCCATAAGACTTTAGGAAACGATGTGTTTTAACTAATCGTGGCCCTTTATCCCACATTTTACCACCTCCCTAAATATTAGTTTTTATCACCTCCTTAAGCAGTTGCCTTTTGTTTACCTCCCTAGCGTCAGTTAATTTGTTCGCGATCTTCATTTATTTTCCTCATAAATATTCAAAGTCAGTTATACCAAACAACACAAACATTTCACGCAAGTAGTTCGATCAATTAATTTAGTAAGTTGATTAATATTTATTGCTTCTATTTCTTGTAATCTTTATGTACTTTTAACCATGTTCCACTCACAGAATTATCTATAAGGTAGAAGGAACTCTAGTTAGATTACTGTTGAATAACATTATCGACACAGGACTAAAAATGTAGCGAGTAGAATGTAAAACAACTTCTTTAAAGTGAAGGGTAATTCTAGTAATAATGAATAATTTTGAAGTGTCGATGCGATATCTTGGTATATTACGGTCGGCTACCCAGCCATGAGTTATTCTACGCTGCAGAAAAGGCTCGGAACGTTGTGAAATGAGACATTAATAGATTCCTCCTACGGTTGCATGACGTGTGTTTTGTGTACGTCATCACGATGTCTAGATGTCCACAAAGCTCCACGTGGTGGCAAATGTTTACAACGAAGAGACTTGGCTCACTGTTGCTTTGGCAATGTTTGCTGTTACCTGTACTTGTAATGTCGTTGGTTGACCTCTAATTTTAGCTCTCACTCTCGCAATACTTGCTTGCAGATGTTCCCCCTCCCCTCGTTTTGCTGTATAGTTCTGTAGAGTCTATACTGGTAGCACTTCACCTGACCTATATTATTACCTTACAAAATTGTCATTTCGATTCCAGCTCCGGGAGGAGGGATTATTATTGTTGTGTGTACAAAGTTATAAGACAGTGGACGTGTAAATCTCCCCTCTCGAAACAGGGCCTTTCTAACCACTATAGTTCATCTTCGCATAGTTTTTGCAGAGCATTCTTATATTGGTCATTACTTTCTGTACTATGTGTAATAAGTAAGAGGAAGTATTGTATTCGACCCAAAATTTCGATGTCGAGATTTCACCGGAAATAGGTTTTGAGGTCCCCTGAATCTAAAGAAAGCATCTTTAGAAAAACATCTGTCTGAACAGCATAACTCAAACGAAAAGTCGGTTAGAAACCAAAACTGATACTTAAGTTTAATATCTTTCAAGGATGCGATACAAAGATTTTTAAGAGAATCCCAAAACTACCATTTGCGTGGAAAATTTTCGAAAAATTTTCGTTCTCTCAAAATGGGTCTAATGTTTTTACTTAAAATGCTATATTTTAAGACATTTTTATAGTAAATAACATTTATATTTTGAATTTTCTGGCTATAGTCTATGCAGTCTTGTTTACTTTGGATGAGTTTTGCATAACTGATAAAACCATAAGAGATAGACCAGCTCTTACTGTTGAAAAAATGTAGATTTAGGTCCAAATGCATTTTTGGTGGAGTGAATCATTTCGGAGATATTTCTTGTTATTTGTGAGAGTTTTAAAACTTAAAACTTTCCTTAAATGGCAGGTCGTTATTCACTTCATCTCTTGCCCGTGCAAAGAGAAAGGAAGTTCAAAGTCTTCATATAGCGACCGGCTTTATAAGATTTGATTATCGTTTAAAGCCTACTGTATTCCCATATTCCCCTTGCACCTACAAGTTTGTAAGAATAGTTGTACAAGAGTAGAGAAAGTCATGTTAGTGCAACTCAGATAAGTCAGATGTAAGTGACATGTTTAAAAGTAAATCGGTATACGGTGACCTTGAAAATCATACTTTCCTGACATTGCGATAAATAGCTGAATAGCACCAACACTTAAAGGAAATAACAAAGTATCAAACAATTTAAATAAATAGCAATGGAAAATGCCTGATGCCACGAAAACGTTGCTTGGAATAAAACTGAGCTTAAAAGAAGTCTTAGTTTTTGTGTAGTACGTTTTGATATACAGAATCACAGAAAACTCCTTCCGAATGAAGAGTTCTTCCGGGGCTATTCCCAGTAAATTAAAAATTTAGGTACATGTGATTTTCTTGTAAATATCTTAATACGGCGTTTTAATCCAAATCGTTTTTTCAAAACCAAAAATAAACAATTTTTCATGTAAATGGTAGCTTGATGCAGGGGAATTTTCTTGACGACCTTCGAGCTACATTTTTCCAAGATACTGAATTTAATTACAAGTATGATATTTATCGATTTCTCGTTTGAGTTACAAACACATACAGCCTCAAAGCTTGTATTTCCGGTGAAATCTCCACATGAATTTTTGAATGTAGAGAAATTAAAAAACGATGACAAATTTCAAATTTTATTTAATCTATATTTATTATCCTCGATTTTCTTGTTTTCCGCCATTTCAATGCTATTTGATACATTAACATAGATATTAAGGCCCGCCTCTGTAGCGTGATGGTTAGCGTGTCTGCCTCACGTTCAAGAGGTCGCGAGTTCGAATCTCGCTTAGGGTAAGTTATCCGGGTAAGGTTTTTTTCCGAGGTTTTCCCTACCCTGAGAAGACGAATGTCGGGTAACTTAAAGCTCCATGGACCTCGGGCTCGTTTGAGCATCATTTCACCCATTTCATTTCATTCATTCTTCCGATATGACACAATGTTGGAGGACGTTAATAATAATAATAAAAAAAAAAAAAAAAAAAAAAAAATAATAATAATAATAATAATAATAATAATAATAATAATAATAATAATAATAATAATAATAATAATAATAATAATAATAATAATAATAATAATAATAATAATAATAATAATAATAATAATAATAATAATAATAATAATAATAATAATAATAATAATAATAATAATAATAATAATAATAATAATAATAATAATAATAATAATAATAATAATAATAATAATAATAATAATAATAATAATAATAATAATAATAATAATAATAATAATAATAATAATAATAATAATAATAATAATAATAATAATAATAATAATAATAATAATAATAATAATAATAATAATAATAATAATAATAATAATAATAATAATAATAATAATAATAATAATAATAATAATAATAATAATAATAATAATAATAATAATAATAATAATAATAATAATAATAATAATAATAATAATAATAATAATAATAATAATAATAATAATAATAATAATAATAATAATAATAATAATAATAATAATAATAATAATAATAATAATAATAATAATAATAATAATAATAATAATAATAATAATAATAATAATAATAATAATAATAATAATAATAATAATAATAATAATAATAATAATAATAATAATAATAATAATAATAATAATAATAATAATAATAATAATAATAATAATAATAATAATAATAATAATAATAATAATAATAATAATAATAATAATAATAATAATAATAATAATAATAATAATAATAATAATAATAATAATAATAATAATAATAATAATAATAATAATAATAATAATAATAATAATAATAATAATAATAATAATAATAATAATAATAATAATAATAATAATAATAATAATAATAATAATAATAATAATAATAATAATAATAATAATAATAATAATAATAATAATAATAATAATAATAATAATAATAATAATAATAATAATAATAATAATAATAATAATAATAATAATAATAATAATAATAATAATAATAATAATAATAATAATAATAATAATAATAATAATAATAATAATAATAATAATAATAATAATAATAATAATAATAATAATAATAATAATAATAATAATAATAATAATAATAATAATAATAATAATAATAATAATAATAATAATAATAATAATAATAATAATAATAATAATAATAATAATAATAATAATAATAATAATAATAATAATAATAATAATAATAATAATAATAATAATAATAATAATAATAATAATAATAATAATAATAATAATAATAATAATAATAATAATAATAATAATAATAATAATAATAATAATAATAATAATAATAATAATAATAATAATAATAATAATAATAATAATAATAATAATAATAATAATAATAATAATAATAATAATAATAATAATAATAATAATAATAATAATAATAATAATAATAATAATAATAATAATAATAATAATAATAATAATAATAATAATAATAATAATAATAATAATAATAATAATAATAATAATAATAATAATAATAATAATAATAATAATAATAATAATAATAATAATAATAATAATAATAATAATAATAATAATAATAATAATAATAATAATAATAATAATAATAATAATAATAATAATAATAATAATAATAATAATAATAATAATAATAATAATAATAATAATAATAATAATAATAATAATAATAATAATAATAATAATAATAATAATAATAATAATAATAATAATAATAATAATAATAATAATAATAATAATAATAATAATAATAATAATAATAATAATAATAATAATAATAATAATAATAATAATAATAATAATAATAATAATAATAATAATAATAATAATAATAATAATAATAATAATAATAATAATAATAATAATAATAATAATAATAATAATAATAATAATAATAATAATAATAATAATAATAATAATAATAATAATAATAATAATAATAATAATAATAATAATAATAATAATAATAATAATAATAATAATAATAATAATAATAATAATAATAATAATAATAATAATAATAATAATAATAATAATAATAATAATAATAATAATAATAATAATAATAATAATAATAATAATAATAATAATAATAATAATAATAATAATAATAATAATAATAATAATAATAATAATAATAATAATAATAATAATAATAATAATAATAATAATAATAATAATAATAATAATAATAATAATAATAATAATAATAATAATAATAATAATAATAATAATAATAATAATAATAATAATAATAATAATAATAATAATAATAATAATAATAATAATAATAATAATAATAATAATAATAATAATAATAATAATAATAATAATAATAATAATAATAATAATAATAATAATAATAATAATAATAATAATAATAATAATAATAATAATAATAATAATAATAATAATAATAATAATAATAATAATAATAATAATAATAATAATAATAATAATAATAATAATAATAATAATAATAATAATAATAATAATAATAATAATAATAATAATAATAATAATAATAATAATAATAATAATAATAATAATAATAATAATAATAATAATAATAATAATAATAATAATAATAATAATAATAATAATAATAATAATAATAATAATAATAATAATAATAATAATAATAATAATAATAATAATAATAATAATAATAATAATAATAATAATAATAATAATAATAATAATAATAATAATAATAATAATAATAATAATAATAATAATAATAATAATAATAATAATAATAATAATAATAATAATAATAATAATAATAATAATAATAATAATAATAATAATAATAATAATAATAATAATAATAATAATAATAATAATAATAATAATAATAATAATAATAATAATAATAATAATAATAATAATAATAATAATAATAATAATAATAATAATAATAATAATAATAATAATAATAATAATAATAATAATAATAATAATAATAATAATAATAATAATAATAATAATAATAATAATAATAATAATAATAATAATAATAATAATAATAATAATAATAATAATAATAATAATAATAATAATAATAATAATAATAATAATAATAATAATAATAATAATAATAATAATAATAATAATAATAATAATAATAATAATAATAATAATAATAATAATAATAATAATAATAATAATAATAATAATAATAATAATAATAATAATAATAATAATAATAATAATAATAATAATAATAATAATAAAATAAATAGATATTAGGGTAGTTCCCCTCGCCCAGTAACGATTAACTTCTTTATGTAATCTTCTCAGGGATTAGAGAGAATTGATTGTTTCTAGAAAACAACCGACTGAAAATAACGCAACTGCTGATATTACGAGTCCTCGGGGGGTGGGGGGCAAGAACACAAGAAATATAACAGCGGATATTCTAGAATCTAGAACACGCAAATGCGTGTGTGAGCTCTGGTTTATTTTTTCTTCCTTTAGTGATTCACTCGGCTTTAGCAAATTATATACAACTCAATGTAAATAGATTACTTCAGATTACAAGAGGATTTAAAATATACACTTTACTCGCTATTTACTCACAAATGCGTTACCTTTCATAAACCGTTTAGAGCTAGTTTTCGGAAAGAGGTAACATTCCTAAAGGGTGGCTGACCCAAATTTGAATGATCTTATTAATTACTGTATAGTTTTCTCTTCGTATTAGGCGCACGCGCACGTACACACATTTTTTTTTTTTTCTAAAACAGATTTTAGACGAAATATTACCCAATATCGAGTTTATGATTAGAATAAACTAATGCCCAATTCATGATTAGAATAAACTAATGCCTCGAAGAAGGGAATAAAAGCGACAGAAATAAGACGAGAGGAAAAGAAAACGCAATGATAAGGCATACCTATGAATAGGGTCATTGGGTAGCAGATAATGTAGGTATATAGATATATGTATGTTAAATGTGTTGCTATACCCACACGCATACACACCTTAAATTTCTATAAACTTCTGAATAAATATGTAATAAACACATACGAGCTATGTCACAACTGTAATACTTGAGGGGGGGGGGGTGCTTTCATATTTTCTTGTTTTCCTGGTTCTTGTTTTCCTGGTTCTTATCCTAACGTTTTACTGGTAAATTTGATGCCAGTAGAACTGTTTGGGAAGGGTTTAAAGCAGGTTTCCGTGTACTTAAATTGTTCATTGGAGGCGGAAGAATCTTCTAGCTTGCTAAGGTTAAAACCATTACAGGATACATCTAAAAGTATAGCTATAGTGTAATTTCTTGAACGTCAATTACATGTTGCTAGTGTGATTTGTCAGTTTCTTTATAGAAAGTTAAACTTGTTCTTAAAGCTGAAAATCCTTTCTCGAGAGTCAATTTTGTACTTGCGGTTCATTTCCCGTTACTGCTTCGAAGAAGTTCTTTCGACCGATTGATTTCATGGAATGTGGGATCTTTTTGTGTGCGAAAAGAAAGATTCGGGGAGTCGTCATTTGAGATTTCGTTTGTGCAAGTCTTTAACCTGTAAGGACTCGGTGTGACACATTTGTACAAATACAGTGAATACAATAAGCCATTTCTTGAAGTGCCTAAACGTTGGCGAAAACCTGGTTAATGAGGTAATTTCGTGAAAATAGTTTATGCTGAGGGGTACTCGAGCTAGGCTGCCAGTTCATTGCTATGCTTCCTTTTTCTATAGCTTACTTAAAACACTTTAACACACCAGCAGATTGGATATCAAGATTTCACGTGAATAATAAATGACCGAACGAATGTGTGAGTAGTAGTAATACGTAGTAGGTAATAGTAATGTTTGCTATCTGTTTTTACGACATACGGCACCACAAGTGGCGGCCACATGCAATTAAACCATGTTTGGGAAGAAAACGTTTGAAATCTACGTTTAAGGTACCTCCCTCGTATTTGCCAGCTATAAGGGCTAAGAAAAACCTGAAAAAAAAGCTTCCGTTAGGGGGGGGGGGGGCGGTCCTGGTAGGATTTGAATCGCGGACCTCCCCAATGCGTACCTCACGTTACCGAGAAACCATCTTGCTCGGCTATGTGCATGAACGCGTGTGTGCGTGTTTCCAAGGATGCGACACAGTTTGTTTCGAAAAAATCTCCCATTCTCAAAATACTGTTTTGACTAAAATACGATAAGGTGACAACATGACAAAACCCGTCCGGTTACTTCTCTATCGCCATTGTTTTCTAACATTTTAGCACAAATAGTTTTCTTCTCGTTGTTAAGTCTGCAGTCTTTCATGCTATCACATCTGACAACTTTTACCTCTCGTACCCTTGCCTCTGTCCTCTCAGTGTCTTCCTTCACTTTATCTCATACACTATGACGGTACAATCACTTGACGCTCGTGAAATCTTCTTTACGACGCACACGCACAGCTGAAACACTGACCGACTCAGGTCCGTAACTGTAACTCTCACCATCTGCTCTTCTGTTCCCTCGCCTCCTTATACGGTGGGGATGACGTCACACTGACCTTTCGCAACTCCTTCAAACACGCCGGCGGTGACGTAACTATATCTTACTCGAACGCACCGGAGAAAACCCATTTTGTGTAGCCGCTTCGATTGTTTTTAGTCGCATGTTCGCTCGCGAAGCTTGACCTTGCACCTTTGTTTGCTCGCCGGCCCGCCATGTAGCCTGAAGCAGATTAGCTCCGTCCGTCCTTTGCTGTACGCCGAGTCCGGCGTCACAATGTGTTTGACATTCACCTGCAGGACAAATAAAATGTGTTTTGAATACTCTGTGAATAGTCTTGAGTCTTCACTCGGAATAAACAGTGCATCATTTTGTCATATTACTGGTAAACCAAAACTTAGTACACGACAAACAGAAACCTCGTTAAAACATAACATTTACCACATTCTTTTATAACAATTTTCGAATAACTTTGAAGTTCTCAATACTTTAATCGTATATTTTTGAAGTGCTGACGCTCATCAGTCTTGTTTCGCGTTATGTCCTGCAAAGGGGGTAGTATTTCAAACCTGGCTTAGTGCAACGTGCTATTTTAATAATTGAACTATCATTTCAACGTCCTTTATGCCCCTTGTATCTACCACGAGCTGTGTAATGTTACTATCTCCGTAAAGTTTATCTCTTAATATGAAACAAAAATATGCGAGATGGATATAAAGAATAGTAGCCAGAGAAATGAAATGGAATGGAACACCTCATTCTTAAAACCATGCAGCATGTTCATTATAGTTCGTTATATTTTAGCTATATAATCAGTTCTTAAAAATATTTGCAAGATGAAACAGCAACTTGGCGCTTGTCATTCTCTGTTCAACAAAAGACAAATGATTTGCATGTTTCATCAGATTTTTCAATTTCAACCAATTTCCAATAGCTTTTGAGGATAATCGTGAGCCTCTGTGCTTCAAATAAAAGCTGAAGACCTGCCTGCAATTTGCCATTAAAAAAATCTTGTTACGCATGAATTTCTCTACTCTTGCGCTAAAACGCTTATTCTTATCGGCATAAACTGCAGAAATTGTCTTATTCCAATTTCCTTGCAGATGCAACGGAAATAGGGGAATAATACCTACAGTAGGCTTTAAGGCTTAAGCGATAGTCACTTTTTTAAGAGCTGGTTGCTAGGTTAACTATTCCTCGAAATTCCGTTCTCTTTACATGGCTAACACAGAAAAAGAAGAAAAGAAAATCCGATGTGTTGCACTCACGTGACTACTAACTAACTACTAACCATTCTTACAAACTCTTATTCCTATATCTTCTTCGTGTTAGTTGACAAACATTTGCAGAAATTATTGCTTGTTTCCTTGTATGTGGAAGGGGAATATGGGAATACAGTAGGCTTTGAGCGATGGTCAAATCTTTTAAAGTTTTCAAATTCCCTTCTCTTTGCACGGTTAACATATAAAAAATGAATAACAATGTTCCATTTGACAGAAGTATAAGTTCTCCAAAATCCACACAAATAATCAGACATAAATTATGTATTTTAGCAAGGTCTACATTTTTGTATAGTAAGATTCGGCTGATCTCTTACGGTTTACCAGTTATGCAGAAGTCATCCAGAGTAAATACGACTACAGGGGCTATAACCAGAAAATTCAAGATACACATTTCATTTGTCATAAAAATATCTTAAACATGTCATTTTAATCAAAATCGTTAGAGCCACTTTAGAAAAATTGCCCTTGAAAGGGTAGTTTAAGGTGAAGCAATTTTTTTCAAAATCTTCGTGTCGCATCCTTGAAAGACATAAAACTTAAATACGAACTTTGGTTTTTAAGCGACTTTTCTATTTTGAGTTCTGCTGTCCGCACACCGGCACGCGCACACACACGCACACACGCGCGCGCGCGCACACACACACACACACACACACACACACACACACACACAGACCTTTTTCTCCCCCTCCCTCCTTCCCTCTCTCACACCCACAGTTCGTTTTCTAAAAATAATTTTTTTTTTTTTTTTGATGGAGGTGTTCAGAGGGTCTCGAATATTGCCGATGCAATTCGACGTCGAATTTTTGGGTGGAATTCAATTACTTTCTCTACTTACTATTAGAGAAGTAAATAAGCACTTTCAGAAATAATTGGTTCATATTTTATGCTTGATTTTGTTGTGAACGTATCCTCACGAGATGAGGAATTTCAGAAATAAATTTTCTTTTGGAGATTTTGTACGATACAATGAAGCGTTTTAGGATGGGAAAAGTATTGTGAAAAAATAAAATGACATTGTTAAGATTGTTATGTTGGATGAGCGTCATACGTTTTTCTTTTTCTTTTAATCGGGCCCTTATTTATAGACTATAACCCTACTTTTGCGCAGAAATAATATATTACATTATTTACTGAGTGCGCATTTGGTGAAATTTTCTCCTATGGCATTTCTTCTGGATGAAAAATAGAAAATGGTCTCATAAGAGATAAAGGATCGCTGTTGGGGTCGACCTTTGCCCAAACCGGGTGTTCCCTCGTAAAGAAATAGGTCAGTGGAAGAGCGGAGCAGCTGAGTCTCGACCGACAGTCCTGTTTTTTCTTTATTGTGGTTCTAAAAATGTCGCATCCTCTATTCCTGCTTGGTGGTCTATCCTGAACTTGGCCGTGGCAATTTGTTTGTTGTCGATATACTTACAACCATTTAGTTCCTGCTATGTCTTATTCCTAGTTACCTAAAATTGTTTTGTGTCTAATAGTTGAATAGCAATTTGTTCGTTAGGTAGGTATTTGCAATGGAAACATGCAGCGAGCAGTAATAATTTTTAATTTTATTCAGTTGTATTGCTTAGGGCTATAGTTGCATCTTTTTTGCTCAAAATATTTTCTCAGCGTATATTAATTATTTTTACTTTCTCCACTACGTACAGTAAGCAGGGGGAGTGTTACATTCCACCCAAGAAATTAGACGTCGAGATGTCATCCGAAATACATGATTTTAGGCCCCCTGAACCCCAAAATGCTTTATTTTAGTGTGTGCGTGTGTCGTGGTGTGCATGTGTGTCGTGAACAGCTTAACTCATACGAGAAGTCTGTTAAAATTTAACTTGGTATTTAAGATCAACATCTTCCAAGGATGCGGCACGAAGATAAAAAAAAAATAAAAACGTAAATAAATTGAACAAAATTCATTCGCTCAGAACTGCCCTTTACATGGAAGCTTCTTCAAAACTTGTAATGTTCTCAAAATGGCTGAAACGTGATATTTTTATCAAATCTTAAATTTATTTTTATGACAAATGAAACGTACATCTTGAATTTTCTGGGAGTTGTCTCCGAAGTCCTGTTCATTCTGGATGATTTTTGCATACCTGAAGAAATGGATAAACTCTTATTAAATCAAAAAATAATCTTGTTAAAGAATACAATGTACATTTTTATAGTTAACCATTCCTGTGGCACTTCTTGTTGGTTTGACTTTTAAAATACTTAAAGGTACTTTCTCAAATGGGAAGTAATTATTCGTTGTGTACTTCCCCCTCCTGGCCATGCAAAGAGAACGTAATTTGCGGCCCGAGTTCGATCCCAGGCAAGCGCATGTGGGATTTGTGGTGGACGAAGTGGCGCTGGGGCGGGTTTCCTCCGGGTTCTCCGGTTTCCTCCGCCATTTCATTCCATCGGTGCTCCATCTTCATTCCATGTATGATCAGTGTCACCGCCTGCGGTGCCGTATGTAGTAAAAGTGGGCGTTAAACACCACCCCCCCCCAGAAAAAAAAAAGAACGGAATTTGACTATCGGTCAAGCCTACTGTATTTTTCTGTTCCCCCTACAAGGAAATGTGTAATGAAAACATTTATAAAAATGTGCATCTCGATTAACAAGAAGTAGGTAGGAGAACTAAGAATAATTTGTTCAATAGTGAGCAGAAAAAATAGGTACAACATATCAGTTGTTTAATAACTGGAAACATCTTATCGATGAGCATAAAATGGCAAAATATATTTGAGATAGGAAGTCTATGTGGGTGTTCAATGCTTATTGCATATCAAAGTGTCGAAGTTGCAGGATTTAGAAAATCATTATGAACAAGTTACCTAGAACTTCAGAAGGATAATTGCTCTGTTGCCTTGTATGACTACCCATTGCATATTTGTGACCGCCAAGTAATTATTCATGATGCATTTTTCCGTAAACATTATTTGGATTAAACAAAATATAGCATGCGGAAGCATTATCCAAATGTTTATCAGAAGCGTGGAGAAATAAATTCGGGAAGTTCTAACAGCGAAGGAAACCAATAAAATAATATCCAACTTTCAAACCTTTCCCGCCCTCTGTTACACTCGGTCAAAATGTAAACATACGCAGAAGGTGTTCATCTACGGCTTGAAATGTTTTTCTAGCAGCCAAATTGAAGGAAAGAAAAAAATTTAATGTGCGATATTACATGCTTATTGTTAGAATTTTTAAATATTTTTGTTTCATAAGATTTTTATACAAGAAGCACTATTTAAGGTTTTTACTATTCTTCCTTATTAAAGTCTCATTTTACTTCATAAAGTTATCTCTCCGTCACTTGAACTCACGTGTCTGACATTGCTAAGAACTGTGTAAAAATGTTCCACTAAATGCACATAAATAACTTTGTAAATATCATTAATGTAAATATTTAAAAAAATTGGTGAAATTTGTGCGAATATTATAAAATTAATAAAATACAATTACAGAAAATTGCATAACATTTAAACAAAAATGCCTTACGTTATATTCTTTCTGCATATTAACATTTCTAATTTTTCCCCCTATTATTTGACTGTTGTAAGCTTTTAAAGCGAAGACGAATGCTTTCTTGAATCATTGTAGGATATCGAATATCTAGAAAATAGTTAAAATCACGGGGGGGGGGGGGGGGGGAAACACATTGTTTCACTATCTTTTATTTATCTCCTATAGTTTCCTAAGCACACACAATTCAGTTAGAATGAAGAGGCTATTTACAGAGAATTAAGGTATATATTTTATGCTCGACCATGCCCAAACTTATTAATTATAAGTCTGATAGCGATCCTTTAATGGACCTCCTTAAGTTCAAACTTTCATTAAAGAACAGGTGTTCCAGCAATCATATAATTCCCATGCAGCAATGGCAAAGCGCAACATCGATTAATTCTCGAAAATCAACTAGCGCGAGTTTAGAAAACGCTAAAATGTCGGACACTATTGACAGTGAGATGCAACTTACTCCGGTTAAGTAAGATGTAACTTGCACAAATCTCACAAATTAATCTCAATACAGCATCAAGTTCCAAGAATATTGTATCAGTCTCGCAATTTTACTATTTGTACAATAAATAACTTGTACATGAAATAAAGTTTCGTCTTGAGAACCAGTATATTCAATTTGCCTTCTATTTTGCAATGTTACAATGAAAATGCTCGTATGAAAATTAGCTCACTTCGCTCGTTTCCTAAAATATACTCGCGTCTTCATTACTGCCATTATAGTCTCGTTGCGTAATATACTATTATTCCTCAAGTTAACGCTTTAAAGTTATATTCTAATAATAAAAAAAAAAAAAAAAAAAAAAAAAAAAAAAAAAAAAAAAAAATTAGGCAGTGCCTGTATTGTCGAGTAGTCGGCGTTCTGGTCTCTAATCCAGAGGTCCTGATTCGATTTCTGGTTGGACAGGGGAAGTTTTGTTTGAGCAGGATCATCCTCTACCTTGCATGTAGTTTGGAAGTATGAATGTGGGAGTGAATGTGTGTGTGTGTTTATTTAAAAGGAAATGAATAAAATAAACGTTAACAAAACGTACAGTTCACAAAGTAAGAACACCAGTTATTTCTCAATTCCAAATACACTATCTGATGATAAAAACGTTTTAGAGAAACTAAATAAAAAATGCTTTTTACATGTAAGAGGTATTTTTTTGGTTGGGGAATTTCCTGAAATATCTTCTTGCCATTGGAAGCTACGGGCTTAAACATTTATTGCACTTTTTATGTTGGAATTATGTTCATACGCACTCCTTTTTAAATAGGTCAGAGGATCTCAAAACATGTATTTCGAGCGAGATTAATTTTGACTCCTAGGATGAAATACAAAACTTAAAATTTAAAGTCAAACTATTATGAAATCATTTTATAATTAACACATTTAAAGATAATCAATGCAATATTAACAATGAATATTCATGAAAAGCTCTTCTCCATACAACCGCCTTATTAGCTTGAGGAATTGCACATGACATCATGGACAGGCAGAAAAACCAAGTAGTTCTCTTTAGTTTAGCATACGTTGGTAATATGATACGATATATGATATATACTAACAATAATAATAGTAATGGTAATAATAATTTTGGGCTGATAACATGACGTTTAAATTGCTTGGTTTAGGCTGTTTAGGTAAGTGGAGAAGGTGTTATTTGAGAGACAGTGGAGTGGCAAGTTAAGAAAGTATCCATTTGCCTGTGCAGACAAGGTGTCAGTCAAGTAGCACTTTGGGTACTTGTGACGTCAATTGGCTCTTGTGACAGTCACAAGATCCCTCAAGAGGAAACAGCTGACCATGACTTGGCGGGGCTAATGTAACTGCCTGCCTTAATAGGACACTTATCACAAGCGTGATTTTCCTGTGTGTGGCAGATGAATTGCAATTTAGACGCAAGTGTACTTTAAACCTTACAAAACAATCTGGGCCAATAGGGAAGTGTGTGTATTAACAAGTTAAAGAACCCAGCTTAACCGAGCAGCTGTTTCGGTTAACGCTTTTTTCGCTAATCGTTGCTAAAGAAAGAAAATTCTAAATGCATGTAATAATGTTTAATAAGTACTGCTATTGCATACAGTGTTCCAACATGGATTACAGTATTTCACACTATTCATAAAATCGGCAATTTTTTCTGAAGTTGTTCTCGCAACGCTTGTATCACGCCACCGGTTGATAGGAAATATATGTCCATATGTGTATGTTGGTGTTCATTCACTACTTTCTTCCACAAAACACAAGGCAACTTAAAAGAAGTGCAATTCGTTATTTCCCGTTTAACATTAGAATTTGAATTTATAGTCCTTACCTCTAATGCTTTGATTCCCTCGTGTGTCACATTGTCGCTAAGCCTGCGAGTAATAATAATAATAATAATAATAATAATAATAATAATAATAATAATAATAATAATAATAATAATAATAATAATAATAATAATAATAATAATAATAATATTATATTATTATTATTATTATTATTATTATTATTATTATTATTATTATTATTATTATTATTATTATTATTATTATTATTATTATTATTATTATTATTATTATTATTATTATTATATAGATAATAAAATATCATAGCTGACATTTTAATCACAAACCAGTGACCAACACCAACAGTAAAATAACAATGAGCCTCCGCAGTAAGTTCCTATGCAGGCATTTAGCACTTGGTATAAGGGTACAATATTTCTTGGAGTATTCGATAGGAGGTGAGGATTAAATGCACACAATAAAAGTACCTGTGTTAGAAATTAGGGTTAGGTGAAAAGAACATTGTCAATTGTTGTAGCAACGCTGCCTGCGCGATTTGGATCATCTTGCACATTTTCATTCGTTCATTCTTTCTCACTCTTTGTTTCGGTTAAGCTGGATTTTACTATAATGTTAAGGGGCATACGACGAGCGCTAACAATGGAGAATCACCATAGTATAATAAAATATTTACATTCTTTCCCGAATATTACAACAGGACCCTCTTTGTAGTACATACTTCTTGGAAGTGATTCGGAATGAAGAGGTTTGAATATGTCACAATTTTGACACCAACGTTTTCGCTTATTTGTCATTTTTATCAAAATCACCTGGTTTTGTAGAACTACAGTCAGAACCGTCACTTACGTTAGCGCTGGAAAAATGATTCCATTTTCACTAATTTATTTGTAGATTTTTCCAGTTCAATCTTCTTATTTAGCTTTTAAGGAGCTAAGATGCTGATATATTGTTTAGTACACAGTAGAACCAGTGAAAGTAGATACCTACTAAGTGAAAAGGGAAAAGAACCGTTAGGTATCAATGGATTTGAATTTCGTTTCCATAAGGTGCTTGCTAATAGTAACGAACGATGGTATTGTACCAACAAAAAGTGCAGAAGCTTTGTTAAGTGCAATGGTCGTAAAGAAATTGAACATAACCATAAATAAGATAGTGAAGGTGACCTAAATCGATAACAGCTTTAACGATCCTGTTAAGAGAAAACCAGTGGAAAATTTACACGAAAGACTCAGTAAAGTGATTCTCAGAACTACAAGAACAAGATATTGAAACACTGGCAAAGAAAAATGCTGTAAATATTAGTCGAAATGTTCATGTGGCGCGCTCCATTCAAATGCGACGTCTACCGAGGAACATGGAAGAAACGCATTAAGTCATGAATACTCTTGAAGTGTGCACTAATCACTAATATGGTAAATGATTCTATAAAACAAGAAGCACTTAAACATTTATTGTTTGAGGGTGTAAAAATTAATGTAAATATTCAGCAAAAAATTATTTGTGCTGGCTTGGAAATTTCAATTCATAATGCAGTGAAATTAGTGAGGCCGGATAATGAAGTGAAGATTTGTCAATTTTGTTTACGTCAGTGCTGGTGGAGGAAAATTCAGTTTTTTTTTTTGTTTTTTTTTTTTTAACTTGCATTTGGTCTACCTTTATTACCACCAGAGGAAGTTGGCGACTGCTTCCCATTCGATTTAATGTCAAATGTACCCAAGGACAAAGATATAGTTTTATTTTGTGACTAACTTTTAGAAAATTATATTGCAGATGATGCCACTTTTCCTCCGCTTATGTGGTCTGAATTTTCATCTTCACCGCTCAGAAACACAAATGCATGCGAATCATTTCATTCATACCTTAATTCACAGTTTTACTCGCCACATCCGAACATGTTTAATTTTATAAATGTCCTTAAAGATATACAAACTGACACTTATATTAAAGTAAGAAGTTGCAACACCACAAGAATTAAAAAATGAGCGACGAGGACAATAATGTCCATTATCTCGTGTTTTAGATCAGCATGGGAATAATATGATTTCCAGGCAGACATTCATCACGTCGGTGTGCAATAAACTGCTACCAAAGACTAACTTTTAGCTTTGAAAACACAATGACGTAGTCACATGGCTAAACTTTTAACTCAACTATATACGCACGATATGTGTAAGTTTATATTTTATTTCTATGACAATTACTTCACATTTATGTCGTTTTTCTTCTAAAAACTCTTATATGGCTTGGGCCGCAACGCGTATTGCGCGTTTACTCTAATGTATAAAAAGCTCGGGGAGGGGAAAAAAAAAAAAAAAAAAAAAAAAAAAAAAAAAAAAAAAAAAAGAAACCAAACAATCTGTTTCCACTAAGTTGCATTACCCAGGATGTTCCGAATTGGAGCCTTGCAAGCCCAAATACATATGTACTTAGAAATGATCTCATGCCAGAATGGAGGGCATGAGTAAATTGTATGTTAGAGGTCTTTCAAATGATTCATTCATGCGAATGCAATGATTATTACATGTTAGTGCCAGTCGTATTGCTTTAACGTAGCTATCAATGACCTTTCACCTACATTCAATGCTGTTACTCCGTAATAGCAGTCTTCATTCACCGCAAGAATATAAAATGGTAAAGACGACATGTAGATAACAAAACGTTCTGCATTTGTGCATAACAAAAACAAAAATAAAAGGTTGCAATTTTAAATATATAAACTTGTTTACATTATAAAATATATATTTTAAAAGCAGCTTTCTAGCCTTAAACTTAAAAGGTTTCGTTGGTATTAACTGGAAGCATTTAGGTGGTAGTTACACAAAAATCGCTTACTTGTGGGATTAACTATTAAGGCAACCAATTGCTGAAATTTTGTTCAAAAGTAGCGAAACATAGTAGATTTTATTCTTACAGATATTATGTTTGTACTTAGTTTCATATTCTGCTTTCAGCGTTCCAGTAGCTACGATGTTTGTGAATTGAAATAAAAAGTTACTAATAGGTATTTCAAAATACCTAAATTTTCAAATATCTTTTTCTTCGAACCTTTTTTTCTTCAATGTTTTGCAACAACAATATTGTTCCACGTGATGCAAATTTCAACCTATTTTCCTGATAGTCACCATTGTTTAACTATTGAACAGGGAACTGCTGGGCTTTTCTTTGATATACCTAATGCATATTGATTGTGCAATTAAATGTTTTATGTAATACTTAATGCCAAAATGAGGAAAAGCATGACATGAATGTTTGAGAATTTTTTACAGCCAAAGTAATAAGCATTTCCCATTAATAGTACATGAAGCAGAAATTACATTTTATCCGTCCATCGCAAGGAACATTTTGAAAAAGTGCAGAATTAGAAGCTAAAATGTTATAAATAATTTCTCAACAAGCATAAACTAAGAGGTTCCACATTAGATACTTAAATTTCACACACCAATTTTCACATAACATTTGAAGTCGATGGGCTAAGAATTAAGCAGTTCAGTATTTTTACTGTTAGGTTGCCCTGATGTTCTTAGAAATTCTCTAATTCTACAAATGTATTTCAACTGCTTTGGTGTTTTTTTAGCGATGGCCATAGTTTTGTGCAAAAGAATGCCTAGCATTGACTGCCTGTGTGGCAGTGGCGTAGTGTGACTATCAGACTCGGGTATATAACCCAAGGAATATTGTAAAATTCGTTAAAATATGATCCAACCTATACAGAATTGCCCTTTGCAGTATTGCAGTATATCTGTTGACATTTATTAACGAACAGTACAGAGTTGTTCTTCACCATTAATCTCAAGAGTTTCATCTAAAATCAATAAAACAAAGAAGGCATCAGAAATTTCTTTCTTAATCCCATGTGTCATGACGACACTCTCACATGAAATTACGCCATTCTCAATATCAGGTGAAGTTGTGCGAAAAACAGTCAATATTTCCAGGTGCACTTTCAGAGAGACGTCTATATTGCTAATTCATTTAAATATTCAATATAATTGCCTCTGAAGATCCTTCATTCTGATTGTGACCATGAAAAGCAAGTGGCTGTTCTCCTAGAAAACATACAGCCCGTGCAAAATGAGAAAGTAAAGATCTGTTCTTTTTCACTTCATTGTTATACTGTTCAACTGAGAGCTTATACTGATTATTCAATGAAAATTCTATTCCTGCATTTATCCTAAACATTTTTTTTTCATATTATGTGAATACAAGAATAGTTGTTTCATGGTTGCCTTATAAATGCTATTTAAATCTACATAACCGCCAGAATTACACTCACTTTTCTTTTGGAAAGGGGGAAAAAAAAAAAAAAAAAAAAAAAAAAAAAAAAAAAAAAAAAAAAAAAAAAAAAAAAAGATGAAAATATTTCAGGATTCACTTTCATAAACCTTGATGTTGAAATGCCTTGTACATTTTCTAATGTTCGTCGTAGTACTGAATGCGGGCCTTGGAGAGTGTGCTTTAATTGCATATTGCTTTTTAGAGAAATGTTAACGTTTGGAAGCTTCTGACGTTAAGTTCGTCGATCATACAACAGTTTATTTTGATTTTCGTTGCAACAACGGCATGGAAACGCAGCTTTGTTTACCTCTGGCTCTGATTCATCTTGTGACGTCATGTATGTAACTGCCTCTCTTGCATACCCTGGTCCCCCGAATCCGTGCGAATCTTAACCTACATGTGCTTTAATAGTAAGTAGCCAAGTGTCCAAATCATGCTCAAATGTCCATAATTAAAGAGCACACTTAGAAGAAGCAAAACAAAGCGCGAATTTCTCCGTATTCACGACCATAAATGCAATAATGTTAGCATGATTCTCAACATGAGATGTGGCCTTACATAACACATACCTCGGTTCAGACGCACAGGACCAGCTTCCTCTAGCTGACGACAGATACCGTTGTTTGTTTCCAAACATACTGCTGCAGAGTGGCGCGAATTCAAATCATGTTCGGTAATTTATAATGATATTAAAACGATTATGTACAACAAAATTATAATGAACACCAATTTGGGAATAAAGATGAGGAAAATTACAGGGAATTTGTTACATCTCTCACATCCATTGATGCCTTACGCCCCTGCTCGGTGGTTAGCATGGTTACTTTCAAAACCAGAGGTGAAGGTTCGATTCCCGACGGAAGGAGTTTTTCTCTAGGCAGGACAGTTTTCCATCCCCCTTATGGAAACATGAAGTATGAGTGAAACTGTAAGTGTATTTACAGGATAATATCAAAACGGACATTGAAATATGGATGTGAAACGGGGGTGATAGGTAACCGTGAAAAATCAAGGCTGAAGGCTG
The DNA here is from genome assembly GCA_030765045.1 of Tenodera sinensis. Taxonomy (NCBI): domain Eukaryota; kingdom Metazoa; phylum Arthropoda; class Insecta; order Mantodea; family Mantidae; genus Tenodera; species Tenodera sinensis. The sequence goes on along the minus strand of CM060964.1, from coordinate 249,213,975 downwards.
CACAGATGAGGTTTCAATTGGGTGTAACAAGAGCAGGTCGACTAAGAACAACTGGTAGAACAGTGTATAATAGAGGAAATGCAGCAACTTCAGCGACAGTGGAGAGATGATGTGCAAAGAATGGAACCTTGGAGATTTCCAAGGCAAGCATTACTGTACAAACACCACGGAGAAGACGGATAGAACTGTTCCGGTTAGCCTCGTAACAGGTCCTACGGCCAACTACTTGTTATGGAAAAAGATGAAGAATTTAATGTTGATAAAGAAAAGTCAACGTAAACAAACCCGCAGATCTACATAAGTAAACGAATGAACTTCATTGCCAATGAGCAATTGTTCCAAAGGAAAAGCTGCCGACATGACCTTAGATGGTGAAGCCGTCATAAATTATAGAAAAAATGACTTACTTTGAATAAAGGATACCGATTCTAATATTTACACATGGCAAGTAGGTTAGGTGCTTCTATAAGCTTGTTATGTACTACTATTAATTAGTTATTATATCCACATAAATAACAAAGCAAAAGGTGCACTTAACGAACTACCTAAGTAATGATTGGGAATTGAGCATTGTTTGCTATTACGGAGTGAACATATTTATAGGTCTTTTTTTTTCCCTTGCTGCAATCTGTACACGGCAGGCGCTTGAATTCACTCCCATAAACCAATATCTCCTCTCCTGTATCTACTTTTATCGATATCGAGGAGCGGTTCTCACTACACTGAATGCCATTTGAGTGATAGAACATCTGGTGCACTAGTTGAGCATTCTCAACACTAAATATATTAAAATTAAAGCAGCCATTGTTTATTACAAATACCTACTTCCTCTTTATAGTTTACCCAATTTTGCATTTAGTTTTCGTCGTACTATTTTGTAATTTAAGGAAACCTATGTTTCATAAAAGGAATTTTGACTTAGACTCCTTTAGTTGTCTCTTATGTGACCTGTGGCCATGAAAATAATAATTTGAACACAAAAGCCCTTCTTTCCCATACTTTAAAACAAAGTACTTAAAACGTTACAAATGTGTTTGTTACATGTTTATAAATGTAGGTATTATCTACTTTCAAGCTAAAAAAGTAAATAATTACATCTGTGTAGCTTTTCTTCACAAAGAAGAACCTGTCAAAAATTGTCATTTGGCATTATCATGATTCTTAAATCGAAGTCCCAAGGCTAAAACAGCACAGCATTGCAATGCTTAATTTATTGTAATAAAACAATGCAATTAACATACAATCTGGAACAAAATTGTTTACAAAAAGTTATATTTCCTTGTTGATTGTGTGTGCAGCCCAAGCATAGGAAGTACCAGTTGCTTTAACACTTAAGTAAATCACTGCATACCTAGAAGCATAATTTTAAGCTTTTAAATTCTAGGTGCAAACATACTTGAAGCATTCCTATAGCGTAGCTAATATAGCTCGGTTTAGCTATTACAGATTTGGACGAAAATAGCATATTGCAGAGAAAACCCCCGCCCAAAAGTTCAATGTATCAAGAGGTTCATTTCTAGTACCAGAGGTTCATTCCCATATGCAGTCGTTAATATATGCGGCGGCAACAGGATAGTCTGCAAACCGCAACGACCCTGACGTGGCTCCAAGCCCGTTTAACGGGTTCAGCCAGCCAAGACCAGGACTTGTTGCCCCCACACGCCGTCTTCTCATTGAGCGATACTATGTCACACCACTAGTCACGTGGATATCGGCGGACCAATCGTTGAGTAGCCTGCAGGTCGAGCCCACCTCTGGAATCCAGATGGCGCTATTTCAGTGCACCACGTGGGGCGTAAATTGCACTTGGACCATTCTTGCTCGCGGATCTTTGTTGACGTTCCAGAGCAACGCAGCATGTTCACAATGCAGTGGCGGTTCCGGCATTTTCCTAGCGTAGTTTTTTTTTCTTCTATTTTATTTGTCTTTCTTCATGTTTTCTTAAGTTTTAACTGGCCTTAGCTTTTTTCAATCCGTTTTATTTTTAAGTTCTTCCTGTTTTTACTATGGTTTAGCACCAATACTTATTGATTCACTTACGAACAAGGTACAAGAATGGAAAAGAAAATATCAGATACTACCTATGCATATTAGGAACAAACTAATTAATAATATCCTCTTTGGAGATACTCTTAGCAGAATCAGATGATCTACAAAGTAATATGAGAAATTAAATAAAATCCTATATAATGACCTCGTCGACGGGACCCTAAACCACCCCCAACTGCAGAATTATAATACGAGAACGTATCTCCCAGAAACAACAGTAATGGCTCTAAAAGCTAAAATTATAATAATACAATAATACAATATGTGGATACTCTGACACTTAGTGTCAACCGTCAGTAAACAAATAGACTTCAAACGTATCCCACAAGCACGTAAGAACATAAATGAATGTATAAAACCTTGCTGCACATGAGTGGACGATAAACTAGATATCGAAGCAGCCGAGATGTGATTCTTGAGATTGATACTCTGTATGTGTATCTAGACCAAAGAAGTCCTGAAATTGGAGAACTTCAGTTAGATAGGAGTGTGCTGGAAGTGATACATATCATCTCAAACTGGAAAAGTCCTGCTTTAAACATATGGGAGGCGAGAAAAACAGACATATGCAACGGAACGCTCTTAGACCGCTGATTGGTGGAGGAAAATTCATCCCTAGCGGGAACCACCTCTATAAGCAGTGAAACAAGAAATCGAATACATTAAAAAGCATAATCAATGGAAATCGCTGAGAGCAATATTTCGACCAGTTGACAGACCGCACTCCATCGCACAATCAATGTGTGGGTTTTGTGTTTTAAACCCTGTTCAGAACAGGCCACGATCAAGAAGACCAAAGGAGTTGGCAGAGCAAGATAAACGATATATCATAAGGGAAACAAAAAAAGTTCCAAAACTCCGTGCTGTAAAGTTGGCTGTGGATCTGGGAAGACTGGAATTAATGATTCGGCCAGCACTGTGCGCACTGTTTATCGAGAGGACGGATAACATGGTCGGGTACCCCTGACAAAGTTCTGGGTTAGTAAGAGAAATCAAATAAAGCAATTAAATTTCGCAAGGCAGCATCGAAATAAAGAACTAGACTTCTGTAAAAGGTGATTTGTTTTCCAACGAAAGTAAGTTCAACGTTTTGGATTCCGATGAAAGACTATGATCTGGCGCAAGGAGAATATGGAGATGGATTCAAAAAGATGTATATAGTGGTGACAGTAAAGCACGGAGGTGGCTCAGTGATTGGTCTGGCGGTGTAAGAGCGCTTCTCGACTACATTTTATTGATGGATGTAATGTATATGAACATTTTATAGCGAACTGTACGATGTGCTCGGAAACTAGGTCTTGAGAACGACTTCATTTTTCAGCAGGACGACGACCCGAAACATACAGCTGGAAATAAGTTTACAACACACAAAAGCAACTTCAAACACCACCTAACAGTCACTAGATATCAAGCCTGTAGAACCTCGGTGGTCTATTTTATGGAAGCAAATCAGAAATCACGGCTTTTCCAGTAAAGAAGCATGTAAAAAAGAATGGGTCAAATGAGCCAATGACAATATTGCTATTTAGTAGAACTAGTGGAATCAATGCCACGAAGACTGAAGACAGTTATAAAAGCAAAAGGACCAAATACTGAATGATGGCATACATTGATAAAAATGTACGGTTACTTTCTGTGAGAAAGAATATCATTTGTTTATATTTAGGGAAGATTATTAATTAAATTTGTATATATTGTGATTACGTTCAGTAATGCATATTTTGTATTTCGTCATAAGTTGTCTGTTTGATGATGATGATGATGATCTTCATCATCATCATCATCATCATCATCATCATCATATTGTTTTAGTTATATTGAGCTTTTTAATTTGATGACGTCCTATTTCATGAAGCATAATTTTATTGTCGGAATAATAAAAGTATCGTCGAGATATTGCGTACAAACTTAAATGTTGAGACTAAGTTAACTGCTACAAATGTCAAGAATTCACTATTAAGTCAATTTAGGTGTAATGTTAATCCTTTACTATGGACTGAAATGTTTAATATAGCCCCAGTAACTTGGACCAAGTCATGGCAGTCTGTTTTTAAGTTGACCATGATATAGAACGACGGACTAAACGTATGCTTGCTTCCCTATTTTGATGAAAATCTGTGCATGAAAGCAGGCTATTCGTGGTGTTCAGAATAGCTGGTCGTGCTTTCTACAGTTTTAGCGTGAGTTGCAAAATGTTTGGACCGTGACTCGTGCTATAAAGCAACAGGAAGTTGGTTTTGTTTCCAACAGTAGCAGGATATTGTCACCACTTGTATTGACCTTGTAGGGAGTCATCACGCCACTAACGTGACTCACGATAGCCAAAAGTGTATGCAATAATTTTCGCAGAAATGATTTGCGCCACTATTAAGTAACAGACTCTTGGTAACCATTTGTGCCTGTGGAGTTGTCATTGACGATTATGTCAGCTGGGGAAAGGTCATTATCATTCATTATACAGCAAGTGACGAGGCGCTGAACGAGAAGCGGCAAGATTTTCTCAGAAGCGGCTCTAACCATTTTATTTTTCATGACAAATGAAACCTATATGTTGAATTTTCAGGCAATATTTGTTTTGCTTGTTTGTTTATTGGATTTTATTATTTCTGAGATAAATATAAATAAGGAATATTCCTTAATATTGGTTCCAATTTTCAAATATTTTACCCCCCACTTCACAAAAGTGAGTAATTTCGTTTTCTTTTCTTATCATTCAAAGAGTATGGAATTTCAAAGCCATCATATAGCGACACGCTGTTTAAAAATCCGATATCGCTATCCTGCAACGAAATGTGAAATTTGAGCTGAAAGGTCATGTGGGTTAGTAAGAAATAAAAAAAATACTCTTTTTTAAAAATAGAAGCCATGTGAGTGCAACACCAGATATTTGTATTTCTTGGAGAAAGCTTGTGTTACACAATCTTGACAGAAAACACCGAGTGATCCAATTTATTCGGAACTACATATTTTGCGACAGAATTGGAAATGACTTAAGTGATAGTCAGCGGGCCTCTCCAAGACAATCTAGCGCCCAAGATAAACTTGGACCCACTGCAGCATTAGCTAGTGGAGGTTAAAGAACTGTCACGAAAGGCAGATTTGATGTACGACGGAACCAGGTACTTAAATATAAACTGCCATTCATTGCAGTGACCCTGCCAGCCGAGCCGTGTATGACATGGTACGCAAAAGTTTGCTATTGTTTTAAACGCCCACTATTGTTCTCTAGAAAATTATTTAAAAATGACGGCAATGCTGCAGGTTGAGCATTTATGCTTTAGTTACGCTTTTTTAAAGTTAAGTAAGGGAAGTGCTATTATGTTTTTGTTTATATTAAATGTATTGTGATTTATTTTCTCCCGCATAACTGGCGGGCACTAGCTTATATTCCTTTTTATTTACGTCAGTGAAGGCCTGGGTTCGAATCCCAGTTGAGGCTGGTTACCGGATAAGTTTATATCCGAATTTTCTCCAACTCTGAGGTGAATATCGGGTGAATTACTATAGTGAAAGAAACCGAGCGTGTTGGCTCAGGCGATAGCGTCTGTGGCCCGCATTCAGGAGGTCGCGGGTTCGATCCCCGTGGCCGACCTTCCTGACCTATAAATTTTTTTCGGAGGTTTCCTTCCGCCACTAGGCGAATGCTGGGAAGGATTTCCATATCCTCCGAATTTCCTGTCCCTGCATTTCGTTACATTCATCATTTCATTTCACCATTTATCACGTTAGGTTTGTTTCATGATTGGAGGCGTCGGCAAGTGTCGCGGCAGCAGCATGGCAGGGGGAACAAATACACGCTTAATCTCGTTCCCCCATGGATGGTAGGTACAAGCGGGAGGGGAGCTATACCAGCCTCCGCCGGGGTGCTTCTAACTGGAAAAATCTACCTACAATGTAGTGGTACCATGGTAGCTCTCAGAATTAACTCGAGTTCAGCCCACGAGAGGCACTACCACAACCATGGTAGCTCTTAGAATTAACTCACGTTCAGCTCGCGAGAGGCACTGCCACAACCATGGTAGCTCTTAGAATTAACTCACGTTCAGCTCGCGAGAGGCACTGCCACAACCATGGTAGCTCTTAGAATTAACTCACGTTCAGTCCGCGTTAAATGCCGAATAAATTTCATCACCTATTATTTGCGTGTTAGACATAGATTTGAACAAATTAAATCAAAACCAATTTTACGTATTTACTGATAGCTCTGCCTATAATTAACAAACTGTTAATGCAAGCAATCTTATAACATTTTCTGCATGATTTATTAAAATAATAATCCACTCGTGTTCGCTAGATTCTTAGATTCTGTCGGAAGTAAAAGTGGAAATCAAAGCAGAGAAAAATTCCTGTCAAGTTCGCGTTTAGTTAAGATTGAGGTTTGAGGATCATAATAACTAATAACGAAGCGTGCACACAAATTTTGTATTTAATAAAGTGTTAAGTATTGGATCTACTTTCCGTTAACATGATGGCAATTAACGTTACTCGCGCTTCATCTCTAAGAAAAGCAGGTTGCACTATTAACTGAAAACAGAAAACTCAATCAAAAAGTAGCAAACTTGACATTTCACTTCAACGAGGATGCGACATGAAGACATACAAGAAAATCCCCCATGCGAAACTGTCTTTAAAAACCTCTTCTTTATTTTCCAGTTCCTTTATATATATAAAAAAGCTCTTAAGCCTCAAAGTGTTGTATATTCAAAATATTTGACTAATAAACTCTATATCTGATTTTTTTGTATATGTGATGTCATTCTGAATGAATGTTGCATAGCTTTATATAACTGGTAAACCTTAGAAAATGGACAAAAACTTGACTAGGTCATGGCTTTACCAACTGACGCACATAAGGCATTCTTAAATTCATTTTGAAAAAGTATACTTCAATGGCGACTTACAATTTGCTCAATATCTTTAAGTCCCGGGTTTTATAGTTAATCACTCATACGTCAATCAATGATAACCATTCTTCCACACAGACCTGTGTAGGCCAAAGTTGGAAATAGGAATCACACCGAAATAGCCAGGATTCCAGTCCTCACTCTCATAGTAGCAGCACTACGCATTCTAAAAACTGACCTGATAAAATAGAAACTGAAAGCTAAAAGAAAACTAAAACATGTAATATTATTATGTAATGGAGCATGTTATACAATAAAAAATAAAAAAACGCGGATCTTCGGCTTACGCTGCCAGTGCTGTGACTAACTTAGGTAAATATGCTTCAGATGTCAATGGCAATACTCTCTTTGAAATAGATGCCTTTATTCTAAACGTATTTTATTTGAAATGTTGAGATCCTTTTGTGACAGTGAACAAAGTGGTTTCTAAAGCAGTGGAGCAATCTTCAGAATGCTGGTAGAGATGTTGAAGTATTGTTTTTTTTGCTCAAGAGCAGGCAAGGGCTGAATATAGGAACCAAAATAATTAGGAGGATATGCCCTCGAGTACTGTCAACAACATACGAGTTCTGTTTACCCCACTTTTTCTGTAAAGGAGCAGCGGCAAATTTCCACTACACAGAAGCTTTCCTTCTTCGACTGCAATAAACTCTACTGATTGTATTTATTGTCCCAGTTTCCAAAGGTGCATTTTATGTAGAGCCAGCTGAACAGCGTTAGTGCTATGAATACGTTTAGGGATTTTAGTACAAACGCAAGCTTTACTTTCCTTATTCCGCATGAGTTAGTTACTAAATTTCTAATAATTTAAACGATATTTGATTTAATATGGATATAATGTATATTTTAGCCATTGAAATATTTACCCCTCTTGGATTTTAATGGCTTACGATCAAGGCAGTGCTCCACTTATATAGTTTTGGACAAATCTTGCTTTAGAGATCCTTCGTTCTCGACGGAATTTTAACATGTAACACCAATTCTAACCGTTTATTTCGCACATAACCAATCTAAGAGTATCTACGTTAACTGTAAATGCCATGTTCCTTGATACATTTTCAATTAGCACATCTAGCATTTTTGCTAGATCGTAGCCAACCTTCTAGTTGAAATCTAATTGCTTCTCCTTTTGCAATTTAATAAACAATACACAACGGTGTGTTTTATTGGTATATTTTTAAAATAATTCGTGTTTTTTGCGCATTTCGTGCTAATGCAGCACAATTTCGCGATAATTTTGGGGGAAAATATGATTGGTTCGTATAGCCGACTTTGGAGTTAATTTGGACAAAAAACATAAGCTTAAGCCATACAGTTGTTGTATTATCTGTAAAATAATGAATACCACTAATAGTTAATGCAAGTTTTAACAGAGATCCAAGCTATTTTTGAAAAAAAGAAAAAATATAGGATAGGAAATTTTGAATTAAATTATTGGGCCCAGCTGTTTATATGCCACAAAATTACAGCAGGTTACAATGTTTTAGGTAATTGAATATCTCGTCAATAACTACTAAATTATAGTTCGAAAACAATCTTTCACTGTCCACATTGACGATAGTCATGGGGCTAACAGATATCTCACGAAATGTCTGAAATAGGATACCTTTAGCTTTAAATGTTCTCAGAATATGCAGGACACAATTTCATCACCAACCTGGTACAAATTTCGGACATGTGTAGTTGTAGAATTGTAGGTATATAACAAAAATAGATCATATTTTCACTCTGAAATTCAAGTAGCTGCTTAAACATTATCTTTACCAAATCGAGATCGATATCAGATTTTGCTATTAATTTTAATAACTCAAAAAGAAAATCTAGTGTTTTGATTACCTTCATATTGTTAACATATAAGTTTTTGTAATTAATTTTGAAAATACGTTAATTTTCCTATTGCGCAAATAAAGGCTATAGCAAGAAAGCGAAAATTCGTGAAAACTTCAGAAGTTACAGGTTTAAATAGTCCACGTTTATTGTGAAACATATAAATACTTAAAGTCGAAGTTGTGAAACATTTTTTCGTGTTTGTCCACTCTTATTCAAAATGTAATTCTTTTTCTTGCCCTACTCGTTATAGGACTTGCAACAGATGCCTGGGGCCAATTGCCTGTCGAGGAGTAGGTAAAGTAACCCAATACTTGAAATGCCGGTGAAGGAGGAAATGAAATGTGTTGATAAAAGCGATGATAACAAAATTGGCAGATTAAATTGTCCAATCCAGCATTTGCCTAGTGACCAAGGAAAACCTTGAAAAAAAGTTGAGTAAGTTTGGTCGTCCCCGGGGTGTATGAAACCCTCACCTCCCGAATGCAAGTCGCACACGCTATCGGCGCCTGTTAGGTAAGAATATTAACTTTTGGAAGATGAAATTATTATTTTTACGTATAATCTTGTGAGTATTAAGATTATAATACGGCCCAATTTCGTTCTAGAGACTTTATCAAATGCCTTTTATAGTCTATAAGGAGGTGTTTCAGACGTTTTTGAAAAATAAATAATTGTGTGCAGGTATGTAAAAAGTATTTTTCAAGTCCTTGAAAGCTTTCTTCCGAAAAGAACCTTTCAAATCTTTCCTTCTGTACGTTTTTTCGAAAATACAAATGAGGATATTCAATGAAAGAGATTTTATAGCAGTTGGCCAAACCATTTCGTTCATGGGTGTAGCTTTTATTTTCTTGTCTGTACGAGGACAGGAGACAAAACAAACCGAGCGTTTGATGTTCGAGCAGACAAATTCCACCTCTACCTGAAATGAAGTGAGGTTTTGGAGTTGTCACTGGAGTGTACAGTTTTGTAATATCTGCTTAGCGGAACATGAAACGCCGGCCAAAAGGGCCGTGTTTTGAGGAAAGTTTTGTTGGTTTATCAGTTGTTGAAGCACACTAGAGCAGCTTCCTTCATGAATTAAATTGATATTGCCTCTAGAAACTCGGAACGTACCACGAGAAACAATTCTGAATTATTTCAGCCTCCAACTGATGCCAGAAAAATGTTCTCTACCCATTACAAATCCAGATACATTCGGTATAAAATTGCAGTTCTGTTTAACGTTGTTATTCACCGCAAAAGTTCACCAATAGGTGATCCCAGTCAAAGCAATTTGAGTTTTGTTGCATGCAAGACATAAGAGGTCAGAGCTACTCGTATTTATATTTTATTGCATTTGTTACTAATGAGCCTTTTTGGAGCATTTTTAGAAACGGCTGACGCTACGAGAAGCATGCGTTGATACAATTGTATCTTTAGGCGAGCTCTGTAACTTCTTTTTTGTTTATTTAAGGTCGCTTTACAACAACAAAGGTCACTAGCGACCACAGTAATATAGATATACATAACAGAACAAATTATATTGTAGACAAAATACACATAGTTGCAGTAGAGTAGAGTTCATAAACAGAACAATTGAACTTTAACAGTAGTATAATACTGTAAATGTACATTAAATAATTATGGTGGTATCAATAATTGGGTTTAACAGTATACAAAGAAACTAAAATCAAATAGCAGATAGCAATTGTGATACTTCCAGTTACTTAATAATTGCTCTGCATCCTTCGGCCATTTTAAATATAGAGCACAGATGACTACTGAGATTTAAGGCACTTCAGTGATTCACTAAGATGGAACATTCAGTGATAAGATGTGCTGTAGATATTTCTTGAGCTCCACATTTCGGGCATGGATCTTTATTTGCTTTCCTCATCAGATACCCGTGACTGAGATTGAAGTGACCAATGCGTAATCTGGTAGTCAGGACTTGTCTTCTCCAGAAATGAATATTTGGAAAAGCCGGTTCTGTAACAGATTTCCTAACAAGCTGCAACTTTGAGGGGTTCGATCTTTGTTTCTCCACTACTTGCCAATAGTGAGTAGAAGTATTGAATTTTACCCCAAAAATACGATATCGGTATTTAAGAGAAAATATACACTCTGAGGTCTCCTAAACCGAAAGGCTATTTTAGAGCTGGCCGACTAATTTTTGAGATTCGAATTCGTTTCATTTCAAAAGAAGTGGTCAATTCGAATTCTATAGGAGTAAAGGAGACTGCGGATCATTGGCTGAAAAACTGGTATGGGGAGACTGTATTTGAATATTCTCTATTAATAAGTTGCAACTCGTTTCATCATTCTTCAACATGCAGCATTTATGTACTCGTTTATGCTGGAATAAAGTGCTTTAAGTGGGATTTGGTAGCTTTATATTATGGTATAATTATGCCAGATTAAATATAAACTGCATATAAAGAGTGCGGTGGACGAAATGTATTAGTGTATTAGTGATTAAGTAATTTTATCCATTTTAAGATTCTTTCAGAGGAGGAAGAAGGTATTGCGTACTTATCGAACTACAGTCCAGCGTCAAATATCTGAAAAACATAGGTATGGGAGGTTTATTATATGCACATTTTACATAAGAATTGCTGTTCAACAACTGCCATCAATATATGAAGAGCACTAAATCCTTCAAACAATAGAAACTGCTAATGGTTGTTGGTTGCTTCAGCATTCCAAACGCTTGCTTTTTTTTCCCCTAGCAACAACGCACCAAATCCCACTGCTGACACCATCTTATGAACTGAGAAATGGCAACACTATGGCAATGCATACAAACCCCACACAATATCCTGCCTCTTGTTTTCCGGAGCATTTTTTATATCTTCTTTTTTTTTTTGTTTTCCATCTTTCCCTTGTGTTAGCTGTTTCTTCTCATTGCCAGGGTTAACATCCAGAAGTGTAATAAAAATTCTACACTCACGCCCACCCCTGCTATCTGTCGATCCGCCCCCGAGCTTGTGGAGGCGGGATAGACCGTGGTAAAGGAT